>CAJQZJ010032332.1:3408226-3436250 GCA_907164525.1 Lophiomys imhausi
GTGTGTGTGTGTGTGTGTGTGTGTGTGTGTGTGTGTGTGTGTGTGTGAGAGAGAGAGAGAGAGAGAGAGAGAGAGAGAGAGAGAGAGAGAGTGAGAAACCTACACAGAGCAGTGATGCTCATGTGCCAACATCTATGGTGGGTGGTTTACTTTTGAAAATGATCCAATATCAAAAGAAGATATCGAGGACCTTTGGGTCTTTCAAGGCTCTGTGTGGAAAAGTACATACCATTTAGAATGAGACTCTAGAGCTATGAAGTGAAAACGAACTTAATAGTGGTGATCTTTAGGCCACCTGGAAAAGCTACGGCAAAGCTGATCATGAAAGTGGTGACACAAGTATTAGGCAACAGTAAATATCAGGGGAAGGAAGCACCAAACTACACTGTCAGTCAAAAAAATAGCAAGGCAAAGGAAACAAAAATGAACCCTCATGAATGAGATTAAATACAAATGGTAGGAAAATTAGAGACTCTGCACCATGAAATACAGAAATATCATCTGCACAGGAATGTAAATCCTCACTGGAGAGATTGTTTCAAAGATAAGAATTTATTAAAACTTTGTCTGATTTTGGTGAATATGAGAGGTAAGGCTGGATAGATACATGGAGTCCATTTCAGCATGATGAGATAGGCTGAAGTAAGTATCATGGCTGGTTTCTGGCATTCAACCCATCACTACGGCAATAACTAGCTCGTGTGACTCAGTTCAAGATGGGGCCTAACTGTACCACAATTCACCTCCCCAAACCTTGACGATCCCAATACTTTAATTGTATTATATCTGCCCACATCTCACTGGCATTGCCTGTCCTTTGAGGTGTCCTTCCGCTATTTCTCTTATCTATGATTTCTGGAGTTTACAGGACACTTTAAGAAGAAAGTGAGGTGGGGTAGGGAGAGGCCAGTGAAGGATTCAAAAATGTTGCTTGCATAAGACCTGTGCAATAAAGAAAGATCAAACCATTCCACCATGGATAGATAGGTGAAGGGCTCACAAGGCTTTACTAGTTTTTGAAGAGCTCCAGGCAGGTGACAGCTGCTGGGACAGGGAGAGCTAATTTTCAAGGACATGGCCACTTGTAAGTTACTCAGGCTCCAGTGGTCAGCTCTACAACCAGGTGCATATGGTCAACACTAATTTAACTTAATAGGACATCTATGAATATATATACATAGATATGATACACATACATGTATGCATATATATACATGAATATATGTATACATAAATATATACATACTCAATAGGATATATATGACAATACATACACTATATATATACATATATATACTATTGAGCATATATATGTATATATATACATCTCCTATACTATACACAAACACACATATATACACATATATACACACATATATTTACGAGAAGGACATGAATCAAGAAGTGAATATGGGGGTGAACCTAGGAGAAACAGGAGTGGGGAAAGTGAGAGGTAGATATGATCAAGCTACATCGTACTTGAGTATGAAATACTCAACAAGTATAATAAACAAAATAAATATCAATTTGATAATTAAGTAATTTTAAAGTAGGGTCACAGCTCCAAAATATTCTATAGCAGAAATATTTTTACTACAGTATACTATCAATGCAAGCATTTAAAACTGAATGAATTATCAGTGCCAGACTTAATTGTTTTGTTTTCTAAATTAATAACTTTCTTGAATTATTTTTAAAATGTTTCCAAGCACAGTGGCTTGTGCTTGTAGTCCTAATATTTGTGAGCCTGAGGCAAGAGGAGGATTGGCTCAACTTCAAGCCAACCTGGGCTATAGAGTAGGACCTTTTCTCCAAAACACAAATAAATAAAACTAAAAAGACAGACAATAAACCAGTGATCCCTGAATCCTTAAAGGCAGTACCAGTCTATTAGGAAACAGAAGTTTAGAGTTCTGATTAGCATAAGGTAGGGGAAGGGCTGTTCGCATGCGTAATTGATTCTTTTTGCTGTTGTAAGCTGCTGCGGTTCAGGTGCTGATCTGTATGTAGCCTCTGATGAAGTCTGCGCTTGTGCTTCTTCCATAGCCAACCTTCAAAATTCCTGATGTTTCACTGTTTGAAACCACCTTGAGCCAGCTTTGGCAAATCACCAATCTGTTGGAGGAGGGTCTAATGCATTGATCCTTGGAGGCCGATTTCAGTACTAGAGATCTGGTTACCACCCTTTCTTAGGCACTCTCTAATTGGTTAATAAAATCACTGATGGCCAATTAGCTGAGCAGAAAGAGTATAGGAAGGTGGGACTTCCTGAGTCCATGAAAAGAACCCTGGATTTCAACAGAGGATGTTCCTTGCTAGATCTCAGGAGCAGAGGATTTCTTCCCGTAAACTCTGTGACCCCTGAAGGTATAACAAGCCACATGGCAGGGTGGGATTAGGTGGTCTGGGATTAATTTAAGTGATCTAGTTGAGAGTCTGCCCAACTAAGGACTAAGCATTGAAGCATTAAAAGCTATTAGTAGTGTATTTAGTTACTGGGGAAAGGGCCACCAGTTAAACCCTCCTTCCAAACCTGGGCAGCTGTTCCTCTAGGCTGCTGGCAAGTCTACTGATCTATTGGTTTTTTTTGTTTTGTTTTTTGTTTTTTTTTTTTTTTTATCATTGCCTATTGATTAGGGTCTTCTGTCTTTAAATTCTGATTTTTTCTTTCTTTTTTTTTCCTTTATTTTTTATTTCTTCAAGTTACATCTCAATCACAGTCCCCTCCCTATTCCCCCTCCAGTCCCACCCTCTCACCCTCACCCCCCCATCCTCTTCCCTTTTTTTTTCTCTTTTAAGTTTAAGTTTAAGGTATAACTTAATTCCCCCTACAGTTTCCCCTTTCAGTCCAACAAATGGCTCTTTCTCTTTTTTTTTTTTTTTTTAATTTGGTTTTTCGAGACAGGGTTTCTCTGTGTAGCCCTGGCTGTCCTGGACTCAATTTGTAGACCAGGCTGGCCTCGAACTCACAAAGATCCGCCTGCCTCTGCCTCCCAAGTGCTGGGATTAAAGGCGTGCGCCACCATCGCCCGGCTGGCTCTTTCTCTTATAATAACAAATACAATACAGTACAACAGAGGTAATTAGGCCACAGTTATGAGGGTTATATGGCTTAATGTACATTCCCAATGACCAGTCCATATGTATTTGGTACTTGACTTTAACATTCTACTATCTAAACATCTCCATGAGTTTAAAGGTCTATATCTGACTCAACATTCATACTAACTTGCAACACAATTTTAAAAGTATCTTCTTAGATGTATAACACTCTCTTGACTCCTAAACAACTCAAAATTAAATTATGAGACTCTAGCTATCTGTTCTTCAACCACCTCAGAGACCTGAGAGGGATAAATATATCTGATTTTATAGGAAGTACAGGGCCTGCAGCTTCCCAAACTAAGAAATGACATACCTGTGGCTGCCTGGACAGTTCCCATTTTCTCTCCATACATTACAGCATCGCTCTTCAGTCATTTGGCCCCATTTCTATGACAGACATTGATTGTAGAGCAGGGGTTATGAAGGACTTACCTACCCTGTCTTGGCAGAGCTAGGCTGTCGACTTACCTGCTTCCAGGTTTTGTCCTTTTTGGACAGCATTCTGTCTACAGTTGGGGCAAGAGGCTTTTCCTACCAAGAGATAGGCTTGCGACTAATTCACTCATCTCCCACTGGAAATTCTTCGATGCTCATCTTCTGGTTATGCAAGCTGGTCATTCTGTTAGGTACTATGACAGCCTATTATAGTTACTTGCTAAGCTAATCAGAAATAAACCGGCAAGAGACAAGCAACATCTGCTTACCCTAATATAAGAGATAGATAGGGCCTCTTCAAAAACCTCAAGAGATCTGCAGAATATGGCATTCAAAGATGTTTTCGTAACTTTAGATTTTTTTATATCGAGACATATCAACTCCTGACAGCACCCCCTATTCTCCT
The DNA here is from genome assembly GCA_907164525.1 of Lophiomys imhausi. NCBI lineage: Eukaryota > Metazoa > Chordata > Mammalia > Rodentia > Muridae > Lophiomys > Lophiomys imhausi. The sequence goes on from CAJQZJ010032332.1 coordinate 3,412,173, forward strand.
CTACTGAACTATTGTAACAGTTTATAGTTATTAATAAGTATCCTCCAGCTGCCCTGCCAGACTGCACCTCCAGGCCTACAGGCCTCTAAGGTGAGTCAGGCCTCGTGGTGTTCTGCCAGGACGCTGGTTGCCCTGCCAACCTAATATTACAATTTATAGTTACTAATACACATCATTGTTAACAAGGCTGCAGTTTCACCAATCTCAGTTCACTTCAGGAAGGTTGGACGATACAAGTTCAGAGACTTCCTAAATGGTTGGACCACTCTGCATGCAGTAAGAACACTCAAGAGTCTAGCAATGGGGTCACCATTGTCCTAGGTGTTGATGGTAATGTAAACTGTCTTTTATCTTCATACATATTTTAATAGGAAATAGGAAAGCAAAAACTCCAAGTTATTTTATGTGAACCCCCCATATTACAAAATATTATTTCTAGATTTATTACTTATTTGACAAATAAAGTATGTTAAGCACTTTCTAGACAGTTAAGCACTAGGTGACATGAAGATGACATTGGGGATAATTAAATGGGTGAAATTAATCCTTTATCTCCATGCTGAACTTCCCTCCCCTGATTTAGGTGACAAAACATTCCATTTCTTTTATTTATATAAAATTAAACATACGACAGCATTTGTACATAAAAAGTTAACTTGGTATGCATTCTAGGGGAAGATAACTTTACTTAAACATAAAAAAAAGACAGGTTACAGAGAAGATCTACAAATAAGCTGCCTGAGTTTTGGCAACAGGATCAGTGACCCACCAACAGCAGTAAATGAAACAACTATTGAACTTTTGTGACAGATATATCTATACATTGATAATAATTGAATTGAGATTAATTATCACAATTAAAAGTTATATAACAAGGAGGATAAATAAATCCAAGCTATCAAATTAATAGTATTGGTAAAGGGCACAAACTTAAGTTGAAAAAAAATTGCAAAAACACAAAAAATACTTTTGTTTTGTTTTGGGTTGTCAAGACCTAGAACTCACTATGTAGACCAGGCTGGTCTTGAACTCAAAGAGATCCATCTTCCTCTGCCTCCCAAGTGCTGGGATGAGATGCATGGACTACTACTCCCTACAGAAAAATACTTTCTAATAGAATTTTTAAAACCTATACATATGCTGGTCAGTGCATGACTTTAATCCTACCACAAGGGAGGCAGAGGAAGGAAGATCTCTGAGTTCAGGCCAGCCTGGACGGCAGAATGAGTTTCAGGATAGCCATGGCTACACGAGAAAACCTGTCTCAAAAAACAAAAGAAGAAGAAGAAGAAGAACAAGAACAACAACAAAAAGAAATACCCCCAAAATCCCCAGAAAACCTTAAACTCTAAGAGTAAAATAACGTAAAACATCTACAAGTGTGCACACTGGTATGTAAATGTATAATCTGGCATTCATGACAATAGTAAACACCAATTTCATAAAACTTGTCACCTCAGCAGATGAAAGAAGTATGATACCATACATAAAAAACTGGAAGCAAGATAAGGAGCAGGTGGGATGCCTGAGTGGGCAAGTCTTTCTGCCCAGCCTGAGGCTATGAGTTCAGTCCCTAGAACACACAGGTAGAGACAGAACTGTCTGGAAAAAGTTATCCTCTACCTCTACACACACCATTGCACCATTACACATGGACACATGAATGCCCACACATGCACACACAAAGGAGATAAAAGTGATAGTACGCTAAACATTAGTTATATTCAGATTATTTCATTTCCTAGCTGAGTAATAAACAAATATGTGTTGATTGTTTTCTTCTTCTGAGACACCCAAGATAGTCAATGTGTTTAAATAGTTAAAAATTGAAAATGTATCTAGGAAGCATTGGTAGCTTCACAGATATTTGTGTTATCTGAGCATAAGTCCATAGGATATCATAAAATACATAAAAACCTTCACTTGGAATTTTGCTATTAAGTCCAGCAATTATTTTTCTCAATATTTAATTATCAATATGTCACAAAAGTCATTAAGAATTTTCTACCCAGGGCTGGAGAGACGGCTCAGAGGTTAGGAGCTCTGTCTGCTCTTCCGGAGGTCCTGGGTTCAGTTCCCAGCAACCACATGGTGGCTCACCACCATCTATGGTGAGATCTGGTGCCCTCTTCTGGCCTGCAGTCATGCATGCAGACAGAACACTGTATACATAATAAATAAATAAATAAAATCTTTTTAAAAAAAATAAAAAGAATTTTCTACCCAATTTCTTTTTTTTTTTTTTTTTTTTTTTTTGGTTTTTCAAGACAGGGTTTCTCTGAATATCTCTGGCTGTCCTGGACTCTGGACTCGCTTTGTAGACCAGGCTGGCCTCGAACTCACAAAGATCCGCCTGCCTCTGCCTCCCAAGTGCTGGGATTAAAGGCGTGCGCCACCACCACCCGGCCCCAGTTTCAAATTATAACTTGCAGTATAATCAATGTACAAAACTTTCAGAATTTATAATTAGGAACAACAGATGATACAATCTCATCTAGAGTAAATATGATAATGACACAAATTTAATTTCTCTGTTATTTGTGATCGATGTTTTTGTCCCAGGAGGACTTCCAGAGTTTTCATAGTCAAGCATGTTGGTGACATCATGTGAGTGTGTGCTGGTAATCATATGCACAAGCATGTGAGGGCAAGAAGAGCTACCATGCTGTAATATTCAATTACAGAAATTGAGATGATAGGCAGGACACAATTGTAATAAAAAAGAACACTTATTTCTCAGAAACTAACTGAACTACTGAGTAAAGAGGTTCAAAGACATTGAATCTCTACCCTTAAAATCCCACTTTGCTAATCAAAAAAATTAAAATTATTAAAATTATATATTGGATATAAACAAGACTGTGGTAATCCTAAACGGTGTGAAGAATAGTATTTTTCTTCTCTCTTTACTGATTTTTAGGTCAAAACACAGGTAAAAACTGCTTAGCAATAAAAATGGACTTTGGGGAGGAAGTACATGCTAGTTATAGATTTTCCAGCTTGTAGACTCCTTCTTCAGTCTCCCATAGTTTTGTAGCCTTGCCTCTCTGGTCTTGCTTTTCTATGTCTCATTTTTCCCAGTTACATAAAATAGTTAGCATGACATATGTATTTACATAACCAACCAACATTATTTAAATAATCTAAAGATACTTAGTGGAATCTGTTTTTCCAAGGCAACCTATGACTTCCATGGGCCTAAGAATTTCCTCTTGAGATGACAAAGTTTCTCATCATCACAAAACCTGAAACTAGATGTTTTCCTCCAGTGTATTCTTGATGGGGCAAAAAGTAAGATTTAAATGATCTGGAACCAAAAGAATGAAGACTACACATACAGATGTACTTCACTGAAAACAAACACAAATTGTAGGCTGTGGATGCTCCCCAGTGAGTAGAAAGCTTTCCTGGCATGCACAAAACAGTGGCCTCATCCCCAGCACTAATAAGCTTGAGTGTGTGCCACATACAGGCAGGAGGATGAGATTATCCTTAGCTGGTTTGAGGCCAGCCTGGGTGATGCAAGGCCTGTATAAACCATCAAAACAAACATATAAGTAAACAGTTTTTATTACTAAAATTAGGTTTCTTTTTTTAACAGTGTCATATATGTACACAATAAAACTGACCTCATTCACCCTTTCCAATCTCCCCACTTCCCTTGTGTAATCTCTTCCCTTCCATATATCTCTTTCTCATATTGATGTCTACTCATTTTGTTCTGTGACCCACTGAGTTTAACCAGGGGCACTGTGTGACCATGAGTTTGAAGCTATCCATTAGCACCAGGTGAGGACAGCAGTAGGTACACAACTGAAGACAATGATTCTCCCTGTCTGAGAGACATTACAGTACAAAAAAAAAAATCAAAAGCCAACTGTACAGCAATCAAGATTGGGCCCCATAACATATTTTCTTTTCATGTCTGATTCTTGGCAAGTAAGGTTTTATGTGGTGGGGCTCAATGCAGGCATTTGTAGTTAATGATTGAGTTCATGATTGTAATATATGTGTCTAGTCTAGAAGGTGGCATTTGTCAGTCCATACCCTATCTCCTGGTTTTTTACATAATCACAACCCCTCGTATATAGTGTTTTATAATGGTATAAATATCTTGTTTATGGATGAACCTTCAACCGTCATTTATTCTCAGCATTTTGGGCAGGCATGTGTTCCTGTATTCATTGCTATTTGCTACAAAGAGAAGATTTTCTCACTAAGACTGAGAATAATTTTTATATGACTATAAATATAGATATTTAGAAGGCAGTTTGATCTATGCCAATTTAGTTAAACAACAGAGGTTTTTGTCTCCTTGGTCCTACAGCCTTCCCTAGCATAGGTTGCTAACCAGGCTTACAGTACAAAGACATGAGTTCCTTATACCACCAACTGTGGAGCAGGCCACAGATCCAATCATAAGGTGATTAGTTGCCACCAAAACAGTCCTGCCAGTATCTCACAGGTGGATACATCTTGTCTGACATGTTGGTTCTGCAGTTTGTTGGGTTCACAGTCGAGTAAGACGCCCTTTCTCTTCTAAAACCCTGCATAGCACTTCCAAGCACCGTAAAAGGCAGCCAGCCAGGAGGAAGTTTCTAGCTCAATTCCAGTTTGCTTTTCCTACATATTACAAACTAAGGTAGGCAGTGACTTCAGGAGTTCTTATCCTCTGGTTCTGGTGGACTACCAAGAGGGCTGAAAAGAGCGTGCTTTTTCTTGGAGTCTCTGGGGCTTCTCTGATCCACTCTAATGAAGTCCCATACCTGGGACTGGGAATTTGTTTAGTAACCACTTTTACGAGCAGCAGGACCTAGATATTCAGGGCAATTCCTTTCAATCTCTCTTTGGTAATTTTTTTTATATGTGTTACAAGATAGTAGGTTTCCATATGGCTTTCTTCATACACCCTTTGTTTTGTCTTAATTAATCCTTTCCCATCCACTCATCTCCCCAATCCTTTCACTCTCTCCCTGTTTAAACATTCCCAACCCCAGCATTCTACTTCCCTACTTTCATTTCACTTGTGTTCTATTATTAAAGCAACCCAATCCCAAAGTCCCCTTTCTAGTTTCCTGACTTGCACGAGTATTCTGGGTTAAACAAGAACAACTGAAGTGTCATGCAGCATGGGCCTACATGAGACCCTATCTCAAAACCAGAATAAATATTTTAAATTTCTTTCAAAAAATAAGTGTGGTGGAAATAAAACCGACAGGTGACATTTAAGGTTTTGATAATACCTAAGATTTTTTTTTTGGGGGGGGTGTTGTTTTTGAGACTGAAACTCATGTAACCCTTTGTTGCTTCAGCCCATGCCCAGGACTCTTGGGAGCAGTGATTAGCTGTCTCTGAGTCAACAACCCAGATTCTGGGGGTCCCGGTAAGTGGCAAAAGCAGACCCCTTTATTTCAGGAAGAGAATGGCCCTTTATACCCTCCGCCCAGAGTCCCATTGGCTCCCAAAGTGGGAGCCCTTCCTCATTGGCTCATGTCTCATTACCGGATATGGCATCATCAGTCTCCAGGCCGGTCCAGGCAGGTCTCAGACCAGCTGCAGGCAGAAGCCCAGACACGCATGTGCTGTTTAGCACCAGGCCTTGTTCTTGCTCAATGGCAGGCCTTGTTCCTCCTACAACCCTTAAATGGCTTTTCCTTGAACTTGTTATGTAGTTGAGGGTAACTTTGAACTCCTTACTCCACATTCAAAGTACTGGGACTATAGGTGTGTTCTACTATATAGCTGGTTGGACTTTCCTTAGGACCATGCAAGCTTTTTCTTAAAATTGTGCGTTAAAAGTGGATTTATTGAATTCCAGCATAATTTCATATCAAAGATATAATGCTGTACACAGAAAAAAATTGAGACACATGAAATAAAAATTGATACACATGACATTACAAGTCAAGGTGGACAAGTTTGCTTTCTATATTAGTAACTTTTCTATTGCTGTGGTAAGACACCTTGACCAAGGCAACTTAGCGAAGGAAGAACTTATTTGGGCTCACCGTTTCAGATGGTTCAGGTCCATAATGGTGGAGTCAGTAAGGCCGCAGGCGGCAGACATGGCGACTGGAGCTAGATCCTGAGAGCTGAGACTTCTCATCTCCAATCACAAGCAGGAAGCAGAGAGAGTGAACTGGGAATGTTGCACAACTTTGAAACCTCAAAGCCTTCCCCTTAGTGATGCTCTTCCTCCATCAAGGCCACACTTCCTAAACCTCTCCAAACAGTATGAAGTGTCAGAGGCTATCTTGCATTCTTACTAGAGCCATCACACTTTCTTTTCCTACTCGGCCTTTGAAATTTATTACTTTCTATTTAATTTTTTTTCATACTGTATATTTTGATTATGTTTCCCTCATCCCCCAACTCTTCCCAGATCCTCTCCACCTCCCTACCCACTAACTTCATGTGTCACTGGTGTATCAACCACACTCCAACCCAGGCCCCATGCCCAAAAGTAATTAGTTGGTCAACACGAAATAGACTACATGTTTTATTTGTAGCCTTTTCGTTCCATTTCAGTTTGGTGTTTTTGTTTTTGTTTTTCATGATGGTTCTTAGTGATTAGTATTTTGAATTGTACTATTTTATAGTTTGATAAGGTGTCACAAATTGACTTATTATAGAGAACAAGAAGCATAGCAATGCATTTAAAAGAAGTAATTGGATTTCTGCTTTTGTTTATATTTTTTTCAGTGTAAATGTACACTTACTATCACACATAGCTCAGAATAGTAAACTCCCTTCCCAAAATAGTTCATGAGGGGAAATTTTCTTTTCTCATCTGCTACCACATTTCCTCCATACTTGAGCAAACAAGTCCTCCACAGTAACGAATGCTCATTTGTCTTCCAGTGTGTGGGTGCCATGTACCTGCTCAGCAGCTCATGTTCACACCTGCTTCCCATGCTTGCTGGTGGAGCCTCTCACTGTCGATATCACTCTGGTATCTCACTAGCTCACACTGGTGACTGTCTTGACTCTTCCAGGTGCCAGCTGGGATCCAACAAGCCCTCATTCACTGTAGACAGGGAACCAGCAGTCCAAATGCCAGGCAAACCCTGACAAGTTGTACAGTGGTGTGACTTTTAGCCTATGATGTTTATAACCAGCCCATCCTATCTGGCAAGGTCCTGGCCTGTCCCACAAAGCAAGGCAAATGACTCCTGAAGAATGACATTGGAGGATGACCTATGTTCTTCACAAACCCATGTACACACCTGTACAAACACACATGGGTCCCTCCACACGTCACATACACACACACACCCACACCCACACACCACAACAACACTTCAGATTGATTTATTTTTAAATATGAGGCCAAGCTTTCTTTAATAGCAATAAATTAGTCTAATTCAGAAGATCTCATTTTTCTCATAACTGTGTCCCATCATTCAGTCAGTAGAATGCTAGCCTCGCATGCTTGAAGACCTGTGTTCAATTCTCAGTACCTCACCAACCAGGTCATTAGTTCATGTCATCCTCAGGTAGAGATTGAATTTGAGGCCAGTCTGGTATACATGAGATATCTTATTTAAAACAGACAAACAAACAAACACTCGCCTCATCCGAGTCAGAACTGGTAAGAAGATGCTGAAATAACAAAAATCTGCATTTTAAAAGAAATATAGGGGAAATGTTATTTCATTTGCTGTGCTCTGGAAAACAATGGCAAAAAAAAAGGAAGAAGCAAAAGAAAAAATATTCAGTAGTTCTTCATCTTGTGAACTTTACTGAGGCATAGTTTACATGCAGCAATATGTATTCTCGTATGTGTACAGTTCAATGAGTTCGGAAGAATACCTACACTCACATGACCCCTATGTCCAGGGCTGTTTGGTGTATTTGCATCACACTCTAAACTGTTCTACCTGCAGGGCACTGTCCTGCTTTCAGCCCCAGGCAAGGACTGGCCTTGCCAGCTCTCACTTTCTGTCACTGCTAAGCCATTTTACCCATTCTAGATGTCCATATAAATAGTACGGAAATCACGTGCCACACACCCGTGCATGCTCTGCTTCCTAAGGCATAACGCTGAACTTCACTCATTACAGTAGAGTGTATAAGTTGCTTATTCCTTTCCATGATTGGATAATATGCTACTGTCTTACAGTATTGCATACTGATGTATTGATATTTTACCACTGATGATGGTCTGAGCACTTATGTGTAGGTATTTCTGTGAACATGTGTGTTCATTTGTTTTAGATGGTGTTTACTGATGGATTATGGGAGCTTGTGGACCGTGCCTCTTCTGCTGCCCATGCAGAGTAAGGTTGTGGACCATGCCCCTGTGGGGACTTGACAACCAGGTTGAGATTGAGCAAGATCCAGGCCCCAACCAAGGTTGGCAGGCTGGAGACAGTGTCCTCTCCTGGGTTCCTGCAAACCCTCAGGACATATAAACAAACCTGAACTCTGGCTGCAAGCATGTATCTCGCTCCTCATGCTAAAAAAGTATCAGAATTTGGCCAATCAAAAGCCCACTTTTAAAATCCCCTACTGCCTACAAGCTATATATCTTTCCATGATTCACTGAATAAAGGTCACCATTTATTTTCACCAAAGAAGAATGGAGGCTGTCCTTACTTCTGGAGATCTGAGGACCCGTCATACTCCTGCTCTGCCAGGCTCTGCTCTCCTGGATAGCCACAGCAGCTTCTGGGAGCCATGAGCCTTGAGGACATCCAGGTGGCCTGCTCGGTCCCTCCATCTCCATGTCTGCCTCTCTATCGCTGTGCTCCTCACAGCTCAAACTAGGCTATTAGCTGTTTTGACAAACAACTTGTACTGAAAGAGCTGAAACACTTTTATGATGGCAGGGTTTTTTCTCTGTCTATCCTTTTGAGAGAGAGCAAGAACCCTTGCTTAGTCACATGACTGAAAGGTAGAAATTGGAGCCTCACTTTGGATGCCTTGGGAACTCTTTTATCCCCCATCCTGTTGGCCTTGACTGCAACCCAAAATGGAGCTGGGATGACAGTGGATTTGCTGCATCATATTTTAAGAGTATGATTAACTTTGTAAGAAGCAGATGAATTAGCAGGAGTGATGGCTCACAACCTTGATCCTAGCACTTGGGAGGCAGAGGCCTGTACATTTCTATGAGTTAAGGAAAAGCCTGGTCTACATACAAGTCTTAGGCTACCCACGGCTACACAGTGAGGCCTTGTCAGAAGTGAGGCCTTGAAATAAGATATACCTTAAACTTAAAAGAAAAAAAAAGGGAAGAGGATGGGGGGTTGAGGGTGGGAGGGTGGGACTGGAGGGGGAATAGGGAAGGGACTGCAATTGAGATGTAACTTGAAGAAATAAAAAATAAAGGAAAAAAAAAGAAAATGCAATGTGAAATTCTAGGCCTTTTGACAGCAACCATCACAAGCTGTTTAGGATAATGAAGAAATGCAAACTAATAGTCATTTAAATTTGTCATTTTGTTAGGTACTAGTTTAGTGTATCACAGATATTTTCTAAGTTAATCAGAAATCAAGTTGCTAAGAGACAAACAACATTTGCTTATGCAAATATATGGAGATAGATGGTCTTCCAAAACCTCAACAGATCTGTAGAATATGGCATTCAAAGATGTTTTCTTACAATTTTTTGATATTGAGGCATGACAGCTGCTGACAGCATCCTCCATCCTACTTCAAGTAGAGGATGAGCATCGAAGAATCTGCATTTGGAGATGGCTGCATACGTGGCAAGCTTGTCACTGGGCAAGAGAAAAAAAATTTGCTTCAACTGTAGACAGAATTCTGTTCAAAAAGGACAAAACTTGGAAGTAGGCAAGTTGACAGCCTAGCTTAGCCAAGACAGGGTGGGAAAGTCCTTCATAATTCCTGCTTTACAAATTAATATCTATTAGAGATACTGGGCCAAAAGGCTGGAGATAGGTGCTCTAATGTTATATAGAGAAACTGGGGACTGTCCAGGCAGCCAGTTGTCTGTCATTTCTTAGTTTTGGAAGCTGCTTGCTCTGCACTTCCTGTATATTCAAATATATTTATCCTTCTCAGATCTCTGATGTAGTTGAAGACAAGATAGTTATAGTCTTACAGTTAAGTTTTAAGTTGTTTAGGAATTAAAAGGATGTTCTAGGTCTAAGAAGATGTTAAGTTGGTAATGCAAGTTAAAATGGAAACTGAGTTATGTATAGAACTTTAAACTCATCAGGATAGATAGATAATAGAATATTATTATTAGTTGCCAAATACATATAGACTTGACGGTGGGAATGTTTATAATATCTTATAATTTTCATAATTGTTGCCTAATTGTTCTTATTGTTTTGTATTGTATTTATTGTTATAAGAAAAAGAGCCTTTTATTGGAGTAAAAGGGAGAGATGTTGAGGAAAAAATACACCTTAAATTAAAAAAAATAATAATAAAATAAAAAAATAAAGTTACCAGCTCAAAAAAAAAAAAGTGAGGCCTTATCAGAAATAAATAAATAACTTTCTGTGTTGATTGTACTCCCACAAAATGGCGAATGCTCTTAAATACAACCAAACTTTCTGTTAGAAGCATGATGAACACCAGCTCCACAGTTCAACACCACATAAAAGCGCAAGGGTTCTCTGTGTGCCCAGGGAGAGCAGTGTTGAGACAGGAATTCACCAACAGGCGAAAGCAATAAAGAAGGCTGTACTAAGGCTCCAATGGGCAGAGCCCAGGGCAGATCAAGCCGATTCTGGATGCTAAGAGATGTGAGCACTTTGAACTGGGAGACAACAAAAAGAGAAAGGGCCAAGAGATTCAGCTCTCACCTGATTTTGTTATGAAGACAATAAATCACAGTGTCACATTCACTTCATCTGGTTGCAGCTGGTCTTTTGGGAACTGATAAACTAGACTGATCAACAACAAGAGAAAAAGAAATTAACAAATTATTTTCTAAAATAATTGCACCTAGAAGCGGCAGGAAAGGTCCAGTTGCCCCGTGTTTTACTCATCATTCTGCGTTAGAGTCACACTGTGTAACGCATAGCAGAGGCAACTAGCTCACACAGAGCAAAGTTTTATTCTGGCTCACAGTTTTGAAGGTTGAGGATTATGTTAGATTTGCCCTGTTGTTTGGGGTCTGGGGTGACATAGCTTGTCATCACGTGGTAGATCAAAACAATTCACACCCTTGACCATGAAGTAAAAGCACAGGAAAAAAATTCTGGCTCTTTGCGATCCCTTCAAGGGCCTCCCGCAACTGACCGGAAGATTTCCCACAATGCTCTACTTCTTGAAATCTTGACATTCTCTCAGTAGTGCCACCCTGGAGCCCAATTTCTTAGCACACAGGCCTTGGGGACCATTCCAAATCCAAATGATACAATATTGTTAGTCTTCCTAATTATAGCCACGTTTGTGAGCCTGTCATCTTTTCCAGTTTTAATTTGCATTTCCCTGCTGAGAAGTGACTTTGAGTGTCTTCTTATTGGAATTGGTGTATTTTTCCCATAAGTATCTCTTCAATCTTTGGTCTGTTTTTTTTTTTTTGTTGTTGTTGTTGTTTTAATGACATGCTTCTCTTCTCATTCGCTTTGAACTGCGGCACTCTGAAGACTGTAAATCCCATTTATAGAGATGGGAGAAATTTTGAATTTAATTCATGAATTAGCCAGCTAGCAACAATTAGCCACTCTATTTTCTGTCCCTGGCTCCTTCATCACAGGACTTCAGCCATGCTAACAGAGGAGTGCTTCAACCCTTCCCAGGGGAGGCTCATTTTCTCTCACCCCATGGAACTCCTGTAAGAAGCTGTCTTGACATTCTGTTTTGCTGTCACTTAGTGCAATTGTGTCTTTCTTTTTTGTTGGTGCCTTCACTGCAGCTCCATTCAGTGACCACTCAAATGAAAACCATGTCTTTCATCTTTCATCAAAACTGAGTCCCTCACACCTCTCACTTTGCGGTATTTCTTTTATTTACTTACTTCTTACTCACTGCATACACATTCACACCAGTGCTCCCTGAGAAGAGAGATCACACCCAGCCTACTTTCCAGAGAAATCTCCAGCACACAATACATCCCAAGGCTTACATTGAGGGTTGAACAAATATTATTATTAAATGAATTAACCTCAGTTATTCATGAGTTACTAATTTTGAGAGGAAATATATTCAGAAACATCATTCCACATGACTCTTTTTGAAACACTATTACTGCTGTTAATAGTCTGTAAGTGGGCATTATTACATTATTTTCCTACTGGCCCATTTGTCCAAGACTCTTAAAGTTTGTAGTGTCCTCATGAGCTCTCCTACATGGCTGTGTACAAATCTGGAATTTCTAGGGTACTCTGTATCAATGCCGAAGCTTTTGGTGACCCAGTGTGGTGGCTCATTTCTGGAATCCTAGCACTTGTGTAGCTGAGGATTAGGAAAGAAAAGAGGAAAGGAAGGAAGGAAGAAAGGAAAGAAGGAAGGAAGGAACGAAGGAAGGAACGAACTTTTAAACACATGCCAGGTTTGCGGTCCAAGACTGACTCCCTGATTCTACCATGAAAAGAGAAAACTGAGCAGGGCAGTGGTGGCGCACGCCTTTAATCCCAGCACCTGGGAGGCAGAGGCAGGTGGATCTTTGCAAGTTCGAGGCCAGCCTGGTCTACAAAGTGAGTCCAGGAAAGCCAGGGCTACACAGAGAAACCCTGTCTTGAAAAATCCAAAAAATAAAAAAAAATAAAAAAAAAAAGAAGAGAAAACTGACTCCTGAAAGTCGTCTTCTGACATCTACATGCACTCCATGGTATGTGTGTGCCTGTACTGGCAAACACACAGACACACACACACACACTGAGTAAAATACAATTTCTAATTTTTATTTATTATTATTTATTCATTCATTCTTTCTAGAATCCCTATCACAGGCCCCTCCCTCCTTTCCACCCTGTCCAACCCTCCCACTCTCTTCCCCCTTTCCCACCTCCCCTTCTCCTCAGAAAAGGGAGCCCCCCCCATCAATCCACCCCTGCTCTTTAAGTTGCATCAGGACTGAAAGCATCCTCTTACACTGAGGCCAGACAGGGTAGCCCAGCTAGGGTAAAGTGATCCACAAACAGGCAACAAAGTCCATGTCAGAGATAGTCCCTGCTCCATTTGCGAGGGAATCTACATGAAGACCAAGCTGCCTATCAGCTACATATGTGTAGGGGGCATAGATCCAGACCATACATCCTTTTTTTGGCTGATGCTTCAGTCTCTGTAAGGCCCCAAGGGCCTAGATTATTTGACCTTCTTCATCTTTTTGTGGAGTTCTTATCCCCTCTGGGTTCCTCTATTCTTCTTTCCACTCTTCTACAAGACTCCCTGAGATCCACCTAACGTTTGGCTGTGTGTCTCAGAATCTGCTTCTATCCACTGCTGGTTGGGGCCTCTCAGCAGATAGTTATGCTAGGTTCCTGTCTACAAGCATAGCAGAGTATCATAAAAGTTAAAAGCACACCACCAGAACACAGTGGAGAATGGTGGGAAGTTTATGACATCAAGTCAAGTTGTCACACTCAGATGCCATACCAGTTTTTTTTTCTAATCTATGAGTTAAAATTAAAATAAACAAATGTTGAGGTTTATCTGTAGGCTCTGTCAGTAAATACTGGCAAAGGACTCAGTCTCTTGGTACCTTTCCCTTTAAAATATAGATAACAGTAGTCAAGTTATAAGCTGTTTTACAAGTGCCTGGGATGGATGAATAGCTTTATTTTGTTTGTTTATTTTAATTTACCTAATTTTATACACATTATTAAGCCAGTATTTGCTGGATGCATACTCTTCTGTACTGTACCCTCAAAGTATGTATTTATGAAATATTTACTTATAACAATAAAAGTTAATGTGCCTAAGAGCAAATGAATAGCAATTATATAACATAGCCAGCAGTATCATATGAAATAAACTCTAATTATTAAAAAGAAAATGAGAAAGAGGAAAATAAAATGCATAATAATTCAGAGAACTATTACTCCATAATAACTAAGAGCAGATACCCAAACTTGAAAATGATCATTTTAAGATACTTAACCTTCTCTAAAGAACAAGGTTGTCTACTTTATGTTTAATTTAAAAAGACAATGGTTGTACCTCATTTATTTATAGAACTAGATAATGTATCTATGCATATTTTCCAGACATTCAAATAGTACCCTGTGAAACTTCTTTTAAAAATAACTTTGCCTGACTATAAAATTATAAATATGGTGCAGGTGTTATGTAGCTATTGCATCTCAGGAATTAATCAAACTGTCCAAAGTTAAGCAACCAGGACGTTTCTACTGAGTCTTTTTTTTCTAGAACTTAAATTTTATTAAAATTGGTTTTTCATTCTTGAGAATTTCATACATGTACACAAAGAAATATTATCATATGTACTTACCATTTTCCCCTTCAGATCTCTGTATATACCCCCAACACATCTCCCTCCCAACTTCATATCTTGGTTTTTTTTAATGTTTATATATTACTTCAAGTCACATCTCCATCATAGATGGAGACCCTCTTTCCACCTCTCCTGGTTCCACCCTCCCACTTTCTCCTCTCTCTCCCACCCTTCCTACTCCTCCAGTGTGGAGCATCCCTACATAGCAGCCCCTCTCATTTCAACAGTCATATGAGAGCTAAGAGCTTCCTCTTGGCACTGGGGGCCTACATGGTAGCACCCCTAGGGCAAATTGTCCCATTCATACATAACAAGTCTAGGTTCCTGATCCATTTGGTGTGTTGTTTGTAGGATAGTTATCCTGTACTATATGGCTAAAATCCAATTATAAGTGAGTAGATGCCATGTGCATCTTTCTGAGTCTGGGTTAGCTCACTCAGGATGAGCTTTTCTAGTTCCATCCATTTGGCTTCAAATTGAATGATTTCCTTTTTTCTGATAGCTGAGTAGTATTCCATTGTGTAAATGTACCACAATTTTTTTTTTTTATCCATTTGTCAGTTGAGGGACATCTGGGTTGTTTCCAGTTTCCAGCTATTACAAATAAGGCTGCTATGAACCATAACTGTTAAGTATATACTTTGAAGGAAGAGGAGAGGTCTGGCTAAATAGAGTAGCTTCATAAGTTACATTCAAAATCAATGGAGGTATGTTTAACTTCTGCACACATAACCAGAGGAAAATCAAGTCCTCATGGCCCTTGTCTACCGAGCTCCATGCTGGCCAAACTTACATTTAAATCCTGTTGTCACTTGGAACCCAGCACACTCAGTGTGAATCCAGTTATCTGATGCAAAACATTTCAATTTTCTCCTTCAGAACCTGTTTAATTTTCTCAGTCAGTAAGACTGAAAAGAAGACATTTATTTTTCAGTCTTTCTTTGATTTCCAATATCATGTCTAGCCTGTTATCAAGTTGTTGTTTTTTAATTATGAGGTGAGAAAAAAGATTGGCAGTTATTTCTTACCTCCTTTCTTAAGCTTCAAACCCAAAAGGGGAAGAGAATCCTAAATGTAACGACAATTCAATCATTTGCTTATCATGGAAGAAGGCACTTCTAAATTTAAAAATAGTCCTTGCCTAGAGCCGAGTTATCACTATCTATTCTTGTCACAGCTACTAACTAGCCCCGTGTCATAAGACACTTCTTTCCATTTCTAGTACCTGGGCATGGCTGGGAAGTGGGTGATATTCTGAAACACCTCTCAGTTCTGTTAATGACTGTCGTCTTATATTTATCTTTTTTCCCATTCTCCATTGCAACCAGTCCAAGTAAAGATACTTTCTTTTTTTTTAATATTTATTTATTATGTCAGTTTACATCTCCATCACAGTCCCCTCCCTCCACCCTTCCTGGGCCCACCTCTTCCATCCTCACACCCTCTCCCCCTTCTCCCACTTATCCTATTCCTCTGGTGTGGGGTGCCCCACATACCAGTCCCTTTCAGTTCAGCAGCCATATGAGATATTTTCTTTCTAGATGCTTCTATTACTCCGTAATTACCTCAGCACTCTGCTTTAAAATCCACCTTTGACTTTGCTGAAGGGTATAGCTCTCTAACTCGCCACCAGAACCTTCCGTGGAACCTTCTGCTGGAATCTCTTGCAGCGCATAGTCAAGTCTTCTGACCAAGCAAGCGCAGTCAGATATTCATATGAAAACACGCAGTGTGCTTCCTTGTCTTTTCTCTTGCCCACTTTTTGTATATCAGCCTCTCTGTGTATCATGTCCACTTCTTTTCTTGGCACCCGAGGAAATTTTACTCCACTCACGAATCACATCCTCTAAAGGACCAAAATGATTTGTCTAGTGTCTAATAATAGAAGACTTTCCAGGAGAGAGAGAGAGAGAGAGAGAGAGAGAGAGAGAGACCTCCAGAGGACAGGGCTCACCTTGCATGGGGCTTCCCAGTCCTGTGTTCCCTCTGCTACCTGCTGATGAGGGCTTTTAAGTCTCTAACTGTAGAGCATCCACACTATGCAGGCCACGAGCTGCTGGGTGTGTGAGGGCTTCCCATTCCTGTGAAGAAAACTGTCATCTCCAAGAGATGGTCATGACTAACTCAGGAGAGATGAGAATTTGTACAAGAATGCCTCAGTTTCCTTGGGCTGAAGTGGGATCGTACTTTAGAGTGTTACACATGGCCCACCAAATGTTTGTTCTGGGTTGAAACCCAGCTACCCAGTGCTAACCTACAGGAGGAAGTTCTGTGTCTTGTTTATATTTTCCTCAGTCCTGCTTCTGTGCTCCTCCATCCCTGCTGTGGAAGGCTGACCTTCACATACACTACTACCACTGAGAGACTTCTAAGGTAGATTTATGAGCACATAATTTTTTTCATGGTTTGATATGAAAATTATTTTGTTTATGGTTTTAAAATGTATCAGTCCATATTTATGCATCGTGCTCTTGTGTAATCTCTTAAGTCCCATGGTATTATTATTAATCCAAACACTGTATTTTGTCCTCATCTTAAAGTTTCCATTCTCACAAAATACCCATTTTCTCCTTTCAGTGAATTAACCCATAGTTCTATTTGTCCTCAAATTTAATTTTTACTTTCAATTGTTTCTGCTAATCTTACACTTTCTATTTCACTCATTTCTGTCTTTTTCTTTTATAATTTCTTCCTCTTTCATTTACAATGTGTGTGGCTTTTATAAAATTCAACCTCATTCTGTAGCCCTGTAGTTGGCCTGGTATTTGCCAGATTGCTCAGGCCAGCCTTAATTCAGGAGCAGTATCTGAACATCTGTGGTTGTTTAAGATGAAAGATACATTTTTTCTTCTGTTTGTCTTATAATTAATGGATATGAAATTGACAGAATTACCAGTTAAGGAAAAAGGGAGCTCTACTGTCCATGACCTCTAAGTACTTTAAAAACTCCACAGAATTTATTTAATAGAGTGTTATTTAGCAATGTAATACTTTTTTTCCAAAATTACTGGATATGATTGGATACATTTAGTTACTGATTTATAATTTAACATTTTTGATTAGAGAACCATAGACCATTTCCTCATTTAGTCTCTACATATGTGTTCATGAGTTTTTGAGTACACAAGTACACAAGTGCATATGCATGTGTTTTGTGGCCAGAGTACAGCCTCAAGTGTCATCTTCAGAAAAGCTGTTGACATTATTTGGGACAGGATCCATCACTAGTTGGAGCTCATCAATCAAGGTAGGTTGAATTACAACAAAGCTGCAGAGATCCTCCTGTCTCTGCTTTCCTACCACTGGGATCACATGCAGGCCCCACCATGCCTGGCATCCATATGGCTTCCGGGAATAGAGCTCAAGACCTCACGCTTGAGAGGCAGGCACTTCACCAACTGAGCTTCTAGAATTGTAGACTGCTAAGACCTAGAGCCAAACTAACCCTTAATTTTTATGAATGTCTAAAATCCCTGCAAATTATACATTTTGTGTTTGCTGGGTGAATCATTCTCTAAAGTATGTGTTTGGCTAGAAACTGTTAGTAAAGTTTGACTATTTTAATACTTTTTCCCCCTAACTAATCTATCACTTTCTTAGCTTATCGTTTGAACTATTCCAACAGAAATTACAGATTAGGAAATTTTTGGCCCTGTAACTCTGTAATTTTGCTTTATCTATTGTGTAGTTCTGGTTTAGCAGGCATGCATTGTAATTGTTCGGTTTTTGTTAATTATTCTCCTTCTTAATAATTTTTTTTTGTCATTTTTCAAGGTATCCTAGTTTCTATCTTCACCTCAGGCCCCATGCTCACATCATGTAGGGCTTGAAGACTTGGATCCATCCTTGTTCCATGCAGACCTTGAGGATTTACAGCACATGGTTTTCTTGGTAACATTTCCTGACTTGTTGTATATTCTTTCTTTACACCAGGCAATTCCATATCTAGATGCTGCACTTTGTTGTTCTCTCCTCTAAAAAAAGTCTAGATGGAGAAGTAGGTAAGTGAAGAGATGAGAGAGCGATAGCACACACACACATACTCAGGCACTCACACACTCACAAGCGTGCGTATATACAGAAAGGAGATGTCTAACTGTATAGTACACAGACAGAGATGGGAAATGCACATAAGACAGGCTGCTTTTATTTTTTGTTAACTTATTTATTTATTCACTTTACAGCCTAATCACAGCCCCCTCCCTTCTCTCCTCCCACTCTCACTCTCACATCCCTCACTCCATTCCACTCTCCCCTTCTCTGAGAAGAAAGAGAGGCCCCCCATGGGTTCCAACCCATCCTGGCTCATCAAGTCACAGCAGAATTAAGTGCATCCTCTCTCATCGAGGCCAGACAAAGCAGCCCAGCTATGGGAAAGGGATCCAAAAAGGTAGGCAACAGAGTCAGAAACAGTCCCAGCTCCGATTGTTAGGGGACCCACATGAAAAACAAGTTGCACATCTGCTCCATATGTGTAGGGGGCCTAGGTCCAGCCCATGCATGCTCTTTGGTTGGTGGTTCAGTCTCTGTGAGCACCCTTGGGCCCAGATTAATTTATCTGTAGTTCTTCTTGTGGTGTCCTTGACCTAGATGGGGTGTTAAAACCTGTGCTCTCCTGCCATTTTGTCTGTGAGGTCTATCTAATTTTCAAATAGAAAACTTGACTAATTGCTATTTCAATTCAAACACGTGAATTGCAAATTCTTTGATGTGAAGTTGATTTTCCGGAGCACTGTTGAGAGCATCTTCCTTGTTCTGCTGTAGAAGTAGCCCTGGAGGTTACAAGCTGCTAGTGACTGCGCATTGCTTCCACCAGAATGTACAGCTGCCCTGTAGCAATGCTCCTGATGTGGTTCTGCAGGAGGTCCTGCTAAGTGCTTACTGCTTTCAGAAATGGCACCTGGGCTGATGCCCAAACTTGCATTAAGAGGGAGAGCGGTATTAATGTGTTCTTAAAAACATTTTTATAGCCTAGCAGGAAGAAAAATCACTTTATTCTCATAATTTGCTTTATGTCTTGCTATTATCACTGTTAATTGCAGTTTTCTAATAAAGTATTTGTTTATTTAACATCCATAAGTTTATTTTCCTCTTATAAAATTAATTCTTCCTGGAAATTTATTTCTTCCTGTTAAAATTATATATAATTTAATTAAGGGTTTTTGGATGAATAATCAAAATAACTGATCATGGAGAGACTGCTGAAGTTTTTGGTTGAGAGACTGGTTAAAGTAATGCCAATTTATTTTTCTTTCATTCTATTTAGACTTTAAAATTCAAGCTCTTTTTCTTTTCTAAAAGTAAAGAACTCTTAAGAGGTCTAAATCGAGCTAAGTCAGACACATCCACTTGTATTTTTAACAATTTTGCATGTGTTTTGACAGCTTTTCTTTCTTCACCATTTAGATTATAATTTATGGTTTCATTTCACAGCAATTAAATATTATAGTCAGTTTTAGGGAGTGAAAAATTATCATAATCCAGCTTCCTAATACATGAATCATTTGGAAAATTTTAAGAATCTGTCCAAGTGGATTTCTCCTAACACATGCCTAATTATGTGTAAAGCTCCAAGACTTTCAACTCTGCAGACTGGGATACTGATAGACGAAAATAAGATGAAATAATAAAATAGGGCATCAAATGCAATACCAATATTTAAATTCATCTTGTATAGTTTTTTCCAGCATTCTATATAATATGAATTGATAAAAACAAATCATTCCCATAGAAGCAAAGAACAAACACAAAACATGCCCTGTTAACAATCATTGTCAATTATTGTAAATCACAAAACACAAGAATGTATTATTTAAAATTTTTTTGTTATTAGTGTGTGTGTGTGTGTATACTTGGCTCAAGTAAAGTGGCTAGACAATGACAATAACCAGTCAACACAAAGAGGAAAATGGAGGAAAAGGAGAAAGGAATCACCAAAGAACAGCAGGGAGACCGATGGCTCTAAATCAATGTTTTAAATTGCACTACAGAAATTCTTCTTCTCTAAACCTTCTGTCTTCATGTTGATGAAATCATAGCTCTGTGATTTATGAATAGAAGCAAGGACATCATACTTCAAGAGCCTTTTCTTTTTTTGATATGTTTTAGTTTATGTTGTGTATTAAATTTGAGGCCTGGGGCAAGCCAGACAAACACACTACAACTGAATCGCACCCTAACCCTCCAAATTGTTTTGGAAGAATGAGTATTGCAGTGACTGGCAGATGTGGAAGCCCCAGCACACTTAATATAGATTTGGCATTGGATTTGGGTTTGTTTCATTTTTCATTAATAGTGAAGCTTCCAGTTAGCACTCTGAAAACCACATATGCATGGTGTGAATGCAAATGAGGGTATGAAACAGCTTTGAAACAAATATCCCTTCCACAGCCTGACCACTCCTGTGTGATTTCTCCAGTAAGCCCATCAGACACTCTGTAGTTGCATATTATTAGTCAAGCAGAAGCAACATATTTCAAAGTAGTTTGAAACTTCTAAGCATTTGGGCCTTCACTTTAAAGTTAACACAAATATCTTGGTCACTGTCGTGCGATCTGCCCTTGCCTTCCAATGCACTGTCCTCAGAGCTTGCTTCAAAGGGTAAATCCTTTTGTTTTCTTCTCAACTGAAATCCCTCTGATTAATTTTTTATTAATTTATTTATTGAAGTTACATCCTGATCGCAGACCCCTCTCTCTTCTTCACCCAGTCCTGCCCTCCCTCCTCCTTCCTCCTCTCCCTCCTTTCCTTCTCAGCTAAGGGGAGAGAGTTCTGGGAGACTTGTAGAAGAGAGAGAGGAAGAATAGAGGGATCCAGAGGGGACAAGAACTCCACATGAAGACCAACAGAACCAACCAACCTAGGCTTACAGAGTCTGAAGCACCAACCAAAAACCATATATAGTCTGTACCTAGGGCCCTCCACCTATGTAGATGTTGGACAGCTTGGTTTTCATGCAGACCTTCTAGGTCTTCCTTAGCAAGTGAAGCATGGGCGAGGGCAAGGACTGTTGCCTGTTCTTGCCCCTGGTTGCTTTTTAAAGGAAATTTTCCTCGACAGAGATGATATGAAAAGCACTCAAGTCTGTTCCATTTGCTTAGGGTACAATTACTCTTCCAGTTTCGCCAAAGTTCTCTAGTTACCTGGAGCTCTGTCTTTTCGTTCTCCCTGCTCTCTGCTGACGTCTCTACCAGATTTCTTGAAAATGATTCATTTAGAGTGGAACCCATACATCACACCCTTAGGAAAGAATATTCTGGATGTTCAGATGACACCATTCTCTTCTGTGATGTGCTCAGGAAAGCCATTCATTCCACTTGCCCCAGCTTGACACTGAGTGAATCTAGATAATCACTGTGTTACCCTTACATATGTTCCTTGAGGGACACAAATATAAACAGTATTTAATAGTTCTGACCACATTTCCTTCCTTGTCTAGTACTAGCATTTAGAATCAGATAAATGCCCAAGAAAAAAAAGGATGGGTTGAGTCAATAGCTGAACATGGTGGCTGTAGCTCTGAACAAAGACATATCACATGAGCAAAGGTAGATCATAATAAAAAAAAAAACAGCTTTTATTGTCTTATGTATGCAGAGGGGTTTTAATTCAGACCATGCTACTCTGGAAAGAGATCACATCTAAACACCTTCTAGGTCTGTGTGATCTGGCTGGAATACAGACATGTATCCTTAATCCCAGGAGACAGAGGCAAGCAGATCTCTAAATTCAAGGCCTGCCTGCTATAGAACAAGTTTCAGGTAAAGAAAAGCTTAGGTCCAGGCGTGGTGGTGCATGCCTTTAATCCCAGCACTCAGGAGACAGAGGCATGCAGGTCTCTGAGTTCTAGTTAGTGCTGTTCAGTGCACTGGGTTGAGTTAGTGAGTTGAGAGTCAGTGCAGTGGAGTCGAGTTCATGGAGAGCAGAGGCAGTTTTTACCAGGACAGTTTTACAGAGAGCAGTTGCAGAGAGAACAAGGTAGACACAGGTGAAGACAGAATGAGCCAGAGAGTGGGAAAGAGCCAGAAGATTGAAACATATTCCTAGAGTTAGTTTGAGGCCAAGCAGAGCAGTTCAGTCAGAATCTGGGAGAAGCAAGTTTGAATCAGTCAGCTTGGAAATGAGTTTGAGCAGCTGAGTTGAACCAGCCAGCCAGAATTCAGAAAGAACTAGAAAGGGTGAGCTTATTCAGCAGTAAGTCTCAGAGGCTGAAAACATTCCAGGCCTAGATCAGGTTGTACAGAGGCTAGAAGCTTCAGGACTAGACCTAGGTTAGCAGTCAGAGGCAGTAAGCCTCCGAGATGACAGTTAGACAGGAGAACAAAACTTACTTTTACATATATATGTATATATCATTTATAATATAAATATATATATATGAAACTTTAGATATTTCTAAGAGTCCTATCATGTTCAAAGTGGACATAAAATTAAATATTTTTGAAAATAGAAATATAATGTCTCCTTATCTGTACTCTTTTATTTCCACTATACTTTAAAATTTTTAAGTTATTTTAGAAGTT
The DNA here is from genome assembly GCA_907164525.1 of Lophiomys imhausi. Lineage (NCBI taxonomy): Eukaryota > Metazoa > Chordata > Mammalia > Rodentia > Muridae > Lophiomys > Lophiomys imhausi. The sequence continues at coordinate 3,435,074 of CAJQZJ010032332.1, forward strand.
ACATACAATAGTGTGATTAATATTGTACTTGAGTTCCCTCTCGAGCAAACCCTGAACAAGAGTTCCATTGTTAATGGCTTATATAAGAGATTACCCCTGGAAATGTTGATAGCAAAGCAGACGATGGAGGAAGCTTACATGACATGCAGTGCCAGGGTGTGCTGCTGAGTAAGTTTTCACTCTACTTTCTGTGCGTAAATCTATAAAACACAACTCAGCCTTTTTGCAATGGAGGTATAAGGAAGCTAGAGTATTTGACCACCATTTTCCATCATGTCATCATAGAGTACTGCCTAGAGGGTATAAATTTCTATTCTGCTGCTTAGTGGATACCAGAAAAGTGGCTTCATACTGCCAGAGAAAAGTCTCAAACACATAATGCATTCTGACCTTCAAAGCCAACTGATTTGTACTAGAATACTGAGGAGTTAGCGCTTATAGGCAGGGCAGGGTCTGCTATGATTTATTTCATAGATGCTTTTTGATGAGCAATTCTCAAACACTAATGTGCACTTTACCGTCTCTCATTCTGGTATTTCTGAATAAAATGTTAAAATTGTTGGTAATACATTTAAAAAGATAAATAGTACAGTGCTTTTTAAAAGAAACCTGATAGGGGTGGGCTGCTATCTTAGAACAGCCAACTGTGCTAAATCTACTCAGAAACACATGGCCTTTGGGCATATTTTGGGAAGAGAATAAGTGAATTATTTTAAGGGTTAACCCAAAACATGGTTTATGTGAATGCTTCCAGATATATGTACATGCTGTGTGAAAAACAAGCTGGCCAAAGTATACTGCTTTTTTTCCCTTGCATGGGTGAATGGATGAGAGTGTGTGTGTCTGTGTGTCTCTCTCTGTGTTTATGTGTGTGTATGTGCCTCTGTGTGTATTTCTCTGTATGTCTGTGTGTATTTCTATGTGTATGTGTGTCTGTGTGTCTCTCTGTATATATGTGTGTCTGTTTATTTCTCTGTATGTGTGTGTCTGTGTGTATGTGTCTGTGTGTCTCTGTGTGTGTGTCTGTCTATCTGTGTGTGTGTCTATCTGTGTGTCTCTGTGTGTGTGTCTGTCTATCTGTGTGTCACTCTTTGTGTGTGTCTGTGTGTCTCTCTGTGCGAATATATGTGTGTGTGTGTCTGTGTGTCTCTCTGTGTGTGTATGTGTTTATAAGTGT
>CAJQZJ010032332.1:3436260-3450472 GCA_907164525.1 Lophiomys imhausi
CTGTATGTGTGTGTCTGTGGGTAATTCTCTGTATGTGTGTGTCTGTGAGTCTCTCTGTGTATGTCTATCTATGTGTCTCTCTCTGTGTGAATGTATGTTTCTCTATATGTGTTTTTCTGTTTGTGTGTGTGTCTGTGTGTGTGTTTAGAATAGTAATTTAAAAGATTTCAGTAATATGAGAGAAAGTACAGGAACACAAGAGTTGGAGGAGGAAGAAACAGGATTAGAAATGACAAAAATATAGTACTTATAGATGAAATTCTCAAAAATTTAAAAGTAGCATTAAAAAAGAAATTAGTCAAACATGTTCTCTAAATGAAAACAAATTGAAAAACAATAACAACAAAAACACAAGCATAGTGATTGTAAAGAGAGAAAATGGCATAAAGTGGAGGACAACAGAATAAAGCCATTGGTTACGCTGAACTGCCATGTAAGCGACTATCCTAGAAATCTCACTGTCGCTGCTCTGGAATCACTCTTGGAATAAAGTGGAGGACAACAGAATAAAGCCATTGGTTACACTGGACTGCCATGTAAGTGATTATCCTAGAAATCTCACTGTCGCTGCTCTGGAATCACTCTTGGAATAAAGTGGAGGACAACAGAATAAAGCCATTGGTTACACTGGACTGCCATGTAAGTGACTATCCTAGAAATCTCAGAGCTGCTGCTCTGGAACCACTCTTGGACATGTACATGCATCATTAACTAAGCAAAGGTTGACTTCTTACTGGCAGCTGAGAACTACAGTCTGTTGAATTTATGCTACAGTGTTCAGCAAAGTAGACTATTTTACAAACACTTACCGTTATCATCATATTGTCTTTAGGTAATAAATACTGTTGACCATCTGATGAAGGATTTAGAAACATAACTACAAAGTGAAAAGGGGAAAAACTTTCAGTTGCTAAAAAGAATGTGAGAAAGGCTGAAGAGATGGCTCTGCCGTTAAAGGCTAGTCTCACAACCAAAAAAGACAAAAAACAAAACCAAAAGAAATTTACGTAAGAGTATCCAAATGCACAGGGCTATATTCATATGAAACCGATTACTATAAATAATAGCTTCCAACATCACGGTACTCTCATGTTTATTACTGCAAATAAACCTTAAGGCATTCATTCTGTTTTCAGTGCTGAAAACTCATTCTGTGGCTGAATGTCTGGTGAAAACCTTATCTCCCTCCTTCAAAGTCAAACAAAGCATTACTGAACCCACTGCGATTTCCACAGAATAATACAGTTTTGTTTCCTACATTCATCTTCTCCCTTATCGGAATAAAGAAATGAGCCCACTTTCTGATGAAGGCACACCCTTCTGAGTTCTGGCCTTTACCAACTTTGAAATTTAATATTATCAACTACTCTCTTTCCTGTCACAACGATGTCAGCTTTTAAATATCTCTGAGTCTTTTCTGTGTTTAAAACCAATCAAAGAAAACAAGCACACAACAACAATAAAAATAAAAGCAATCAAATCACCAAGAACGCTCACCCGGCACCTCCTCTACTTCTGTTTCATAGCTACAAACCTTGCATAAGTTGTTGAAACTCATGGGCTCATTTCCTCCTCATCTGGTCAAGTCTCACTCTTCACTACCCATTTAACTACAAACCCCAAAGCCTTTCATTCCCACTGTTCTTCACCCTTCCAAGTTTTGTGATTATTAGCCACACTTTCTTGGCTGTCATTGGTAATATTTATTCTTGGTGTCTTCTTATATTCTGGCTGCAATTACTCAGTTTCTCTGTTGACTTTATACTACTTTTAGCACACATTAAATACTTTGAGGTGAAGTAGGTTTTTTTTCTCTATCCTGCCCTCTACGTTCTGTGTCCCAATACATTCCCCTCCTCCCACAATGCCTTTCTGTCTATAAGGAAGATCCACATCAAATGATTCATTTCTTAGAAAACCCTTATCTAAACTAAGATGGTTATCTTAGTCCTCCATCCTTTAAACAATACTTGCCTCTCATTGGTGGCTCTGAGCAAGATTATTAATTAGAGGCTTATTTTTGTAATTATTTCACCAGTGTGGGTTTTAGCCTATCACACTGGTTCAATTAAATCAGGAAACAGGGCCATTTTTGTTCTTAGCATGTAGTCTTATTCTGGTGGTATTTATACAGAGTACTTTGTGTTTTGGGGCAAATCTCTACCCTTTCTACCCATATAGGAATTCTCCACTGCAAAAAAAAATATGTGTGGGGTGGTGGGTGGGTGTGTATGTTTAACAGAACCAGCTGCATTTTGGTAAGTCATATGCTGTATATGTCGTATATAACAATAAAAACAGAAACTCGTCTTTCTAATTTAGATATTAAAACCCTAATTCTTATTTTCTTCTTCCTGTTTTTTTATTTTGTGAATTTCATATCATGCATCCTGTTCTGTCATCTCCCACTTCCCCTCAGACTTACTCTCTACCCTTGCAACCTCCCCTCACATAAAAAAGCAATAGTGTGTCTCACTGTATCCCAAAATATTCCCTTTTGTCAACATGTTTTTACTTGGAAATGTTTGTTATAATGACTCCTTGGTCTGGTACGAAGCCTCTGGCTTCTGCTACTTTGTCATTACTGGAACCTCAGTGGGACTCCTGTCAGATATGCTGTTATTGTCCTGTGTGATGGAGATCCTGTAGTTTTGGGTCTGTGGAACTGCAGTACTCAAGAGAGCAGGCCCTGCACCATGCCTGGGCAGCACACCCCAGCTGGCCCTGGATGTGGAGGTAGTAGGTGAGTCAGCCCTGAGGGAGTGAATGTGGGAGACCCAGCCCTTTCTTTTGTCTACTTTGTGGTGGTGTTGGTGAGGGTGAGATTCCCCTTTACTGTCTTGCCCTCACCACAGGTAGCAAGGTGGGAGAGTTGGGTTTGATGTAGTCATGAAAGCAGAAGAGGTGGTCCAACCCCTTACCTGCTACAGCACTTGGGAGAGCAGGCCCTGCTAATAGGGGTTGCAGGCCCACCCCAACACACAGCCCATGGAACTGCTGGAGTGCATCAAAACCTTAATTCTTCATACAGATCTGCCGTAGCAACAAAACTAGAATTTTAAAACATGGATCTTCTTACTAACCATTTTTTTTTCACTTACAAAGTAAACAATACTCACAAGAATTTTTGATCAAAGCAAAGTAGAAGATTGTACCCAGGAGCTTGCAACTCTGTGTAGATGGTGAAACAGTTAAAACAATAGTGATTCTTCAGTTGTGGGGATATTTATTGTGTGGACATTGCTAGGACTAAGCCAGAGTTTTGTAGACAATATAGTATAAAGAATAGAACGCCCGGCATACATCTGCTTCTAACCACAAATAATTTTAGAAACATCAATAGCTATGGGGAAAAAAACTACACTACTTATTTTTAAAGGATTTGTTAATCAATTAAAATTTTAAATGATAAAAACCCTATACTAAGCCTGGATACTGAAGAGGTAGAGGCTTCTGTCCTAAACCACTTAGAAGCAGGAGGATGCAGGCTGGCCTGGACTAGAAGATACCCTATCTCAAAAATTTCAAACACAAACAAAATAGACACAACTCCCAGGCCAGGTCAGAAAGACGACTCAACATTTAAGAGCACTCACTTGCAATTACTGGAGCTGGAGCTCAGGTCCCAGCACTCTTACCACAGGCTAAGCATCAGGCAAATGTTTACAACTCCAACTCCCAAGGATCCAATGCTGCCCTCTTCTGGCCTCATGTAGTGATGTAATTCCCCAACACATACACACACACACACACACACACACACACATACACACACACACACACACATACAATTTACACTCACAAAGATAAACACACAAAGAAAAAAAATAATAGCTATAAAACAACGTACTCTTGCTAGATTTGAGAAATCTCTCGTTTGTATGAAAATGCATTCTCTTTCTTAAGGAATGATATCAGTTCAGGACCCCCTAGATCAAGTTCTTCAAGTACAAAGATTTATTTACCCCAGAGGGACAGAGGGCAGGGATAAGGGACAAAGACATGAGATTGAGGATGAGGGAGATCAGAAAGGGAACAAGGGAGAAGGGGCAAGGATATTTGTCCTAGAGGGGAGCAAAGGACTGCCTCCGGATAGAGTGAAAGCAGATGTGGTCCATAGGCAAATGGCAGTTATAAAGGTAAAGGGAGAAACCCATGTTACAATGAGGTGTTTAATTTTCATTGGGAATGTTGGTTAGGTGAGTCAAAGGGAGTTTTTGATTGCTAGACTTCAATACTTTGATAGCTGGATGTTGGTAGTCAGCCTCAGGAGGAGAAGTGGCCAAACAAGGAAATAGACCTTGATGGCTAGCTTTGGGAAAGTAAATCTGTTTCTAGTAAGGCAGAGAGAATGGGGAGAAGGCATGTCAGAGTTATATTTGTAAACTGGCAAGAGTCCCTTCGGTTTCATCTTCTCTTGATGGGAGAACGAAGTCATAATGGGCCATTCTGATATGTCACATTTCCCTAAACAATCTCCTAAAAAATATCCCCATTATGATGCAATCCTTCAGTATCCTCCAAAAACAGTCTCAAGACTCACTTGTACTCTGATGTCTGAAGACTCCTCCTAACAGCTCAAATCCAAGCTATCCTTTCTCTTGGATTTTGTGATGTCAAAATGTAAACTAAAATCATGAAGATTAGATTGTCTCACCTATTTTACAAGCATGGTATCAGGTACAAATGCAATGAACTCATTGTGGGTTCTTGCAACAGGATTAACAATGTGTAGAATAGTGCTGTGAGTGTGTGTTAATGCAAATATTCTATACCAAAAAGGCTTAGGGTAGAGATTCACAGGTCTGTTTTATGAACAAAAACAGATCATAAGTCATCAGTGCTGCTGTCTCTAGCAACTTAAATCCAGTAGACATTCATTTCTAAATTTTTCTTTTAAATGTTTTTAGGGTCTTAATATTTCTTCCCTAGATTTAGTCAAAAATCAATATAGGATCTTACTTCAAGTCATATTATGCTTTTTGGTCCCTCTAAAGTTTTATTATATTAGCAGTGCTGGATAGTTTTATACTAATGTGCCACAAGTTAAAGTCACTTGGAAAGAGAGAACCCCAATAAACAAAATGTTTCTATAAGACCCTGCTGTAGGCAAGCATGTAGGGCATTTTCTCAGTCAGTGATTGATGGGGGAGGGTCCAGCCATTGTGGGTAATGTTCTTCTTGTGCTGGTGGTCCTGGGCTCTAAAGGAAAGCAGCTGAGCAAGCCATGAGGAGCAAGCCAGTAAGCAGAACTCCTCCATGGCATCTGCATCAGCTCCTGCTTCCAGGTTCCTGCCTGTTTGTGTTCCTGTCCTGACTTCCTCTAATAATGAACAGTCATATGAAAATATAAGTCAAATAAATCTTTTTCTCCCCAAATTGCCTGCAGAAAAATATAAATAATTAAACTGTTTACTAGTATTTATATTATCTGTAATTGATCGGCGGTGTTAGTCCTTAACCCTCCATTATAAATGAATACACACAGACACCAGGTGGATTTTATCAAGCCTAGGCCTGGGTTGTGCAATCCTAGCCCATCTAAGCTAGCTCATAATTCTATTACCCAAATATAACCCCATATATACATATGTCCCTTTGGACTATTATTCTCTACACTAAGCCGATGTTCCAGGCCACGTGGAAGGATCTTCTTTAATCTACCCCATGGCGTGTCCTCCTTGTCTGCTCCTGGCTTCTTCTCCGATCTTTCTCTTCCCAAGATGCTCTCTATCTGAAAGCCCCTAGTCCTGACTACCTCTGTCTTTGCCCAATCTCCAGGCCTCAGCATTTATTTAACCAATCAGAGTCAATTAAGTAACAGACAGCAAACAGGACCAATTAACATTTAGAATGCTTAACACCATCCCATCAGTTGCCTTTGGATATGGTGTTTCATCATAGCAATAGTAAACCTGGCTGAGATATAAACAGAATTTGATCAACAATAATACATGAAGACCCTGACTTATAAGTAAAGGCTGCTGATAAACTTTAAAATAAACTGATATATTATTTTATGGTCTTTAAGAGATTTTTAAGTTTAATAGCATTTTTATTTATATAAAAATCATATATGAAGATACTAAAGGCATTTGCTTTGCTTAGTAATACAGTGGACTTGGGAAATATTTAGCAAGCATTAATATTTATTATAAGGCTAGCAATGACTATTGTCAGGATGCCAGATTTCCACAAGGCCTTTTATTGCTCCATCTGAGAATGGATGATGAAGGGATTTGTAAACACCTCCCTTGTACCAGACATGTTTGATCCACTCTACTGCCTGAGTTTTGCTGACAGTACCATTTCTAATTATTGAGGTTATTTTGATTGGACATTGTCAGGAAGGTGGAGAATCAGCTACACTTTTTTTTTTTAATATTGTAGAGCTTAAATTTATGAATCTCTTTCATCTCGGTGTCAGCAATCCATACAACGTCAGCATTATAGTCCAGGGTTCCAGTTAAGTGTTTATGCTTTTTATACAAAACATTTTCATGCTGCCATGTGGTCTTAGTAATTAGAGATTTAACTGCAATGAAAAATGGTATTCAGAATGGAGGAACCATAATCTGAGTACATTATTGCTTGACAGCCAATTATATAGTTTGTTTCTATTTCTTTATTGATTTGTTTTTCTGTGTTAGGAAGCAATGAAGTTAATAGCATACAGCAGATAAATTTAGAGGATTCATTTGAATTTCTACATACTTTGTTCTTAATAGATTTTACTGGAATACAATGCATATTTTACACAGTGCAAAGATTTCAGTTGTGCAAGTCAATAATTTTTTTTCAACTGTAAATTTCCACTTAGTCAAAAACACAAATACAGAGATTTTCCCATGAATTTAGAAAGTTCCATTGCACATATTGTTCTTAGTCCTGCTTTCTTCCCTACTGTGGAGGTTTGAATAAGAAGAGTCCCCCAGAGGCTTATGTCTTCAAACACTTGGTTCCCAGCTGGTGGTGGCATTTGCAGCTCTTATGGAACTTTTAGATATAAGGTTTTATTTTTAATGTTTATTTATTACTTCAAGTTACATCTCTATCACAGCCCCCTCTGTCCACCCCTCCCAGTCCCAACCTCCCACCCTGTTCTTCCTCCCCCACCTATCCTACTCCTCCGGAGTGGGTTGCCCCTACATCTCAGCCCCCCTCAGTTAAAAAGTCATATGAGAGTTAAAATCTTCTTCTTGCCCAGGGAGCCTATATGGCAATTCCATTAGGGAAAAGTGTCCCATTCATAGGTAACAAGATCTACGTTCCTGTTCTATTTAGTGTGTTGGTTGTAGGATAGTTATCCTGTACTACATGGCTAAAATCCAATTATAAGTGAATAGATGCCATGTGCATCTTTCTGAGTCTGGGTTAGCTCACTCAGGATGAGCTTTTCCATTCATTTGGCTGCAAATTGCATGATTCCCTTTTTTTCTGATAGCTGAGTAGTATTCCATTGTGAAAATATACCACAGTTTTGTTTTGTTTCTTTTTTTGTTATCCATTCTTTAGTTAGGGGACATCTGGGTTGTTTCCAGTTTCTAACTATTATAAATAAGGCGGTTATGAACATAGTTGAGGATATGTCCTTGTGGTTTGGTGAGAAATCGTTTGGGTAGATACCCAGAAGTGATATAGCTAGATCTTGAGGTAGAGCTATTCCAAGATTTTTAAGATATCACCAGACTAATTTCAATGGCACTTTTTACAAGTTTGCACTCCCACCAGCAACGGAGGAGTGTTCCCCTTTCTCCACAACCTTGCCAGCATGTGCTGTCATTTGAGTTTTTGATCTTAGACATTCTGACAGGTGTGAGATGGAATCTCAGAGTCATCTTGAGTTGCATTTCTCTGATGATTAAGGATGCTGAACATTTTTTCAAGTGTCTCTCAGCCATTAGGGATTCCTCCTTTGTGAATTCTCTTTTTAGTTCTGTTACCCATTTTTTGATTGGATTATGTGGTTTCTTGGTATTAGGATTGGTTGAGAGCACAATCACAAATTTACTACTCCTACTTTTAATTTTTTAAAGTTTATATTTTGAGATAGGGTCTTATTATGTAACCCTAGCTAGTCTAGAACCTCCTGTGCAGACAAGACTGGTTTGAATCTCAAAGAAATCTACTTGCCTCTGCCTTACATGTTTCTTTGATTAAAGCTGCACATACAATGCCTGGATACAAATTTACTACTTCTGATTTTTTCCTGGAAATTGGGAGGAGCAAAATATTTTTCTTATTTCTTTATTTTTTTTAAATAACAGAAAACTAATTACAGTGGTATAACAATAAAAACACATAGTGAATGAAAACTGTGGAGGTCCAACATCGAGTAGTTAGCAATGTGGGTGTGCCGGAGGTGATACTCACAGAGATCAGAGGTTGAGCAACTGATGAAAATGCTCCTTTTAGTTTCATAGATTTCATTATGTCACAGGTCACTGAGAAGAAAGAGTTCCAAAGAGTAACGTCAGAGTTAATGTTTTCAATAGACTTCAGAGAGCTTTTCACACTAGGATTACATGTCCTTAATCGAAAGAGCAGAGGAAGTGTGACCATATCACAGGAAGTGTGACTATCAATCAAGAGATTGTTTTTTGTTTAATAAAAACATGGCAAATTTTACATTAAAAAAAAGATATTGGACCTTACTGAAGGAAGTACATTACTGGGGCAGGCTTGACAGTTTAAAGGATTGCTTTACTTCTGTTTCTCTCTCTCTCCCCCCCCCTCTCCCTCCTCCCTCTCTCTCCGTTTCCTATGTGAAAAATTGTGATTAGCCAGCTTCTTGCTCCCACTGGCTGCTGCAATGCCTTCCTCAACGTTATGGACTTACCCTCCAGAACCACAAGTCATAGCAAATTCTTTCCTAAGTTGCTTTTGGTCATGGCATTTTATCACAGCAATGGAAGACACCCAACATACCCACTCAGATACCCACATGAATGAATGAACTGTACAGTATGTACTTCTGTGCCTGGCTTCTTTGGCTTGGCACAATACTTTATAGACTCCTCCATGGTCTTCGGTTTGTATCACTTTAATACTGAGTCGTTTTCATTGCATATTCATATGATTGTTTATTTAGTCATGTGTTACAGGACTTTTGGGTTGTTTCTTGTTTGTGATTATTGAAGAGGAATAAAGTCACTGTCATCATTCTTGAACATACCTTTCTGTGGACAGAAATTCTCATTTCTCCTCAGTAAATTCTTAAAAAGTAAAATTGCCAAATTACAGAGCTCTTTAGTTACTGTTGATACGGGTTTGCATTCCAGTTGCAATGTGTGAGAGTTCCTGTTGTCCCACATTCTTGTCAACACGTGTACTTCTTATAGCCACTGTCATTGGAGACCATACAACTCATTTATTTGCTTTATATATCCCACCTTCATCTATTGCCCAGGTACTTAACATCACCTTACTCTAACAGAAAATACAGTAAGACAGTGATATAACTCCTGCTTTTATAGATGAAATAGAATGGAGACTATTTAGCTCAATGTCTGACATCAAGTAGAAACAGTACATTTTTAATGATTTTTTCTTTTCCCCAATCAGGTAACTATCTTTCTTTTTCACTGTACTCAGAGACCATATCATGAAATTGATTTTGGTTTTCAGATAGATAATAACACAATTGTTGGAAACAGATCATAAACATTTCATTGACTGTACTGGCTAGTTTTATGTCAACTTGACACCGGTTAGAATCATCTTGGAAGCAGGAAATAGAGAAAATTCCCCATCAGACTGCCCCATGAGCAACCACGAAGGGCAAAGTATCGACTGATGACTAATGTGGTTAGAATCATCTTGGAAGCAGGAAATAGAGAAAATTCCCCATCAGACTGCCCCATGCACAACCATGAAGGGCAAAGTATGGACTGATGACTAATGTGGGAGGGCCTGACTCACAGTGGTGGACACCACCTGTGGGACCGTGCTCCTGGGTGCTATAAGAAAGCAGACTGAGTAAGTCAAGACATGCACGCCAATAAACAATGCTCCTCCTTGGCTTCTACACGAGCTCCTACTTCCAGGTTCCTGATTTGCATCTCTGCCCTGACAACCCTGGATGATGTGGGAAACAGAAACAAACCCTTTCTTCTCCAACCTGCTTCTGGTCACGGTGCTTATCACAGCAATAGAAACCCCAACAAAGAAATTGACAGTTGTTTTTATTTCATTTTCAGATAACAATCTCATGGTTCTAGCATCCAGATACCATACTTAAAGTATGTAACTGTTTTTATAGTCACAGAGTTGTGCAGCCATCAACAAAACCAATTTTAGAATATGTAGAATGAATGACTTGTGCCTATTAACAATTATCCTTTATTTTGTTTTGTCAGTAAAATGTAGTGGTAAGGGCATTGTTTTAGTGGGACTGTTCTTAGAATAAGCAAATGTTGGACAACTGGGCAGTAGATGAAGGAGAATACATAATAGAAATTAGTTTTGGATCACCATACAAATATTTTATTGAAATAAATTCAATAAAATCCAATGAGACATTTGAAGGAGATTGCTCAGTGGGTAAAGCACCTGCCTCACAACTGTGAGGACCAGAGTCAAGACTCCCAGCACCTGTGTATATGTCTGGTGGGCATGGGTGCACACTGGTACCACTAGTGCTCAGTAGGCTGAGATCGGGGATCTCTAGATAAATCTGCTACCTGGACTAGCCAAATCAGTGAGCTATGGGTTCAAGTGAGAGACTCTGTCTTAATATATGAAGTAGAGATTAATCAAGAAAGACACCTCCTCTAAATATCTTGTCTTCTACATAAATGTGTATCTACAAGCATTCAAACATGCATGTACATACATACCACACAGAGATACATGTGAAAAAAATTCATGAGTCCTGTTTCAGACTAATAGAGCAAAAAAATAAAACTAGAAGAATCAACATAAATATTTTGGTAAACCGTGTCATCATATTACCATTCTTTACTACTAAGTCAGGGGTAGTAAATATTTTACTACAAAAATATTTACTACCCCTGACTTAGCAATAATATTTAGGGAATGTATTCTTATGAAATAGTTCAAGTTAGCAAAAAAATACTTGCCTACATTCTGCTTACACTTAGGATGTCAAAGGACATGAAGACTTGCTTTCATCCCTACTGAAACAATGTGTTTACCCCACAAAGCAACTTAAACTTGCCATGTGGTAAACATCCTGTTTCATGGGAACAAATCATGTAAAAGAGCTAAACTACTATGGGAAGATAAATCTTGGTAAGAGAGCAAGCTGGGGAGTATGTGCTCTCCTGGTGCATTTGCTAGAGATAGATGGTATGAGTGGAGCAGCAAGCTTCCAAAGAAAAGATAACTTCATTTATGAGAACTGGAAACCTACAAACATGGAATCTTTGAGCAGGTCCCAGGGCTTTAAATACAGAGAATACTCCAATGTAGAGATTTTCTTTTTCAGTAATCCTCTATATTGAAGATTGTACCAAATCATCAAGCATTGAGTTGGGGCTTAAAAACCAAAGAGTAGTAAACCTGTTTGGGGCCCAAATAAGAATGGAAAAATGGTTAAAAATGTTAATAGAATCGTTTGATGTTCAGTCCTTTTGTGCTCAGCTATTTAAATGTCCTAAGAAGTTTGTAGACAGAAGCTGATCTTCAGGGCTTTACTGAAGTTCTGGCTGGAGCAGTCTGTGGAGCTGAACGATCTTAGTGATTTTGAGTTGTTGTGGTTGTAGACTTTTGAGGAAACAGCTATTGAGATAGTCTGCAAAGCTGGATCATCTGGGCCACTCGTCTTCTTTGGTGTCTGATCTCTTTTCTGCTGAAGTTTCCGTTGTCCAGTTGTCCCTGGATTCCTTGAATGGATGCTTTAAATCTCCTGGAAAGATAAGAACAGAGCCCTGCCCTAATCCTAACTCTGGGACAATAACCTTTTTTTTATGGGGGGGGGGTCAGGTAATATTTTTCCTGGAGTAAATTTGGTTTTTTGACAACATATAAAGTATTACCTTTCAATCCGGATTAAAGAAGAAATTATTTTGATATTTTGGAGCTAAACAAACCTTTAGTGTATATATTTTGAGATCTCAAAGGACAATTTGTTGGAATTGTAAGTAGCTTTTAAAGTTAAATCCTTCCAAATCCTATGTGCCTGTCTCTGCATTCTAAGTTCGGGATCAAAGACATGTGGTTCCCAACTGATGGGATTAAAGATGTGCTCCACCACCCCTGGATCGAAGTTTTTCTATATTTAGAGCTTGTTTTGTATCAGGCTGACCTTGAGATCTGAGATCTGCCTGTTTCTGTCTCTAGTGTGTTGGGATTAAGAGTGTATTCTTCTTGAATGATGGGATTAAGGGTGTGCCCCATCACCACCCTGTTCCTTGTAACTCTAGAATTTATAAAACAACTAACTCTATAGTGCTCCTCCTGTCTCTGCTGGAGTTAAAGGCATGGGATAACACCACACATTTCATGTATTTTACCTTAGCTCTGTTTTTTTCAACTCTTGGAGGTTTATAAAACCAGGTTGAACAGCTGTAACCTTTAATTTATTTACAGTGTTTTAAACGGTATTGATTTTTGTATATTGATACAAAATTAAGATTATATTTGGCCACAATGGTATTGACCCTTGTATATTGATGCAAAATTAAGATTGTATTGGGCTACATAGGTATTGATCTTTGTATATTGATACAAAATTAAGATTATATTTGGCCATATTGGTATTGATCTTTGTATATTGATACAAAATTAAGGGTAATGCTACTTAAAGGTATTGTACCTAGTAATGCTTAAAAAAGAAATGTGAAGCTTTGGCCTTTTGCTACCAACCATGATAACTGTTTAGGATAATTAAAAAATGTAAACTAATAGTTATGCAAGGGTGTCATTCTGTTAGTTACTATAATAGTCTATCACAGTTATTTTTTAAGCTAATCAGAAATCAAGTTGCTAAGAGACAAGCAACATTTGCTTATCTAAATATAAGAGATAGATAGGGTGTCTTCAAAAACCTCAAGAGATCTACAGAATATGGCATTCAAAGATGTTTTCTTAACTTAAGATTTTTTGATATCGAGACATGTCAGCTCCTGACAGCACCCCTTATTCTACTCCAAGTAGAAGATGAGCATCAAAGAATCTCCAGTGTGAGATGGTTGAATCAGTGGCAAGCCTATTTCTTGGCAAGAAAAACCCCTTGCTTCAACTGTAGACAGATTTCTGTCCAAAAAGGACAAAGCTTGGAAGCAGGTAAGTCGACAGCCTAGCTCTGCCAAGACAGGGTAGACAAGTCCTTCATAACCCCTGCTCTACAATCAATGTCTGTCAGAGAAATGGGGCCCAACAGCTGAAGATTGATTCTGTAATGTATGGAGAGAAAATGGGAACTGTTCAGGCAGCCACTGGTATGTCATTTCTTAGTTTTGGAAGCTGTGAGCCCTGCACTTCCTATATAATCAGATATATTTATCCCTCTTAGGTCTCTGAGGTGGTTGAAGAATAGATAGCTAGAAACTCATAGTTAAATTTTGAGTTGTTTAGGAATCAAGAGGGTGTTCTGGATCTAAGATGTTTTTAAAATTGTGAGGCAAGTTAGTATGAAAGCTGAGTTAGATATAGAACTTTAAACTCATGGAGATGTTTAGATAGTAAAATATTAAAGTCAGGTGCCAAATACATATGGACTGGTCATTGGGAATGTATGCTAAGCCATATAACTCTCATAATTGTGGCGTATTTATTTCTGTTGTTTTGTATTGTATTTATTGTTATAAGAGAAAGAACCATTTGTTGGACTGAAAGGGGGAGCTGTTCGGGGGAAAAAGATATACCTTAACCTAAAAAAAAAGTGTAAAGGATGGAAGAGTTGAGGGGGAAGAGGGTGGAAGGATGGGACAGGAGGGGGGAGTAGGGAGGTGATTGTGATTGAGATGTAACTTGAAGAAATAAAAAATAAATTATAAAAAAGAGTACACAGTACCCTATGGTCTCATGCTTTAAAAGTCTTGTATTATCAGAAATCAAGCAATCTTAT
This sequence comes from Lophiomys imhausi, assembly GCA_907164525.1. Lineage (NCBI taxonomy): Eukaryota > Metazoa > Chordata > Mammalia > Rodentia > Muridae > Lophiomys > Lophiomys imhausi. The sequence goes on from CAJQZJ010032332.1 coordinate 3,450,293, forward strand.
TGTCTTCGCTGTTATATCTGCAGAACCACGTAACTGTCATCAAAGCAAGAGCTATTACTTTCAACTGCAGCTCTAGGGGGATGGAACACCCTCTTGGATTTTGGATCTAACATCCATAATCAACCTTGGATATACACACACACACACACACACACACACACACACACACACACACACACA
>CAJQZJ010032332.1:3473712-3489374 GCA_907164525.1 Lophiomys imhausi
CTGAGGACCTGCCCCAGAGACTGTATCATTCTAAAAGGGTATGAAAAGTTCGGTTTCAGACCAACTTGGCTTTCAGCTCATGAGTAGCCTTCCTCTCCCTGCCTTCTAAGTACTAGGATTACAAATTTCCAAGTGCACCACCACCATACTACACTCCAGTAAACATTTTTTAAATTGATGTTTTATATTTGCCTAATCATCTTGCTTTTGCAATGGGCTTTCACTTCTCTCTTCTAATGTTTCTATAGTTTAAGTCATTCTTGTTCACCATCGCCTACCCATACCATTCACAGCCTTGGGAAATTGCTCCTCTGATATTGCATTTGTCTGCCCAGCCCTTTCAATAACTGCATAGACCCCCTATACTATGTTTTCTCTAACATTTTCTTCCTCTTTGGAAAATAAATTTTGCTATAAGCCTTTCATTATCATGCTAAGGAGACAGCAATCTGGATCAAGAAGGTTTCTTTCAATAGCAAAGTAAAAAAGTCAAGATATTCATGGGTATAATCCTTTTACTACCTTTCTGTACATGCTAGTAGTTTGGGAGCGTGTTTGTTTGTTTTCTGAGACAGGCTCTTTCTATGTAACTCAAGCTGACATTGATCATGGAACTCCCCTTGTCTCAGCCTCTCTAGAACAGAAATCACAATGGTTTAGCATTACACCCTGCTGGTAGGACTTCAGAAACCTTTATTTTTATCTCTTCTGTCTGGAAATAAGTTCTGTCCTTTTCTTGAGTGATAATGGCAATTTTTTTGGTATGTTTTTTGTTTGTTTGTTTGTTTTTCTTTTCTTCTCTTGTTCCTTCTCCTTATTAGTAGCTCATGTTAAGAGAAAGGTAAGGAAGGACTTGGGTATAGAATAGCCACACATCTTCACACCTGGTACCCAAGCCTCTCACCAGCACCCAGCAAGCCAGGAAGGGGACTGACCACATGCACGTTCTCAGGCAGTACAAATCCTGAAGAAAAGATGATCTTGTGGGATTTTCACGGCTTTCCTTTTCTCTATGCTTTCTCGTGTATCTCGGCTTTCTGTGCATTATGTTGTTATATTCATTTAAGTCACCATTAGAGCCAATGGAACCATGTCACCCTCTTTCAATGCATGAGCACTTATCCTCACTAGAGACTCTTTAGAGCGTCAGGGACCGACCGGGAACTTTCTGAGTTAAGTGGTTATGATAGAGAAAGATTTAGCCTTTGTCCAAAAACACTAAGAATCAGGGAGACAAATCTCAAACTTGATCTTAAATCTCTGGCTGCAAGTTCACTTCTGTTTTCATTTGCACCATGAGGCTCCTAAGAAGTATATCAGCAAGATGCATAACAATGTCCAAGGTCAAGGCTAACTTAGAAGATACTATGGAAACAGATATATTGCACACACAGCCTTTGACCATATGCTACCCAGGCCCCTCATGGGTTGTGTTTATGTGATTACTTTACATGGGCAGCAGGAGGCAGTAAAAAAACTGTCAGGATGAACTCAGGCCAGTTTTAGGTGGCTGAATGTGTTTAGTCATTTCCCTTGGTTCCCACTCCTGCCTCCCTTTTTCTTCTAGGTCATTAACATGGCTTTAGTCTCTCCTTTACTTTGACATTTTGGGATAGTTTTTAGCCATTATCCAATGAAATATTGATTCTCACTTATGAGCCTCTAATCTTCCCACTCTCTGAAGGAATTGACTATTTTATGCAATAGCTGAAGCTGTAGGGTTTAAAAAAAATGCTTTTACAATGACACTAAAAGTGGTTTACCAAAATCACATTTAATTTACAGAAAATAGAGGCTGAAACTGAAGTCATTACCTTCAGCTTTCCCTAAAATGTGCTTTCCTCTTTTCTCCCTATAATGAAAATTGAAACTTTTTTGGTTTTTTTTGTAATTTATTTTTTATTTCTTCAAGTTACATCTCAATCACAATCCCCTCCCTACTCCCCCCTCCTGTCCCACCCTTCCACCCTCCTCCCCCTCAACCCCCCCATCCTCTACCTTTTATTTTTTTAGGTTAAGGTATATCTTTCCCCACCCCAACACCTCCCCCATTCAGTCCAACAAATGGTTCTTTCTCTTATAACAATAAATACAATACAAAACAAGAAACTTTTTTTTTTAAAGAAAGGCTTGCTACTAAAAATGAAGGGGAAACTGTGTTAGTAAATGTGATGACTAATCTTGATTAGATTATCTGATCTAGAATCAAGTAAATACAAACTAGGGGAAGACCCACCATAGATGTAGTCAGCACCTGCTGGTGGCTGTCTTCATACAAAGATATAGAAGAAGAAAACTTTACTTTTTGCCCAGTTGCTCTCACTTTTGCTGTCAAATCCATCTGTCCTGTTACTATAGCACTGCTTCACTGACATTAGGGTCTATTTCTTCAGGACTGCAGTATAGACTGAAGACCAGTATCTCTCCAGGAATTCTCTTGAGCTTTAGTACCACACTGGGACTGCTGAGACACCCAGCTTCCTGAACTAAGAAACTCCCAGATTCTCAGGTGCTGCCTTGTATGAAAGCCATTGGACTACCCAGATCATATTGTGTGAGTCAATCTGATTAAATCCTCCTTGAAAATATATTTATTCTATCAGGCCTGTCCTCTAGAGAAACTTGACCAATACGCCTAATTTATAAACTTAATCCCTAGACTCCACTATTTATATATTATTTTGTAATACCTATGTACTGGCTGGTGTTGTGTGTCAACTTGACAGAAGCTAGAGTCATCAGAGGGAAAGGAGCCTCAGTTAAGGAAATACCTCCATGAGATCCAGCTATAGGGCATTTTCTCAATTAGTGATCAATGGGAAGGGCCCAGCCCATTGTGGGTGAGGTCATCCCTGGGCTTGTGGTCCTGGGTTCTATAAAAAATAGGCTGAGTAAGCCAGGAGAAGCAAGTCATTAACAATACACATCCAGGGTCTCTGCATTAGCTCCTGCCTCCAGGTTCCAGTCCTGCTTGAGTTCTTGTACTGATTTCTTGAAATGATGGACTATGATCTGGAATTCCAAATATAGTGCCAAATAAACCCTTTTTCCCCCAACTTGCTTTTTGGTCATGGTGATTCATCAGAGCAACAGAAACTCTAACTAAGACAAATATGACTTCTTCAAGCCTATATAATATCATGTTTAGTCTCCACATGGGAAAAGTATATAATTTTTCTATCACTTCTTATTACTTGACTTAAACCATCTAATTGACAAAACTCTGGTTTCTCTTTTATGCATTATGAGCATCTAAAAAGACCTTTTCACATTTTACATTTTCCTTTTTCTTTCCAAGATAAGATTTCTCTGTAGGGGTTAGATAAATTAGATTTAGAAAATATATAGGGGTTTCTGATACTGTCTCTTAATTTGGGGCCTGAAGAGCATTATCAGCATGAAGTCAGGAAAGACTTAATAGACTGAAAAACAAGGTTGAAGTCAGGAAAAACAGGAAAGACTCAATAGACTGAAAAACAAGGTTGAAGTCAGGAAAAACAGGAAAGACTCAATAGACTTGAAGAAACAAAGTATCTGGCCTGACATTGTTTTCAGCTGCTAAGTGGGCGGAGCCCAAATTAAGATGAAACAGAGTTCCTCCTATTTAAGGACAGTGCATGGAGCCCAGAAAGAGAAGAGGCCCCTGATGCTAGAGAGCTCCAAGAGTCCTGCTGAAAAAAGGGCTGGCCATTGATGGCAGCTCTCTCCCTGAAGCGGAAAGAAGCCGGTGAACAAAGAAAGCCTGAGCAAGACACCAAAAGGCCAAGGACTGGACCCTGTGGCTCAGCTTTTGCCTGGAGGGATTTCATCTGTCCGATCAGTGGCCTAGGGGAAACTGTGCCTGGCTTTAAGGACTGAGGTAGAGCAGCTGAGTTCCTGATTCCAAAGAAGTAAGTTGGCCTGCAGACGGCTGGGGTCTCCCACAGAGAAGAAAGCATGAAGCCTTATTTAAGGTGAGACTGCAATAACCAACTTACCCTGACGAACCTACATCTGAGAGATCCACAAAAAAGACTGCTAAATGAGTTAAAGAATCTACAACAAAGACTGTGTTCCTGACGACTGAGGACCTGCCCCAGAGACGTATCATTCTAAAAGGTTATGAAAGTAGTTGTTATAATTATCAATAGGTTTAGTGGATAGGTTAAAGGGGTTGTAGGAATTTATAGGATTAATAGTTAAGAAATTGTTGGTGTTTGTTATAAGTGAATTAGTAATAAATAAATAAGTGTTAAATAATAATTTAAAAGATCGGTTACATTTCTCTGTGTAGCCCTGGCTGTCCTGTAAAGGCTTACTTTTAAACTATTCATTTATTGTTATATTAGTATCTCTGCCTACCTTCTAACACACTGACCTGAGGTACAGGAGAAAAAGGTTAGTAGAGACAGAGAGTGTAGACCCCTTTAGACGTAGGTCCTTGTGGCGATTAGTCAGGATTCCAGCAGTTCATCCAAACAGCACACACAGAAAGGGGTACCAACAACAACATGAACCAGCAGTAGTTCGGGGAGGTCTAGAAGGGACAACAGCAGCAGTGGTGGCAGAGGTGACAACCATTGCTTCATCCCCATTTGGGGGCTGTGGTCTCTTCAGCTTGACCTGGGCCAGGATCTTCAGCAGTGAGGGCAGCTGTAAGTCTCCAAAGAAGCAAGTTTCAAAATATTTTCTGGAGTATTTAGAAGCAAAGCAGCAATGAGAAACGATGCCAACCAAAAACCCCTCTGTGTTTCTGGGGTTTCTATTTATACCACTTCAAAATCTACACAAAGATGTTCTCCAATTGGCCAACACCATGCTCTCTGTAAAAGGTACTTCCTTTTGACCAAGATCACTCACTCTCCAAGGAGTCCGTCCATCAAAGGATGTTTTCTAGCAAAAAGTATGTTCCCCACACATGATAGTTTCTGGCTGGCAAAACATCATGCACTCTTCCATCAGGATGTTTTTCATGCCCCTCTCACTAGTCTTTTTTTCAGCCCTAGACAAGGCACCTCCCACATCCCATACTGAGACCAAAACAAAACAAAACAAAACCCACACATTCATTCAGCACAACTGTGTTTTTAAAGAAATCAAAATTTTTACCACAGTCCTGGAACTATCTCTTCAGACCAGGCTGGCCCCAAACTTGCAGGAGTCCTCCTTCCTCTGCCCCCCAGGTGCTGGGATTAGAGGTGTGTACCATCACCATCCAGATAAAAAGATCATTTTCCAATGATAGTCTGTTACCTTGAGAAGAGGCCATTAGGTAACCACTGTCAAAGAACTGGATCAGTGTAGAGAAGCTGCCCACCCAGATGGAGGGAAGTCTGGTGGGGCTGCAAAGTGAATGCAGTAGAGACCCTCTGTAGACAAGACCTCATAACATTCATCTTTTTACTTACATAGTAGTTTGCTTCCTGGGTCTGCTTGAATGCCCCCTGTCATTTATTATGATTAGATTTATCACTCAATAGGGTCATTCCTAGACTTTTATTATAATCAAAAAACAAGGCACCTGATCTCACTGAAGCCTTAGGTGGCATAATAGAAGTTCACACAGATGTGTCCCAAGATGTCTTAAATTTCCTTTACTATCAGTCCATCTAGCTGGAACTCCCTTCAGGACATCATGGGTCAATTAATTACAGTAAGGCTTAACTAGAGGATTGCCATAATGGCCAGTGACTTCTGACATGTTTGAGACCAAGAAGATGAGCCACTCCTTTTGTGGAACACCTCTACATGAGCCACACAGCCTACAAGCACATTCTCCAACAGTTCTTACACTCTGATCTGTCTTTAAACTCAGGTCCCCCCAAGAATGGTGACCCAAACAAACCTGAGTTACTTATCCAGCCTTCTCAGAACCACCTTATGTATTCTCTGTGTTGGTGTCACACAGTTTCCATCTGGAACATCCAGATGTATCCACGTCATTATTCTGTTATCCATGTGCTCTGTAGACTATCCATCTTAGAACAGATTTTAGCTGAATTGCCTCCAGAAGCCTTGCACTGAACTTACATAAAGGAACATGTTTCTCTGCTAGTTTGAACCTTGCCATATACAACTGTCTGGCTTGTCTGTCATGCAATGGAACAAATGGGAAGTGCCTGGGGCTTGAAACAAAGTCTGCTCTTTAAGGTACATGGCCACAGGTGATGGAAGCTGTCCATGAGTTTACCTAGAATCCAAAGGCTGCAATGAGTGAAAACACACATACACAGGGGACTCCAGGTAGCTGTGAGTGAAGGGACTGAAACTCTAGATGTACAGATGAATAAATATGAGGGATTATATCAGTAAACAAAATGAGCCTTCCAACAAGAGAAATGAAGACAGGGGCACAAAACAATTGTCAGAGCTCCTCTTATATGATTGGTTGGCTGAATTTGAAAATAAGATGAGAGAGCTGAGAGCGACAATCGTCCACATCAACTCCACTCGGGTGGATCTGAGTCTGGCTACTGGTTTGACTTCCTGGATACAGACGGCTATGGATCATCTTAAGGAGTGGGCGGGCGTAGGCTCTTTGGCAATACTGATGATACTAGCCTCTCTGGTTTGCCTATGGTGCATCTACAAGATGAGAGCCACACAGAAGCGTAATGCAGCCATGATTATACAGGCCCTTGTCGCCATTGAGGCGGGTCAGTCCCCTCAGGCATGGCTCGCTGCCATGAAGCCTTAAATCTTCACTGAGCATAGTCCCTGCCCACTGAGGTATTCGTTCCACGGATATTAGGGTCTGGCAAGTCAATGACGGAGTAGACGGGTAAGTCTCGGCCACCTAAGACAGGGCAGCCCCGAGTGGGGAGGCTGACCCAGAGACGGGTAAGAGTTTGAGCACCGCCCTCCTACAGGCTCAGGCTCGCCATGAGATCCCCAGATATGGGGATTACGAAGCCTTTCCAGGGACTTCTACCAACATTTTTAAAAAACACAAAAGGAGGAACTGTAGAGAGCTGTGACGTGCCGCGCCCTAAAGATGGCGCCGGTTTCCGCCTTCCACCAGCCCGATGGTGAGCGCTCTCGGTGGTAAACAAGTCCATATTTGGTTAAGACCACTGATTTGGCTTGCTTCCACATACGTGGGCCTCTAAGATAGCACCACGTGGCTTTACTTGATTGGCTCTTCATATAGTATTTAGCCTGTGGGTTGGGTCTACCCCATTATTTGGAAGACTGTTTTCAAGGGACCTGAATAAACTGCTTGAGAAGAGCTTTTGCGAGTTGCGTCATTCTTGCTGGTCGAGGTCGATGCGACAAAGGAGGAAAAATAAAAGGCATCTGGAGGGGGCAAGAACTCCACATGAAGACTCACCAAACCAATTAACCTAGGTCTGTAGAGGCTTACAGAGACTGAAATCGCTACAACAACAACAACAAAAAAGGCACATATAGACTGGACTGGACCTACGCCCTCTACACATATGCTGATATGCAGCTTGATCTTCATGCATATTCCTTAGTAAGTGGAGTGAGGGTGGTGGGGAAGGGAGGCTATCTCTGTTAGGAACTCTGTTGCATGTTCATGGAACACTTTAATCTAGCTGGACTGCCTTGTCGTGCTTCGGTGGAAGAGGAAGCTCTTAGCCCTCATGTGACTTGATGAACCCAGGTGAGTTGATATGGGGGGGCATCCCCTCATCCAAGGAGGAGAGGAGGAAGAGGGGGAGATCATCGTGGGAGAGTGGTACCAGGAGGTACAAGGAGGGAGGGGGCTGAGATTGGGATGTAACTTGGATAAACATATAAATTAATAAAAAATAGAAAACGAACTAACTCCCATTAGATATCTTTAGTGAGAGCATGTGATCTTACATAATTAGTTCTTGTTGTGCTGGCCATTGGCTGAGCAACCTACTTTTCTGAATTTGTTGACTTTGTCACTATGAGTTCATTGCAAATCTTGACTCATGCACTTAGAATATTGTTTGGAGGACACGTTCATCTCATTTAGGAAGTGTGTATCTGTAAGTTAATTTCCTATGGGATCGATGTTTCCAACAGAGTCTAGTACAGTTATAACCAAATCTCTTTTAGTATTTCTTCCACCTGATTCAACTTTTGTTAGTTGTAAAATGTTTAGGTGTGTTTAAAATGATGGGGAATATCGTTCAACACAAGGGTGAAAGGATTGACTAATGTTTTTCATAGTAAGCATAGTAAAGGTCAGTAGAATTCTTGGCTGATGGTTCATACTGCTCTAATAAAACTTCACTCAGTGATTACCACAAGAGAAAAAAAAACATCTTAAAGTAAATAAAAGCATTCCAATACTTCTCTGGGGCTTTTAAGTTACCCCACAAAACAGATATGGTTGTTGTCACCCACCAGACATTTTAAGTAGCCAATTGGCTGGCATTGTAAACACAAAGTTACCTTCACTTGAGGCCAAAAGTACACAAATATTCTAACATATCCACTGTAGCTATACATAGTTATTGGATATAATTAACCTAGGACTATTTTAACTCATTAGTTGTTCTCACACGATGGACATGAAAACATAGCAGTTCCCACTACAGTATTGAGTTAATTGAATTTCTGTAGAATGCAAAACCTGTATTTTTAACATATCTTATTAATGTCTGGTAAGTGATTTTTTTTGTTGCCTAATGTCATCCAAGGGATTAAAAAATGATGTAGCAGGCATCTTCATAGCTTCATTCATGTTGAGTTTTGAGGGTTAAATCTTGGAAAGGAAGTATCAACCAAACACAATGTCAGAGGTATGGCTACAGGTGTGAAGCATCTATGTGACTCCAGCTGTGATTTTAACTCCCTCTGTCCCAGCTGAGGTGAATACCTTGCTGAGAAAGCATACTTACCTCAAGGACACATGAACTGGAACCAAGATGACTTAGTCCTGTTTCCTAGTTCCAACCTTTCATTTTACTCCTCGGAAATTGTCAGTGAGAAATGTCTCCCTGTGATATGCTTTTGCTCATGTATTTGAATACTTGGTCACCAGTTGGTTGTGCTATTTGGGAAAGTTATACCTTTAGGAGGTGTGGCCTTGTTGGAAGAGTGTTTTACTGAATGTAGGTTTTGTGGTTGTGGAGCCTGGGCTCACTTCCGGTTTTCTCCCTTTGTTTCCAGTGTGTGAAACAAATATAATCTCTCTAACTTGCAGACTGCCAGGCTGGGCTTATGCTCCAGCTGCCTTGTCTTCCTGGACTGTGCCTCTGGAACTGTAAGTCAAAATAAATTCTTTTCTTCCCTAACTTGCTTTTTGTCAGGGAATTCCATCACAGCAACAGAAAAGCAACTCATACAACCCCTATACCAGATTTTCTCGGGAATTGGTGCCCATGAGTCTGGCCCATGAAGCCCATGATTCCATAGGGAAATTGAGATAATTCTGTATAATGCAGAATTATGTACATTTGTCTTCCTCTTGAGTCTTTAGCTCATTTGTAGCCAAGATGCTGTTTCCTGTGGGTTTTTAACAGGAATAGTAGCATTCATGGCCAAAACTAGCTGGCTACTCTTCAGGGTTTAAGGCTCTGAGTTTTTCTATCACAAATTAGTTGAAAATTTCAGGTGAATATGTCTTGATTTATAATATCTGTTCTGATTTACAGATTCCTAGGGACAAACAGCAAGTGAAGGAGTGTATGACAGAGAATAACAAAATGTGGCCACACAACTGTGGCCAGCAACTGAGGATAAAATCCAATTATCTCAGCATTGGACAAGATCCACAGCCTCTCCCTTTTGTCCCTGTGGAGGTAGCAGGCTGTCCAACTGTAACAGCCAATATTTGTTACAATAAAGGATCAGAAAACCTTTCATTCAGGAGAATTGCCACTCAAGGATTTTATGTCAGGTTCTTGGTGACTCATCCTCTAGTCCGTGTGTTAGAATTATGTTACACTCAAACCCTCACTAAAACCAGAAAATGAAAGCTTGCTACAGACATGAAAGCAAGACATTTCTAAAAACTACTTATTACAAGGAATGAATTTTTAATATGTGTCAAATTACATTTCATAAACACCAGGCTGAACTGTCAAAGCCTTAGAATTTTCTCCAATCAATAATTCTAGTAAACACAACACTCTTTGTTGAGCCTCAGAACCTAGGAAACAAGTTTTTTACTTTGAAACATATTATTTTCTAGTCAAGGGCAGAAAATAATCTCTATTGTGTCAAATCAGTCTAAAATGTAGTACTCAGTTGTATGTTAGATATAAAAGAATTCTATACATCCATAGTAATTGTAACACTACATTCTTTGCATAATTCTTTCTAAGTAGAATAGGAACAGCACATTAGAATGACCAACAATGACACAAAATGGTTATATTGTTTTAAACATGAATTAGCTCTGCTTTGATAAACTTAACTCATTTGGAAACTGCATTGCTTTTTTATAAAGATAAATGTCTATATCTTAGAGTTTTATTGCTATTAAGAGATACCATGATCATGGCAACTCTTTTTTTTCCTTTTTTTATTATATCTCTTCCCCCTAATATCTCTACCTTTTATTCCAATAAAAGGCTATTTCTTATAACAATAAATCCAGCACAAAACAATGAGAACAATTAGGAAACAATTATGAAAACTATAAGGTATGACAGACATTCCCAATGTATACTCCATATGTATTTGGCAACTAATAAGAATATTCTTTTATCTATCTATCTATTTAGATGAGTTTAAAGTTTTATACCTAACTCAGTTTCCATCCTAATTTGCATTAGCAACTTAAAAACATCTTCTTAGCCCTAAAACAGCCTTTTAATTCCTAAACAACTGAAAACTTAACTAAGACTATAACTATCTACTCTTCAACCACATCAGAGATCTGAGAAGGATAAATATATCTGAATAAACAGGAAGTGCAGAGCAAGCACTTCCAAAACTAAGAAATGACAGACAAGTGGCTGCCTGGATACTCTCCAGTTTCTCTCTATAACATTGGAGCATCTATCTTCAGCTTCTTGGCCCAGTACCACTGACAGACGTTCAAACTTGTCTTTTTGTTAGGTACTAGTTTAGTGCTTCACAGATGTTTTCTAAGTTAATCAGAAATCAAGTTGCTAAGAGACAAGCAACATTGGCTTATCCAAATATTCGTAGATAGATAGACAGATGGTCTTCTATCTCAAATCCTCAAGAGATCTGTAGAATATGTTATTTAAAGAAGTTTTTTTTTAACTTAAGAATTTTTGATATTGAGACAGGTCAGCTCCTGACAGCATCCCCCATTCTACTTCAAGTAGATGATGAGCATCAAAGAAACTCCATTTGGAGATGGTTGTATCAGAGGCAAGATAGCCACTGGGCAAGAAAAAGGTCCTTGCTTCAACTGTAGACAGAATGCTATCCAAAATGTACAAAACTTGGAAGCAGGTAAATTGACAGTCTAGCTCTGCCGTGACAGAATGAGAAAGTCCTTCATAATTCTTGCTTTACAATTAATGTCTGTCATGGCGACTCTTTTAGAGGAAATGATTGAATTGGGGCTGGTTTACAGTTGCTAAGCTTAAGTCCATTATCAGCATGGCAGGAAGCATGGCAGTGTGCAGGCAGACATGGTGCTGGTGAAGTGCTGAGAGTTCTGCATCTTGATCCACAGGCAGCAGGAAGAGAACTCTTGAACTTTTGAGACCTCAGAGCCTACCCTAGAGTAACATACTTTCTCCAGCAAGGCCACTTCCTATGAACCAAGCATCTAAACAGATGAGTCTATGAGGGCTGTTCCTATTCAAATCACCACAGACTATAATTAGATTTTTGTGTATTCATTTTTATATATTTATATCATTTGACATGGTGTCTCACAATGTAGCTCTTATTCAACTAGCCACTGTTATGTAGCCCAGGGTTGTCCTGAACTCCGAGCCTCCTTCCTTGTTCAGCCTCCCAAGTGCTAGGTTTATAAGTACAAGCTACATTGCCAGGCTATGCTTTTATTTTATATATATCTTGAAAGGATTGCTGATAGTCCTTGATCAACTTCTCCCCCAGATGGCAACAATTTAGTGTGTATTGGAGGAATCAATTCAGATTTATTCCCAATCTCAGACAAGACTACACGGAACATGAGAAGTAAAAGCAGATGTTAAATGTTAACTGTACCCTGTAGCTTCACACTCCTCTGAAACTGCCCTAGGTTTCTAAAGCAAACACATTTTTAAAAACTACTAAAATCAGGCATGGTGGAGACACCCGTAATCTCAGCACTTGGGAGGCTGGGACAGGAAGATTGCCACACGTTCCTAGAGTGTCTAGAGTACAAAATGAGTTCCAGGTCAGTCTAGGTAACAGAGCGAAGCTGTCTCAAAAAGAGGAAAGCAAAACACCTCAATAACCAACTAGCTTCTATAAATCTGAGCAAATGAACGCCCTTAGAGGAAGGCACAAGATCAGAACAGCAGGAAGTGATGATGACCGTGGAGATCGTGCGAAACATACTAAGGGTGGTTGAAAGTTAGGATTTATTAAAAACCCATGACAGTATATAGCAGTATATAGCAGAATCAAAGAGCACTGACATGTGACTCTATGTTCTGTCCTGCTGCCCTCTTCCAATGTTACTAACTGAAATTTCTTTCTTTAAACAAAATCCAGAATTCTGAATAAGTGGAAATTTTCCACCATTGAGAAGTAACTCTTTACAATTTTTGAGAAGCACAGTCTAGTATAAAACCCAAATATCAATATTATATTTTTAGTCCCAAAACCACAGTGCAACCCTCAAGGGTGCTTTTTCATTTTAATTCAGTAATATCAAGTCAACATATAAAGAAATTGCAAACTTTAAGTTCCTGTGTCAACTCCTGATTTGCATATATCGTAATCTGCAATAAATAGAATTACTATGCAATTATTCCTTAATTTTGAAGGGATCATATTTTAAAATATAAATGCTTATATGCAAATACCAAAGTTATAGCTCAGTAATTTGGAAGTATACACACACCCAAGCATACACTTGTATATGACTGAGCAGGTAAGACCCAAAGATTTGCATAGAAAAAAATATTTAGCAAAGTATATTCTTTCTCTTGTTAATTTAAAGGACACTAGCTGTCTGTGTGGTGCTGGTGCATGCCTTTAATCCCAGCACTTAGGAGGCAAAGGCAGGTGGATCTCTGTGAGGCAAGTCTGGTCTACAGAGAGAGTTCCTGGAGAGCCAGGACTATATAGAGAAACCCTGTCTTCAAAAACAAAACAAAATAAAAATAAAACAACAACAAAAAGGTCCATTAGTAGTCTTGCATGTAATTTTTTTAATTGGGATTTATTTCAAAGTAGGAAAAGTGAGCATGGCATTAATAAGAACTAAAAGTATTTGTATATGCTATCCCTTAGTTAAGGATAACACAGGTAACAACAAAATCATGCAATTTGCAGCCAAATGGATAGAACTAGAGAAGCTCATCCTGAGTGAGCTAACCTGTAGAGAGCTGCGATGTGCCGCGCCTTAAAGATGGCGCTGGTCTCCGCCTTCCACCAGCCCGACGGTGAGCGCTCTCGGTGGTAAACAAGTCCATATTTGGCTAAGACTGCTGATCTGGCTTGCTTCCGCATACGTGGGCCTCTAAGATAGCACTACGTGGCTTTACTTGATTGGCTGTTCATTTAGTATTTAGCCTGTGGGTTGGGTCTGCCCGGCCCTTTTCGGAAGACTGTTTTCAAGGGACCTGAATAAACTGCAGGAGAAGAGCTTTTGCAAGTTGCGTCGTTCTTGCCGGTCGAGAGGGACGCGACACTAACCCAGACTCAGAAAGATGCACATGGCATCTATTCACTTATAATCGGATTTTAGCCATATAGTACAGGATAACTATACTCCCACCAATGCACCAAAGGGAACAGGAACATAGACTTTTTTTCCTGCCAATGAGACACTTTGCCCTAGTGGTGCTGCCTTGTAGGCCCCCAGTGTATGAGGAGGTTCTTGGCCCTCATATGACTGCTGAACTGGGGTGGGGAACTGTTATATACAAACACTCCACTCCAGAGGAGTGGGATGGATGGATAGGGGGTAGAGGGTGGGAGGGCAGGACAGGAAGGGGTGGAAAGAGGACACTGTGGTGGATATGTAACCTGAAGTAATAAATAAATATTAAAAAAGAATAACATAGGTAAAAATAAGGACACTGAAGATTTCTTTAAGTGCTGCAGTAAAACATTAGAAAGTTCTTACCATTAACAAGTATATTAAAATGCAGTTTTAACTGTGATACTACAGAAAAAAAAATTAATAAACTGTTAAAATTTTGTTTGATGTGAGATTTTATTTTATTTTTTTCCTCTGAAATGAAATGTGATTCTAGCACAGGCAACATAATATTCATTCTGTCTCAGGTTACAATATAAAAAATTTAAAACTTTCTATCTTCATAATTCAATTCAGTTGAGACATAAAATCAATGGGGGGGCGGCATCAAACAAACTCTGACTACTAAGACCATTTTATAAGCCAGAGGAGGAGGGAAGGGAGAGAAGGGTCAGGAGAAGCAACCAAACCTGCAATGTGGTAAATTCTAGAAGAAAACAGAATGTATTTAAACCAAAGTTACCAAACTTTGTGTTTGGTAATAACATAATACCAAAATATTTTTGGTGTCATGTTTGGTAACAACATAATACCAATATACTTTGGTGTTTCAAATTACTGAACTGTAACAATGGTATTTGCATATAAGCTTTTGTATTTTAAAATATGATCCCTCCAAAGAAAAATTAAAAGAAAAAATTCATCATTAAAGAAAAAATTCATCAAGACGACATCTCAATACTGAATATCTATGCCCAAAATTCAAGAGCACCCACATTTGTAAAAGAAACTCTTCTAAAGCTTAAAACTCACATTGGTCCCCACACATTAGTAGTGGGAGACTTCAACACCCCACTCACAACAATATACAGATCATTGAGACAGAAACCAAACAGAGAAATAATGAGCCTAACAGAGCTCATGAAATGGACCTAACAGATATCTCGAGAACGTTTCACCCAAACACAAAAGGTTATACCTTCTTCTCAGCACCACATGGAACCTCCTCCAAAACTGACCATATAATTGGACACAAAGCAAGCCTAAACAGATACAAAGATAGCTTTTTAAATCAGGTTCTTGGGTGGATCCAACAACCATTCTTCTAGAATATGCACAAAATGATTTTTTTTTTTTTTTGCATCCGATTCATTTGTTTCCCTGTAGAAAAAAAGTAAAAGAGAAATCTAGGGAAGCAGCCAGGACACAGGAGTCACATGTGACAACAAACAATTATAAAGATTAATTAGCATTTTTCTCAGGAATAAGGACTTGTATTTCACTTTGCACCCATAAAAGCCTTCAGGGTTGTTTTCATTTGCCAAAAGGAAGCACATACCTTCAAAAATCACTAAATCTCAAGGTTCTCTCTCCATTCCAAAGAGCACAAAATTCTTGAGTTTATATATGTTGTGTAAAGGACCAATGAAGGCCAAAACAGGTTCCAGAATGTATTAAAATACTCATTAGAGACAAACAATTTAAAAATTGTACAAAAATGCAACTCTGTTGTAATGTGGTGGCTAAAGAAGCTCCATTTTAGGATGGGAGGGAGGGACTGGGTGGAGAGGAGGGAAGGGGCTGGCTTAGATTGAGGTGTGAAATGAATAGATAGATAGATAGATAGATAGATAGATAGATAGATAGATAGATA
>CAJQZJ010032332.1:3489384-3499996 GCA_907164525.1 Lophiomys imhausi
ATAGATAGATAGATAGATAGATAGATAGATAGATAGATAGATAGATAGATAGATATCTTATGTTGGGCATCCATCTTGTTGCCTAATAGCCAGCCATTTTTCTCTGGCTCAAGTTCCTTGAAATTCTACTCCTTGACCGACAGCCATGACCATCTACTTGTTATGATATGACTAACTGCCTTTTTGGCTTCTGTGACCTGCTTATGCAGACATTCACGGACTATTTTGAGGTTGTCTTTACTACCTAATCTTGGCAGAGCAGAATAGCTCTTGGCTTGCTTGTGAAGATACTCAAGATCTTCTTGTGGTTCCCACTTTCAAAACCCCTTCCCTTATCCCTCTTTATGCAAAATTCGCTAATTTGGCTCAAAGATTGTTGTCCTGCTGGCAGCTTCAATAAATCAAAATAATTATAATCCAGATTGAGTCTGTGTTCCCCCCCCCCTCCCATGGCAGGGATTTTGAACAGATATACAAGAGTAGCACAGGTTTGGGTAACATATGAAAGGGGCTAAGTTCCATCCCCAGCAAGAAACATAAAATAAAATGTCTAATAGAATCTCCATATCTTTCACCTAAAGAGTATGGTTCCCTGACATGTGCCACCCATGAAGACCGTTGCCAAACTCTTTTGGTGCTACTCTTAGGGAAATAAATGGAAGCCCAGAGATCTGAATCAGAAGTGGTAGTCTGGTTGTCCTACTGGGATTCTGCCATGAAAATAATAACAAAAGACCTTCATAGTGTAAATCTATACATAAATTAAATCAGATGCATGGAAGCAATGACTTGCATTTCAGATTGAGCTTGATATCTATCTCTAAGTGCAATAACCTGGAGGTACTTAAGGGAATATCTAATTCTCCTTTGTCATTTGTTCTATTTCTCTGGAAATACTAGGCAGACATGCCGCCCACACAGAAGGAAAGGTAGGAAAAATTTGGAAGAAAAAAGACTAACTCAATTGACAGGTCTTCTTTGTCCTCTCATTGTAATTGTTCACACTGATATTTCTGAACTTGGAGTTGCTCTGGCTCTGCAGAGCAGGCAGACATCTCCACAGTATGTCCCTAATGAACATGCTAATGCATATTTCTTCATTCTGATGACTGTCATCAAATGGTCACCATCTCATACTCTAGGAGTCTCTTACAGTCATATGTGCTGATAAAATCCTTTCACATGTCCATGTTATTTACAGAATTCATTAAAATTCTAAATGTACACTGCCATCATGATGTAGAATACATTGTAGTAATTGAGAACAACTTATGCAAAATACTTTACCCATATCAGTTCCATGGGCTGCTGTTCCTTCTCTCCTCAGATTTGTGATATTGTAAGCATAGAAGTTAGAGTCGAACTTGGAATTGGTTAGGCTGTGGATGCAGTTCTGTCAGGAGAATACTTGTCTACCATGCCTCAGTTTGACCTCAAGTGACGCACAAATTGCGTGTGGGTGATTGATTCCACTCAAAAATAAAGCACAAGAAAACAAATATGAGACAGATATCTCTAAAATGCATAAAAGACTAGGAGTTAACAAAGCCTGGCAGAAGAAACAACACAAATGTATACACACACACACACACACACACACACACACAAAACTATATGTATTCAAGATGTATTGGTTACTTTTCTATTGCTGAGATAAAACACTATGACCATAGCAACTTATAGACGAAAGAGTTGATTTGGGCTTGTGGTTCCAGAGTCTGCCATGGTGTGGAGACATGGCTGCAAGCAACAGTCATGACAGCTAGAGAATAAAGCCAAAAGCTCACATCCTTTACCATATGCTCAGAACATAGAAAGCCAACACTGGGAATGACAGCAAGCTGTAAAACCTTGAAGCCCTTCCCCCAGTGATGTACTTCCTCCAGCAAGTCCACAACCCACAGGACTCCACTAATAGTGTGACCAACTGGGGACTGAGTGTTCAAATACACAGACCCTGGGGGGACATTCTTATTCAAACCTCCACACAAGCAAGCATTGCAGTATGGCTCCTCTCACTGAGGAATGAAAGACAAATGACAATGAGCATTTTCATTCGTTTTGTTGCTTACCAGATTGACAGTCCAACAGTTGCAGCAATAAAGCGAGCACTTTTGTGTCATTTTGGAGATAGAGCATTGTAGTGAAGAAACTCTTCTGGATGAGAGTTTTCAACACAGGTCCATCGAGTGTTTACATTTCTGTTATTGTTATGAAAATTAAGGACTTCCCAATAGCTTCACTTCTAGGCCTATTCTGTAGTAGTAGGTAGGAAAAGAAAGAGGAAAACTTGTCAAACTACATCCATATATATGTATATGTATATATATAAATTGTATACTAATACGAAGATATTTTTCTGTGAGTAAAGAAATGTAGGTGACTTAGTATACTTTAAATAATACTTGAAGATACTTCCAGGATAATCTCATTAAAAGTTTCCTAATACTCTGCGAATTGGCTTCTAAATTTTATTAAATCTAATGTTTTATTTTTCTTTCTCTGCACAGCCTCTCCTAGACTTATCCATTAGTCTGACTTGTTATTTTGCCTCCTTTACACATATATGTCCTTGCAATTTACAGAATGCACTAGATTACTTTATTTTCTCTATAAATTTCATCTTTATAACTCCTTTACTACGTAAGGAGTCCACAGAAAGATGCTGTAAGGAGCTAATTTGTCTTAGCATTGCTTTTCCAAGCCTCCAAAATTTCATGTTCCCTCTCTAGATAAAATATAGCTTCTCCAATCTCTCCTTTCACTTATATTTTTATCATAACTCACTCTTATGCCATTATAAATCTTAATAAGATGTGTGAGAGTTATTTCTTCATAGTAGATGTGAGAGAAACTTGGAAGTTGCCAAAACAGGCTTTTAGACCACACAAAGGAATAAATAAATGGCAAATATGAGGGGAATAAACAAGCAGCAGGTGCCTGGGTATCTGTGCACCATTAAATGACCAGGTTTGTGACTTTGAGGGGTAACTTTGCCCTCTCCCTTTCCTATGCACCTGCTAATGACACCCATGTGTCCTAAATTACAATAGCATATGAGTCTACTTTGTATTTTTGAAAAATAACATTTGGATTCAGCTTCTGGTGGGTAAAATGTCAATATTCAGTCTCAGGGAGCCTTCTGAGCAGGTCAAGTATATTTTACTTCCCTAGCTTTTCTGATGCCACAGTTGCTACTTTTTCTAATGAGTTTACCTATTGGGGGGCGGGGTCTAATATCTCAATATTGCTTCAGCTACTTCTCATGGTTTACTAAGAGTACTGGACACTCTCTTCATTTTAAGTCTTCACAGAATGAAATTAAGCATGCTACTTTTTTGGCAAGACCACTTTAAATTCCAGAAGGATAGAAGAAAAATGCAACTTGAAAACAAATTATACTAATTTGATGTTCAGGTTTATCTATATCTGTTCTGTAGAGTCATCTTCTAGCTTTATCTTATCACAAAATGGTCCCATGTAGGTCATTTCTCCCCTGTAACTGGAAAGTTACAGGCATCCCTTCTCAGGCTGGGATAAACAGGCTTATGTTGACAAATAAAGCAAGACGGTTTGATTTTCCCAGCTCTAGTATAAAACCCACCTTCTCAGATCTCTTGTAAATACCCCCATATTAATCTTTTTAAGGGATTTTTGCATCCCGAGAAAACTATTTTCTAGGAATTGTAACTTGAAAACATATTTATAAAAAAGCGAGTCTTGGATCCAGAAGCCAAAACAGGGGAACATCCAAATTATTGAGATTTCAATAATGAATTTACATTAAAATCTTTACCTTTTGTAAAACTAAGATATTCTTCACACACATAACTTTCCTGTTCTACCTCCTGAAAACAAACTGATTTTTCTCATCATTGCACTGTGAATATTCATCCAAGCCAATAAGGAAGCATTTTAAATTGATTGAAATATAGGCTGGGGAGATCACTCTAGGGTTAAGAGCACTTCCTGCTCTAACAAAGGACCTAACTTTAAGTCTCAGCACCTACAGTAGGCATCTCACAACTACTTGTAGTTCCAGCTCCAGGGAGATCCGACATCTCTGCTCTGCACAAGTTCTGGCACGCATGTGCAAATGTGCTTGCATGTGCACACACACACTCACACATACACAGAGTGACATACACACATATACACAGTTAAAATAAATACTAAAAATGAAATTACAATAAGGTGAATGAATAAATAAACTTACATATTAAAATAAAACAAAATTACCACAAATGACTATACAGTTTCTACTTAGAGCTAATTATATGTACACATATATGAACATAAAGGACCAGTCTTTACAAATGGCTTACATTATAGATCTAACATAAGGCCTTGCACATGCTACTTGTAAATGCTCCACTACTGATTAATCAGGTTGTTACTGATGGAAATCTACAATGATCCCTACCCTTTTTTCTTTTGCTGCTATAAAAAAGTGGCAAGAAATAGTATAATACTCCATACTATATATAGTAAGGTTTATTTTTAATCAGTTAATATTTCCATAAATTCAAGTCTTAAAAATGAAAATGCAAGATCAAAATGAGTTTATCTTAAAACAAGTTCTTTAAAAATATGTGTACATATGAAGTACGTGCTTGTGTGCAGGCACATGCATGCAGGTACATGATACGTGAGGGTGGAGAGCAAAGAACAACTTTTGGGAGTCAGTTCTCTAGTATCATGTAGGTTTCAGGACTCACATTCAGATCATCAGGCTTGGTGGCAAGTGCTTTTATCTGCTGAACCACCTTACTTGCTCTGTTGTTTCAAGTGGTTATTGCCAGACTATAAATAAAATATGGCTCACCCTCATACTAAGGATATACAACACTAATTTCCCACACTCATCACCAGTACTGAAGTTTTTTTTAAATGATTTGAGACAGGGTCAAGTTGTAGAGCTTTGGCTGGCTTGGAACCTTCTATGCAGACTAGTCTGGCTTCAAATTTGCAGCTCCCTACCTCTGCTTTCCAAATTCTTGGACTATAAGTGGGAGCCATCATGCCCTGGTGTAGAACTGAAAATAGAATTCCTCTTCAATTCAAAAATTCCTGATCACTAATGAGGTTAAAGGGTATTTTTCCCTTTAAAACTCAAATTCCAAACATGTGTTCAGTAGGCACCTGAGAGAGCTTCAGTTGCGCCTTCAGAGTGTTTCAAATACAGCAGAACAGAAGGAGCATTAAGTAAACACTAGATTGAACTCCGAGTCCCTAATCCTCAAGTGGATAACAGCTGACTGGCTCTGTGTACTTCCTGGTCCCTGCTGAATTCTGCCTACCTATGTGCAACTCTATAAGACAACAGATCTACCTCATGCCTTGTCTTTCTTCCATATTTTGAGCCACACAGAACTTAGTAAGTGAAATTTTGTCCATTTGTTACATTCTGCACTACTGTAGCATTCGCGTGCTATCTGGCTTAAAGGTTAAGGGTCCATAGCTGAACAACTCCAGTCTTCACTTTGGGGCTAGAACATGCTGAGAAATCTAGCCATAGAATCCCGTGAACTTAAATAGTGTTAAGCAGTTCAATAGAAGTTTGGTTGGACTGAAAGGGGGAGCTGTTGGGGTGGGGGGGGAAGATATAATTTAAACTTAAAAAAAAAAAGAGAAGAGGATAGGAGGGTGGGACTGGAGGGGGGAGTAGGGAAGGAATTGTGATTGAGATGTAACTTGAAGAAATAAAAAATAAATGATAAAAAAAGAAGTTTGCGTACCAGATTGGATATGGTTTATCAGGTTTAGTGATCCACTTTGTCTGAATTTCAGGGTAAGACAGAGGCTTTAGTTGCTGATTAAGGGACATTACGTGCAGTACAGAGTCACCAAGGTGATGCTAAGGGTGTGGATGTCTGACCGTGGAGCTAGAAAGCTGCTGTGTAAATCTCATCTCTGCCTGCTAACAGCATTTCAACTGTGGGCAAATAGATCACAATTTCCAACTTTCAGTTCCTATATATAAACTGAACAAAATAATTCCTTTTATTTTGGGGTGACAGGAGGGGCAACAGTTGTTAGAGAGCTTGACACAGGTTTAGACTGTAGCAAATAATGATCCCCATCTGCTTGCATCACACGGGCTTGTCACCTCCTCTACAGCTTCACAGATTGGCTCTCTGGGATCTTGAGAGAATCCTGTACAAGTGGGTCAGAGGCAGAAGGTTGTCCTCTCAGTGACCTCAACATGCCCTCACACTAGAATTGACATATATCTTGCTGGCCAGCATATATTCCTCAACTTTCATTGGCCACAGACTCTTAAGTCTACATAGGGAAACACCAACACCATGGTAAACTGCGGAACTACCATGTGGCGCATATCTGTAATCGTATCCTTTGGGAAGTGGAAACAGGCAGGTCAGATATTCGAGATTATCCTTGACTTGTAAATTCAAGTCCTGTAAGACTTGTCTCAAAAAATGAAATTAAATGAGTGAATGAGTAAGTATTAAAAGTAATAAGTAAGTAAATAAGTAAGTATTAAAAAAAAACCTTCATGAAATCCTTATTGGTGAAACAGTGCAGGGGTCTGAGTGTTTAATGTCTCCCTCAGGTTCATAAAGTGAAATTAAAACTCTAAGGTGCTGAGATTAAGAAGAGGAGCCTGTAAAAGTTAGATTCTGAGGACAAAGAATGAGATTATTGCCTTGAAATCAAAACCAAGAACTTGGTATAAAGACATGGCTCAGTGGCTCAGATCATGAAGTGGCTTTGAAGAGAGCCTGGGTGGGTTTGGTTCTCAGAACCCATGTCAGGTGGCTCACAGCAACATGCAGGTATGTATTTCTACATTTGCATGTAAATGTGCTTGCATGTCATTATGAGTGGGTGGGAATGAGCACATGTGAGTGGGAGTGCTGCTAAGAGTCTAGAAAAGGCGCCAGATCCCCCAGAGCTGGAGTCATGGACCATTGTGAGCTGACTGATAAGGATGCTGGGAAACAAATTTGGTCCTCTGCAGGGGTAGTCTGCACTCTTAACTCTAAGCAATCTCTCCCTAAGCAAGCCTTAAACAGATAATAATAGATATAAAAATAAGACAAAGAAAACAAACTCAGAGAGCTCATTGACCTGTTCCATTGTGTGAAGACACAGAAAAACCATACAATGCAGAAACCAACCAAACCAAACAAAATACCCTAGATTATTACCAAACTTTAAATACCCCTTGATCTTGGAATTTACAGACTTAGCAACTCTGCAATACACATTTCTGTAATTTCAAAGTGACTCGGTTTAGGTCTTTTTGTTGTAGTACCTCAAGAAGATTAAGACTCTTTTAAAACATCTCTCTTTTTGCGTCTGTGCTGTCGGTCTATGTAGACTCATTCATCTCCCAGTTCTTACTCTCAGGCTGGGAGCCTTCCCATCAGCTCGCAGTAGCTTTTAGCAAGTGGAGGCTTCTACTTGTTCTCCCTTGTCTGTTTCAAGACACTCAAGTCCCTCTCAACTATCTTCCTCCCATCTATCTCTCAGACTGAATTATTTTCAATTAATTCCCAATAAGTCTTAATTGTCTATGTCCTGGCAGAGCCGGCAGAGTTAAGCCCCATTTACGCTATTAGGTTCAACTTTCCCCCTCAACAAACAAATCTTTCATGAAAGCTGCTGACAAGCCAGAGAATTAGCTGAGTGAGGTTTCATTGCTGCTCCCTTTCCTTGATCTTTCTCTACTCTTCAGTATATTTCTATTTCTATGGAGTTCTGGTGCTGGCAAATGTGATTAAAAAAAAAGAAGAGGAGGGCACAGTCTAGTAGGCAGATGTACTCCTTACCGCACATGGAATGTTTCTTGTGCATTTAGTTGCAGCTTAAAAACTAATAAACTGACCCAGCATTGGAGGCACATACCTTTAATCCCAGCGCTGGGGAGCCAGGGGAAGGCAGATCTCTGAGTTCAAGCCTAGCCTGTTCCAGGACAATGAGGGATAAACACAAGCCCTGTCTCGAAAAAATAAACACACAAGCTAGAACTGGTAGATAATGCCTGAGGAACACCAGAGGAATAAAAACAGTGGTTGACCTCTGAATTTGACACACATAGTCACCCTCATACAGAGGGAGGCAAGAGAGTAAGTGGTGGGCTGGGAACATGGCTTAGTGGATAAAGTCTTCATTGTATAAGCATGAGGATCTGAGTTCACATCCCGCAGAATTCACATGTGGTGCTTGGAATGAGAACCCTGCCCCCTCCCATAGGCAAATATATTTGAATGCTTGGACTCCAGTTGTTGGAACTGTTTGGGGAACATTAGGAGCTGTGGCCTTGTTGGAGGAGTTGTGGCCACTGAGGGCAAGCTTTGAGATTTCAAAAGCCCACACCAATTCAAGTTAGCTCTCTCTGCCTTGTGTTTGTGGATCAAGATGTGAGCTCTCAACTACTGCTCTAGCACCAAGCCTTGCCTGCCTGCTGCCATGCTCCTCTCCGTGGAATACATGGATTCTACCTGTGATCCCCCAAATTCAATGCTTTCATTTATAAGTCTCCTTAGCTATTGTGTTTTGTCGCAGGAATCAAAAAGTAAGACGCTGTGTAAACCTGGACACAGTAGTGTGTGTCTATAATTTCAATACTCCTACAGCAAGATGGGGGTGGCTATAGAAGACTCTCTGATGCTCATGGGCCAGTTAGCCTGGTATGCACAATGGAGAATGAGATCATATTTCAAAAAAAAATGTAGACAGCAAGGACAAACACAGGAAATTGTCCTCTGACTTCCATATATCCATACATGCATCATGCCATTTGCATATGCACATATAGGGACATTCAGAGAGAAAAAGATGATAGGTGATAGAAGATGGATAGATGTATAGATAGATAGATAGATAGATAGATAGACAGACACATAGAGAGATGAAAGAAAGAAAGAATAGGAAAGTTTTGGAGTATGTCTCTCTTAAAAGGAGAAAAACTACCAATAATTCTACATCTCCCCAAGAAAACCATTGTTAACAGCATTTAGATACATAAAGGTCCAAATATTTAAATTTTGATGGGATATGGCTCAGTTAGTAGAGTGCTTGGCTAGCGTGTATGAGGCCCTGGGTTCATTATCCAGTACCACATAAAGTGGAATGTTGTGGCACACACTTATGATCCCAATAATCCTAGCACTTGAAATGTGGACTCAGGAGAATCAGAAGTTCAAAGTCAGAGCTGGAGAGATGCTTCTGAAGTTGAGAGAGAACTCTGCTCATCCAGAGGATGCAAGTTCAGTTTCTACTCTGGTGACTCACAGTTGCTTATAACTCCAGAGCCAGGGGATAGAACATTCTTCAGGCCTTCTTCCATAAGCACTCATGGCACACATAAACACACACACACACACACACACACACACACACACACACACACACAGAGAGAGAGAGAAATAAAATCTTTTTAAGACAGGAAGTTCAAGGATATCCTTAGTTGCCTAGAGAGTTCAAGATCAACATGGGTAACATAAGACCCCATTTCAAAAAAGAAAAAGAAGGAGGAGGAAGGAGAAAAAGAGAGAAAAGATTAAATTTCAAAACTAAAAAATGGACTTGAAGTATAAAACATTGTGTTATAGAGTGCTTGGGTTTCTTTTCCATTTTTACTAATGATTGGGACTAATAGAGATGTTCAAGACATCAATCTAATCAGATTAGTGAATATTTTAAAAGTTCAGCAATGTTAGCAAGAATGTAAGTAATGACTCACATGAAATAACATTGGAATATGAGCTGGGACCATGTTTGGAGAGTATTTAAATCACAGCAATAAAAAATGCTATATTCATATTCTGGCAGCAATCTTACTGGAAGGAATTTATTACATAAATGATCTTCAACAAATACATAAACCATGATGCATTATTAATATTATTTATGGAAGATTATTAAAATGAACATGATACATTCATACAATGCAAGTAAAAGTATTTTAAAAATAAATGATTATTCAGTTGTGGTCGTTCACACCTTTAATCCTAGCACTGGAGTGTGTGGAACAGAATGAGGCAGGTCTTTGAGGCCCAAATGGTTTCTACATATCTTACCTCAAGACAGACAGAGAGAATAAAAACATACTACAAAGAAACAAAATTATATAGCCTCGATACTAAATATTCTTTTATGTAATATTAAAGATAAAAGTCATATTTTAAGGAGGGATAATGTGGGGTAGATATAAGCAAGGCACGGTGACTACGTATATAAACATGGAATAGAGAAACACATGTCTGTATACTTACTAAAAGGGTTAATTAAGATACTTAAGTATTTTACATTGAATGTTTTCACACAGCTCCTGATGCAGCCCAAGCTGCCTGAAACTTGCTATGTAATCAAAAATGACTTCCAACTCCTGATTCTCTTTCTTCCACCTCCTAAGTGTTGGAAACACAGGCCCACACCATATGTATGACTAACAAAATTATACCATAAATCTCAGCAGAAGATGGCCTACACAATACCCAGTTCAAAGCCAGCTTGGGCTACAAAAGCAAGGCATGTTCTAAAAAAGAAAGAAAGAAAGAAGAAAGGAAGAAAGAAAGAAAGAAAGAAAGAAAGAAAGAAAGAAAGAAGGAAGGAAGGAAGGAAGGAAGGAAGGAAGGAAGGA
>CAJQZJ010032332.1:3500368-3526328 GCA_907164525.1 Lophiomys imhausi
GTGTGTGTGTGTGTGTGTGTGTGTGTGTGTGTGTGTGTGTGTGTGTGTGTGTCTGCGTGAATTACCAACTAAATTAAATTCTGGGCCATTTCTGAAGTCTCTCATTTATTTTTGTGTCTAGATAAAGAAAACTGAGGTTTATCTTTTTCAATTTGAATAATTCTGAGCCCATGATGTCTAGGAAAGCCCTGTGTTATCTTCTGTTTGCTCTCCCCGAGAATTGTTGTTATTGTACAATCACCAGACAGTGTTTTTCTTGGGAGGTTGATACAAAAGGAGGCCTATATTTTTGGTTCAAATTTTATATCCTGACCAAAATGATATGATGTCATTTCTAGATCTTTCTCTGATCTATCAATTCACCAAGTTAAAAAGCCGAAATCCCTTCCAAAACAAATCCTTTTGCAGTCAGCAAAATGAGGCAATTACATGAATAAGTTTTTCCACTTGGCCTGTTTCTCTGCCTGTGGTTATTAATCAGTCTCACTGACTGTGTTTTCCATTTTACATTCACACTCAGGCACTACTCCAGGTGGCCAAACATCTCACATTGCATAAATAAAGTTAGGCAAAACCTTGGTTCATTGAGCAAAATAGATGTACCTCATTGCTGACTCCAGTTCTTTCCCAAATTACTGAAAATTACCATGTGGTGTCTCCAAAGGGACAGTCATCATAGTCAGTCCCTTTGCCTGACTGGAGTTTATTTCAGTAGAAATTGTTACCTTAAACAGATGACTGAACTAGTTTCAGTAGATGCCAGCTGTCTTCCACCCCTTCAGTCCTTGGATTGATTGATCTGTTGGTTTGCTTTGTCTCATCTTTCAAAGGTTGTGGACACTGTTGCTTCAGAAACAGCTGCTTCACATTAAAACAAAAAACAAAAAACCAAAACTTCCAGTCACAATTTCTCAGACACCAGAAACACTGATTTCACTGTTTGCTTTGTCTTCTCTTTTAAACTTTAGGTATCATTTGTTTTTATTATTTATTAATTTGTTTGATTTGCCTTTTGAGACAGGATCCCATGCCCCATAGCTGAGAATGACCTTAAATTTTAGACCCTCTTGCCTCTGTGTCCCAAATGCTGGGGTTACAAGTATGCATCACCACACCCAGTTTATGGAATGCTACAGATCACCTCCAGAACTCCCTGAATGCTAGGAAGCATTCTACTGAAGTAAAATACAATTATAGGCAAACTTTGTTTTATTTTTGATGCAGCCTGAAACGAACTAGACATACGACCTTGACCCCACAATCAAAGTGATCCTACCTCAGCTTCCCAAATGTTGCAGGAGTATGTAACTATGCACAGGTCAACGTCATATGTGTGTGTATACATACATATATATTTTAAAAATAAAAACCATATATTTCTTTAATGTGGAGGTACTAGAATGTGTGTGTATGGAGGTCAGAGGACAAATTGTGTGAGTCAATTCTCTCCTTCCACTGTGTGGTTCCCAGGGAAGGAATTCAGTTGTCAGTTTTGGCAACAAGTGCCATTATCAGTTGTGCTGTCTTGCCCACCTCAGAATCACCATTTCCTTCCAGAAGTACCATGCATGCACAAGCAGAGATTCTGACTCAGTACTGTAGAGAGCTGCGATGTGCTGCGCCTTAAAGATGGTGCCGGTTTCCGCCTTCCACCAGCCCGACGGTGAGCGCTCTCAGTGGTAAACAAGTCCATATTTGGCAAAGACCGCTGATCTGGCTTGCTTCCGCATATGTGGGCCTCTAAGATAGCACCACGTGGCTTTACTTGATTGGCTGTTCATATAGTATTTAGCCTGTGGGTTGGGTCTGCCCAGGCATTTGGAAGACTGTTTTCAAGGGACCTGAATAAACTGCTGGAGAAGAGCTTTTGTGAGTTGCGTCATCCTTGCTGGTCGAGGGGGACGCGACAAGTGGTGGCCCGTACGGGGACCCAAAAAAGACTCAGAACTCCTGCAGTCAGGGGCAGCGCTGGTAAGTTCCTGGGATAAATTACAACAATAAAGTTTCATGGAGATAGCGAACACAAGGTAAAGTTTCGCGGAGATAGCGAACAAAAGGTAAAGTTTCGTGGAGATAGTGAACATACGGTAAAGTTTCATGGAGATTGCGAACAAAAAGTAAAGTTTCGCGGGGAAGCTGCGAACCGAAAGTAAATTTTTAATCATGGGATCGTCTTAGTCACATCCAATTTTTCTGGCTCTTCAGGAGCTACTTTTAGCTAGGAATTTGAAACTTAACATTGCCTAACAAAGGGGAAGTGAATGGCAATCTAACCAAGGTTATTCAGGATCCCCTGGAGCCTTTCTCAGACTTTGTGGCTATAATGGTTGAAGCAGCTGGAAGGGTATTTGGAGACCCTGATTTGGCAATGCCCTTAATTAAACAACTTGTGTATGAGCAATGTACAAAGGAATGTAAAGCAGCTATCACCCCTTATAAGAACAAGGGGTTGGAAGCCTGGATGCCTCAGTGCAGACTGCCGCTACCTTGAATAATTTGTCAGCCAATGTAGCCATGGCCTTGGATGTATTGTGGCAGGTGGCCCAGATTGGCTGTGAGTGGAAAATGACTGGTTTGTGTGTGACCTCTGTGCCATATCAAAATTATACTGTAGCTGCAAATTTGTCTAAGCAACTCTCTCAGTATCTTACAGGAAATTGGTCTGGCGAGTTTGATAAGCTGATGCAGAATCTGAGAACTGCCATCGTGCATGTGAATTCCACCCGGGTTGATGTCTCTGTTGCTGAAGGACTGTCGACATGGATCTTCCGAGCCATGAATCATCTGAGGGAATGGGTGCCCTAGGATGCATGTTCTTCCTAGTCAGTTTCATTGCCCTATGGTGTATCTGTAAGATGAGGATTTCACAGAGGAAAAGTAATGCCATGCTGGTGCAAGCCTTTGCTGCCTTGGAGGCTAGACAGCCACAAGCTTGGTTGACTGTCCTAAAGGACTAAGCTATCATCACGCTCAGGATGCGAGGCTAAGCACTGCACTTGGGGTCAGCTTCTAGCGACTTCAAGAAGGGCATGTTTGATTGCATATGGGTTGGTATCCTAATTTCCCATCTCTGAGAAAAAGATACCGGACGGGTATGGCACCAGCCTGGTTGGCTACTGGGCATGGGGTCATTACAATGTCCTTTACATACATATCAAAGATCAGATGCTTGATATATCTACTAGGGATCCTCAACAGACTGCCACCAATCCTTTTGATTTGTGGCTTTTGTGTGGGGTAAATGGTAGCTATATGGATTTGGGACCTATACTTATGCTTGGAGGAGGAATTTATCAAAGAGGTAATTTTTCCCTAGGGTCCGCTACCAAATTGGATTTTTCTAGCGGTAGTGGCTCTGGTACTTGGAAATCTTTGTTTCATTCTTACTGCAATAAGACCTTTTCAGCTGCGCCAGTATGTCTCTGGCCTCCTTTTCTGTGGATTGTAAGTAATGGGAGTGCATCCTTAGGTGAAGAAAAGTTAGTATACACTCCGGGCACATGTTTTTATGCCCTATGCTGGAATGCCATAGCCTTTCCTGTGGCTGTGGTGACTAGAATGCCTATGTACCAGTTCCTGTAGAGGCTCCTAATACCATGATGCTATTCAGGTTTAAAAGAGATTTTGGCATCACTGCAGCTATTGTTACTGCCATCACTATTGCTGCTGTGGGAGCTACTGCCTCAGCTATTGCCTTGTCTAGTTCTATACAGACTGCCAATGCCCTGAATAACATCTGAGCCACTGTGGCACAGGCATTGGATACTCAGACCTCTATGAATTCTCATCTCAAAGGAGGCCTTATGATAGTTAATCAACGCATAGATTTAATACAAGAACAGATTGATTCTCTTTGGCAACTAGCACAATTGTGGTGTGAGTGGAAAATGCAAGGTTTGTGTGTTACTTCCGTGCAGTATCAAAATTTTACAAAGGCTGCTAATCTGTCTAGACAATTGTCAAAGTTCCTCTTACAGGATTGGTTGGCTGAGTTTGAAAATTTGATGAGAGAGCTGAGAGCAACAATTGTCCACATCAACTCCACTCGGGTGGATTTGAGCCTGGCTACTGGTTTGACTTCCTGGATACAGACGGCTATGGATCATCTTAAGGAGTGGGCGGGCGTAGGCTCTTTGGCGATACTGATGATACTAGCCTGTCTGGTTTGCCTATGGTGCATCTACAAAATGAGAGCCACACAAAAGCGTAATGCAGCCATGATTATACAAGCCCTTGTCACCATTGAGGTGGGCCAGTCTCCTCAGGCATGGCTCGCTGCCGTGAAGTAAATCTTCACTAAGCATAGTCCCTGCCCACTGAGGTATTCGTTCCACGGATATTGGGGTCTGGCAAGTCAATGACGGAGTTGACGGGTAAGTCTCGGCCACCTAAGACAGGGCAGTCCCGAGTGGGGAGGCTGACCCAGAGACGGGTAAGAGTTTGAGCACCGCCCTCCCACAGGCTCAGGCCCACCATGAGATCCCCAGATAGGGGGATTACGAAGCCTTTCCAGGGACTTCTACCAACTTTAGAAAAAATAAAAAAGGAGGAACTGTAGAGAGCTGCGATGTGCCGCGCCTTAAAGATGGCGCTGGTTTCCGCCTTCCACCAGCCCGATGGTGAGCGCTCTCAGTGGTAAACAAGTCCATATTTGGCAAAGACCGCTGATCTGGCTTGCTTCCGCATACGTGGGCCTCTAAGATAGCACCACGTGGCTTTACTTGATTGGCTCTTCATATAGTATTTAGCCTGTGGGTTGGGTCTGCCCAGGCATTCGGAAGACTGTTTTCAAGGGACCTGAATAAACTGCTGGAGAAGAGCTTTTGTGAGTTGCGTCATCCTTGCTGGTCGAGGGGGACGTGACACATGCACAAGCAGAGATTCTGACTCGGTTGACGTAGAGTATTGCCTAAGCATTTACAGAGCTCCTAGCACCGTTCTATTCTGCTGTAAATGCTCTGGTGTTTAAAGAAGGACTGAGCATTTCTCTCTCAACTAGGTTTCTCTTGGACTTACTCTGCACTCTAATACTATCAGATTCCTATAGAGTGACCTGCCCTGAGAGGACACTTGGGAGTGACAATGGACCTGCAATGGGCATACTCCTCAAAAGAACTGCCCGAGTCATTGCACAGCTGTGTAAATGCAATCATAATGTGTACTCCTCACAGTACCCGTGGGGCTTCAAGATCAGTGGCTCTTGGTCCACTCCTGGCATCTGGCATGTGAGCGGGGGATTGCGATATTTTTTAAAACTTCCCAGGTGGCAGTCATGTACAGTCAAAGTTGAGAATATCTCCAAAGGGCCATCCTGCTTAAAACTCATCTCTCGCCCTGTCAAGCAAGGGCCCAGCTTCCTCAGAGACTCCAGAGGGTGCGTAAGCACAAGTTAGTGACAGACAAGGACATAAACTAAAATATCATGTATGCGCTCATTTTCTCCTTTTCGACTTTTGTTTGGCATTACCTGTGTTCATTTCTAAGTATCTAACTCTTGAAAAGATGTTTTCCAATCTTCATTATAGGGTTAGTTCTATTAAAAAATATATACTAGAAAATGTCTCACAACTCCTTCTCATCCCTTCAACAGACACAGACATAGACATACACACACACACACACACACACACACACACACACACACACACACACACTGGTATTTCAGGCAGGCACACACCACCATGCCCAGAGTATGAGATAGGCGAATCTAATTCAGTGCTCTGTGCCTGCTGAGTAGTCTTCCCACCAGCTGAGCTGCCCCAGCTTCTTCTGTACTTCCGCTTTCCATTTTCCTCTTCTCTGTTCTTAATGTCTTCATGGATGTCCAGGAATCTCATCACATTCATAGGGAGCTTCACACTGAACTAATTCACTTTCAAAAAGTATCAAAAACTCTCTCAAAACGGAAAAGTCTTTATGTTTAATATGTTTAATCAGGAAGTGGAATTATGTTAAGTTTTTCTCCAGTGATACCACATCATACCATTCCTCATCAGAATTGTGAGGCTTCTGGACTTCGGTAAAAATTCACAGTTACAAGTATCTCTATAATGGGATGTACAGTATGCCCAAGAGGTGTACCTGGGTCACATGGTGGATCTATTTCTAACTTGAAAAACCTTCACACTTGTCTCCGTAGTGGCTGTACCAGTTTGCAACCCTAACAGCAGTGAATCACTGTTCCTCTTTCCCCACATCCATGCCAGCATTTTTCTTTGTCTTATTTATCTTTACCTTTCTGGCTGAGATAAAATGAAATCTCAAAGTAGCTTTAATTTGCATTTCTCTGGTGTTTAAAGATGATCATTCTAACAAATACTTCTCAACCATTTTTATGTCTACTTTTGAGAACTCTTTGCCTATTTCCATATCTCAGTTTTTAAGTGGGTTGCTTGTTTTCTTGGTGTTTGGTGTTTTGAGTTCTTTGTGTATACCAGGCTGAACATGAAATTTTCATTTATCCTCTTGCTGCCACTGACTCTGGCTCTCCCCAAATGCTAAGATTATTAAATAGCACGGCATCTTGATGTATTCCCTTTCCACTATTTTTCTCTGATTTATGATGATACTTATTAACAAGAAAGAAAAATATGAGATATCTACTTCTACAAAGCAGAAGTATTTTATCTCTTGACAGTATTTGTCTACCGTACTTCCCTCTCACAGATTCCATTTAGTCTTCCACTCATATGATTCTTGAGGGTTGGAGAAATGGTGCAGGAGCTAAGAGCACTTGCTGCTCTTTCAGAAGACCCAGGTTCAGCACTGAGTACAGACAACACCCGATGCTTACACTCTCCTGTCGCTCCAACTCCAGGGAATAAATGTCCTCTGGCCACTGAGGGAACCTGCAAGTTTGTGATACACATAAACTTATCCAGGCACACATACATAGACATAAAGTCACTTTTGTAAAAGAAATTATCCCTTCACATAGAGTAAGTGTGAATACTGGTACCTGGACCTCTCATTGCCACTGCGGCCATCTATGCCTCCCTGAATGGGTAGCATTTGGACTTTAAATGATCATCACCAAAGAAAGTTGATTTCATGTCTTACAATTTGCTGACCACTTTTATTTATTTATTTGTTTGTTTATTGGCAATGCTGAGCATCGAAACCAGGTTCCCTTTATGCACTCTAGGCAAATGTTCTATCATTCAGCTACATCCTCATACTGGCTTCTTCATCAACTGTAGTTCTAATAACTTATACTTTGTGGGTTTTTTTGGCTTTTATTAAAATTCTCTACCTCATCAAAGTTCATGTGTATTTCTGTGTTTGCATACTGTGTGCAATAATATGAGAAACAACAAAGAGATTAGGGTGTACTTACAAATTTGTATCCTATTGTTTTGAAGTATAATAAAATATTTAGTATATGTGAAAGAATGTCTATGAAATGTGTATATCACATTAATACTGAGATAATAATGTATCTACCTCCAAGTTTTAACACCAGGTTATTGAAATACTTGTGAAGATCATGAGCTCTAACTCTCCTCATCTCTTGTTTCAATCATTTATTGAATTCCAATGAGTTTGCCTTCACATCTCTTTCTCCTATTCTGTTCTGTATTTCAATAAAATAACTCTTGCAGTTTTCTTTGCCCTCCAACTTCACAGTGGGATAGTTTCTAGGAGACAGTTGGAGATGCCAGGATGACAGATTATCCCGTTATCTTCTGGTATTTCCAGCAATTCCTGTCTCTTCTCTGCAGGTCCAGCTCTTGCCAGAGGGCCCCTCCTTCCATGGACCAGCTCCCAACAGGCAACGCTGATCTTGCCTCTCACTGGTGTCTAGCCTCCTGGCTCCAATAGCAAAATGCTTCTCTTATTATCCGCCTAGACCTCGGGGCATACTGTCTCCTGCTCTTGAGGAGCTGACTCATCATGCCTGTTTTGGCTTCCATTACCAGTGTAGCCAATCATCTATATTAAATCATTCCTGCTTTGAAGACCAAGAATAGGTTCTGATTTATAAATGGATGCTAAGAGCTCTTTTATCTCTAGTTTACTAAGAACATTTATCATGCTTAAGTTTTATTGAATTCACATTGTATACCTCCGTATATGATTTGTTTTTCCTCCTGTAACTTATTAATTGATGAAATGTATTTATAAACCTGTATATTTTTCCTTTTGTCAAAAATGTTGTGTTCATAGGATAAATATAATTTATTTCCTATTTTGTGCCATTATAATTATATATCTTTTTTTTTACTTTAGAATGCTTACTCACAGCATTGTCTTATGCTTTTGTGTTGTTATGTATGCCTTGTATTATATACTGTCATTGTCAAAGCTGCATTTGTCTTGTTAACATGTATTCCTTCTTTGTCTGTACTGACTTTTTAAGATGGAAATAGTCCAGTTTTTTTAAACATCAGGTAGAAAATACAAGCAAAATATCTGACTCTGCTTGTTTTATTATTCTGAGAAAAAAATCAAGTTTTTAATTAAAGCTCAGTACTACATCAGGAATTCTGCGTTTTTCTACCTGTCTTAAACTTGGTAAACTTGAGCTTTGTGAAGTTTCATGCTTTCTTCTGTATGACCTTTCCCTGATTCTATTTCTCTTTGTTAAGTCTGTTTGGATTGAGACTATTATTTCTGTCTCTGAATCTCATGTGCCCATTTCTGTTCCTTACATCTACTGTATTCAGAATAACTTGTTGGGCCAGTAAGATGGGTCAGAAGATAAAGGAACTTGTCATACAAACCTACAGACCTGAGCTGATCTCAAGATTTCTACATTAGTTACTTTTCTATTGCTGCGAAGAGTCACCATGACCAAAGAAACTTATAAGGGAGGGAGGAATGGGGATGGGGGTTGTAAGGGTGGGAATGGGAAGAGAGGAGGGAGGGGGCTGTGATCAGGCTTTAAAGTAGATAAATAAATTAATTAATAAAAATATTTTAAAAAAAGAAATAAAGCACTTAATTGGGGACTTGCTTACAGTTTCAGAGGGTTGGCTCATGATCATCACAGCAGGGAGAATGGTGGCAGTCAGGCGTGGTACTGGAGCAGTAGCTGAGAGCTACATCTGAGCCACAGGCAGAGAAAGACCAAGACTGGACTTGGTGTGGGCTTTTGTAACATGAAAACTCACTCTCAGTGACACATCTTCCCCAACAAGGACAGACCTCCTAATTATTGTTAAATGGTTCATCAACTGGAAACCAGAAATTCAGATATATGAACTTAAGATGGCCATTCTCATTCAATCCACTCCACCCATGTACAGGTGGAAGGGAAGAACCAACTCCACAGAATTATCCTCTGATCTTCACAGGTATATTATGGTACTCTTGCCCCAGACCATACACAAAGCAATGAAAAAAAATAATTTTTAAGAAAAGTCTTAGAAGTAAAATTTGCTTATTTTTCTCTTTGACCTATCCATTTAGGCTCTATGACTAGTTATATTAAAAACAACTGTGTTTGGGGGCCAGGAAGATGCTGTTTCAGGAAAAGAGCTTGCCTTGCAAGTCTAACAGCTTGAGTTCAGTCCTTGGAACACCCAGTGGAGGGAGAAACACAACTGTCTAAGTTTGTGCTCTGTCTTATACATACACACATGCCATGGCACATATGCATTTGCCTATATTCACACACATCACATGCACACATAACTATAATACAACCATTTTATCTTAAGAATGTATTATTTGTATTTTCCATATCTAGAGATTTTTTTAAAAATTGTGTGTGTGTGTGTGTGTGTGTGTGTGTGTGTTTGGGTTCATGTGTGCCATGGCACACACGTGGAGGTCAGAGGACAACGTTAGCAGTCAGTTCTCAGCATCCTCCTTGTTGAAAGTAAATTCTCTCTTACTACTTCTGCTATTCAGCATACTTCAGGCTAGCTGACTCATGAACTTCCAGCTAATTATTTTTTATCAGCATAAATATTTTTCCACAATGTGCTTTTAAGCAATTGCACAGCATCGTTACCATACATTAACAAACCCACCTAGAGGTTTTTACAAGTATTGTTGTACTTGACCCCTTTGTAAAGCAATCCCGAAATACACTCCAATCTATACTATAATACATTAATGATAGTTTACTAGAAAGTAATTACTGAATCATTTATTTACAATGATAATTTTGGAGACACATTTGGAAAACACAAATATGCCTATATTGTGTTCCCCAAAATAATAATACTAGTCTACTTTGATACAAAGTATCATTTCACTGTATTACCACCATGCAAGCTAGTCATTGTTATGTCTGAATTGTATTTTATATCTGGCAAAGATTTTAGAAGGCATCTTATTTTAAGTATGTGGTTCTTTGTGTCTCAAAGCACTAAATTACTCTGTATTCTGTTATCCATTTCAAACAAACAAACAAACAAACATCCTTTTATTGTGCTTTTTATAATACAACTGTCACCATTTTATTCATCTAAGATAGTCTCCAAAGGAAATATGTACTTTACACAGTTCATGTATTTTATATTATTTTATATTAGATTTCTCCTTTATTTTGATTTCTTGAAAAACATGTCAGAGTTATATGCTAATTGTGAACAGTTGATAATACATACTGTCCTCATCTGGTATTCTCTTTGTAAACCTACATTTGATCAGCCTGTGAAGGAGCTCTTCAGACTGTCCCCTGGCATTAATCATTGCAGATCAACTTACATTCCTATTGTCTGTTGCTAATTTTTTTCCTATAATGCAAGACTTTTAGAAACAGACCCTGACATATTCTTCCTTCCTCCCAGCTTCCCACAACAGTATAAAGATTCAACTTGACCTTTCCCCCTGCTCTCAATTCGAGTTACCAGCATGTCAGTATCTGAGAAATCTCATCAAAGTCTTAACTGTCTGTACCCCATTGACTCCTTCTTTATCACAATTTTATCTTGCCTATCCCCATTCAATTCGTTTTTCAGTAGTGTAAATTTTTCACACTTTTCTTCTCTAATGCATTTCTCCAAAGAGCAGCTGTTACCCTTATTTGCCCTTATTTATGAATAAAAAATAAGTCAAATGTGCCAGGCTTCTCAGATGAAGATTGTTATTCCAACTTGAGAATAAGAAATTGGTGCCCTGAAGACAAATGAAGATCGTGTGGTCATGCCAATGGGCAAAGCAGAGCCAGGGATACCTGGGACTCTCTTAGGTTTTATTTCAACAAGCTAAACATGATCACTGCTTGAAAAATCAAGTTTTCTCCTTTTCTTTCTTATAACAATCATCTGTTTTTAATTATCTGTAATCTGCTGTTCAGATACTGATCTTGAAACCCACAGCTTCTGTTGCGCAGGAGGCCTAATTACAGACTGGGGGATTAAGCCCCCTCAGATCCAATACAACAGCTTGTGTGATTTACCAGGATTTCCAGCCCATCTGAATATACCGTTCACTTCTAAAAGTACTGTTGCCACAGCCTGGCTATACGGTTTGCGGTTTGCTGCAGGTGACTTAATTAGCTAATGAAACATGAAGCTCTTCTTTTTGAATGATAAAGAAGAGACACTGACTATTATTTTGAGTGGCAAAACAGATTATTCTGTCTCAGTTCAAAACAGAGGTGACATGGATAAATATTAAGGTTTTTGTTTTTGTTTTTCTTGAGGCACACCTGTCGCACAGCTATCTTGGCTGAGTGAAGCCACTTGAACAATTGGAGAACAATTCTCTTCTTTGTTCTTTTTGGGGTGGGTTTTTTTCCACATCCTTTAATGTACTGTTTCCTCTGTGTGGGGTCTGGTTTGCATATGTGGTTACTGTTGGAAGGTCACAAGCAAGCAGAACAGTTTACTGTGATCTTTTTTCGACTATGCTACATTTCTTGACCAGTTCATGATTGGCCTATAGCTATGTCTGCAAGAGTTCAGGGCAACTAACACAGTAATATAAATTGCCTATTATTTTTTAATGTTTATTTATTACTTCAAGTTACATCTCCATCACAGCCCTCTCCCTCCACCCCTCCCAGCCCCAACCTCCTACCCTCTCACCCTTCCCCCCTCGAATGCATAATTCTTTTTTTTTCAGTCCAACAAATGGTTCTTTCTCTTATAACAATAAATACAGTACAAAACAACTGAAATAAATAGGCCACAATTCTGAGAGTTATATGGCTTAGCATACATTCTCAATGTCCAGTTCATATGTATTTGCCCTCTGACTTTAACATTCTACTATCTAACTATCTCCATGAGTTTAAAGTTATCTAACTTAGCTTTCATACTAACTTGCATCACATTTTAAAAACATCTTCTTAGATCCAGAACGCCCTCTTGATTCCTAAACAACTCAAAATTTAACTATGAGACTGTAGCTATCTATTCTTCAACCACCTCAGAGACCTGAGAGGGATAAATATATCTGATTATATAGGAAGTGCAGGGTTCACAGCTTCCAAAACTAAGAAATGACATACTTGTGGCTGCCTGGACAGTTCCTATTTTCTCTCCATATATTACAGCATCAATCTTCAGCCGTTTGGCCCCGTTTCTCTGACAGACATTGATTGTAGAGCAGGGGTTATGAAGGACTTACCTACCCTGTCTTGGCAGAGCTAGGCTGTCGACTTACCTGCTTCCAAGTTTTGTCCTTTTTGGACAGCATTCTGTCTACAGTTGAAGCACGGGTTGTTTTTTTTTTTGTTGTTTTGTTTTTTTTGTTTTGTTTTATTTTTTGTTTTTTGCCAAGAGATAGGCTTGCCACTAATTCAACCATCTTACACTGGAGATTCTTCGATGCTCATCTTTTACTTGGATTGTTTTTTTTTTGTTGTTTTGTTTTTTTTGTTTTGTTTTATTTTTTGTTTTTTGCCAAGAGATAGGCTTGCCACTAATTCAACCATCTTACACTGGAGATTCTTCGATGCTCATCTTTTACTTGGAGTGGAATAGGGGATGCTGTCAGGAGCTGGCATGTCTTTTTTTTTTTTTTTTTGGTTTTTCGAGACAGGGTTTCTCTGTGTATCCTTGGCTGTCCTGGACTCACTTTGTAGACCAGGCTGGCCTCGAACTCACAAAGATCCGCCTGCCTCTGCCTCCCAAGTGCTGGGATTAAAGGCGTGCGCCACCACCGCCCGGCTTTGGCA
Organism: Lophiomys imhausi; assembly: GCA_907164525.1. Classification (NCBI taxonomy): domain Eukaryota; kingdom Metazoa; phylum Chordata; class Mammalia; order Rodentia; family Muridae; genus Lophiomys; species Lophiomys imhausi. Next base: position 3,513,447 of record CAJQZJ010032332.1, read on the forward strand.
TGTCTTGATATAAAAAAAATCTTAATTTAAGAAAACATCTTAATTTAAGAAAACATCTATCTCTTATGTTTAGATAAGCAAATGTTGCTGTCTCTTAACAACTTGATTTCTGAGTAGCTTAGAAAATAACTGTGATAGACTGTCATAGTAACTAACAAAATGACACTCATGCATGACTGTTTGTTGGTATTTCTTAATTATCCTAAACAGTTTATGATGGTTGGTAGCAAAAGGCCAAAACTTCACATTTCCTTTTTAAGCATTACTAGGTACAATACCTTTAAGAAGTGTTACCCTTAATTTTGTAACAATATACAAAGATCAATACCAATGTGGCCAAATATACTCTTAATTTTGTATCAATATACTAAGATCAGTACTGATGTAGTCCAATACAATCTTAATTTTGCATTAATATACAATGATCAATACCAATTTAGCCTAATATAGTATTAATTTTGTGTCAATATACAAAGGTATAAGGGCTTATTCAATAATCTGTCCTTTTTTCTTGATCTTTTCTATACTATGTCTATGTCCCATTTTTTCTCAAGTCTATTCACTCCTACATAGGAGAGAAAGAAGAATACAGAAAAGAAAAAGAGAGAAGTCCCTAGGTCTAACCTCCAAAACCCATTTAACACAACCATTTAACAGCTTGTAGTCTCTTCCCCTAAATGACAAAATTTTCTGTTATCCATCGAATAACCAAAGAGGAGGGGGGAACACCCTCCCCACCTTCTGGGCCTGGGACGTGAGAGCGAATGCCTATTATTTTTAGCAAACAGTGGATCTCAGCACTGGAGGAACTAGGTGCCTTCTACAAAATGTGCAATCTTTCTTCCTCTGTTTCATTATATTGCACACTTGCCATTCTTGTGTAAAGGCAAGAATTAAGTAAAACAATTCCTAATTTTAAAACGACAACTACTACAAAACAGCAAAGGCTGGAGAAATGGCTCGGCAGTTATGAACACTTGCTGATCCTCTAGAGGACCTGGGTTTGATTCCCAGCACCACACGGCAGCTCACGACCATCTGTTACTCCATTTCTGGGTAATCTGATGGCCTTTTCTGACCTTCCCTGGCACCAAGCATGCACACTGCATACATCCTATGGAGATAAAACACATAAAGATAAAATAAATAAAAAGAAATGTGATCATTGACACATAATTATCATTACACATACAACATACACACACACACACACGCACACAAATATATGTAGTTTTAAAAGAAAGGGAGATCTAGATACTCAATTTACCTGAACCATTAGGTGAATAATATGTATTAAAAAAACAAATAATTAATTTTGTTATTTAGTGCGTGTGTGTGTAGGTATGGTGAGTACAAGGATGTGTGTAGTATGTATGTGTGTGCAAATATTTATGTGGTGTGCATGTGCGTGAAAGCACGAAATGACTTACATTTACAAGTCAGAGGACAATTTTCAGAAGCCAGTTTTCTCTTGACCTCAAAACCTTAATTTTCATATTATTTTCATTGCCCTTACTGATGTTTTGAGACAAGATTTTTCTTTGTTGTCATGAGTACCCTGATACTCAGTGTATAATCAAGACTGGTCTCAAACTCACAACAATTCTCCTGCCTCATCCTTTAGCATCTTGGTATTCCTAACTTGTGTGTACCACCATGCTCAGTTTATTTTTATTTCATAGTAAACATATATATAGAACTGGCAAAAAAAGAGAGCTGCATTTAACTATGTTCTTTTTGCAAAACACACTCTATAAGAGTAAAAATAAAAAAGGAAGTGTAAGTGCTCAGTAATCTTCCATGCAACTGCACTGCTCTCCCCAAAGTCTTCAAGGAATTGATATTTTTGGAAGAGTAACCAGGTCTCTCACATAATTTTAGCACCTTGACTAGGAAGTAATAATACCAGTGTTTTGGGTTTTTTTTGTTTGTTTTGTTTTGTTTACCACATCCTTTAATGTACTGTTTCCTTTGTGTGGGGTCTGATTTGAATACTGTTGGAAGGTCACAAGCAAATAGCTATTTATCATGAGATTTTATCTGTTTTCAAGGGGGCGGGGAGGAAAGGGTTTATTTCATCTTATACTTCCTTTTACAACAATTCATTAGTCAGATAACTCAAGGCAGAAATGTGGAGCAGAAATTAAAGCATAAGCCATAGAGGAATGGTATTTACTCGCTTGTTCACCCTGGCTTGCTCAGGTTCCTTTCATAACCCCAGGACCACCAGCCCATGGATGGTACTGCTCACAGCAGTCTGGGCCCTGCTACAGGCCATCTGATGGAGGCATTTTCTCAGTTGAGGTTCCCTCTTTCTAGATAAGTCCAGGGGTGTGTCATGTTGACAAGAAACCAACCAGGATACTTTGTTCACTCCTCATAGTCTATCTAGTAGAACTCAAAGTTTTTATTGCTTGCCAGATCTCTGTGATCTGATCTATAACTATCTAGAGCTTTTAACTTTTTCTACGGTACATTTCTTGATCAATTCATGACTGGCCTGTACCTATGTCTGCAACAGTTTCGGACAGCTAAAAGAATGATATATAATGGCTATATTGAAATACTAATTTTTATCTTCAATCAACCTAATTTCTAGAAATGACACGAGTGGAATGATTTCAGATTGCAGGCTAGAGAGATCAAGGGCAGAATAAGTTTTCCCTAGTCTCAGTTGTTTCTAAACACATTTACCTACAAAAAATAATTAAATTGAGGCAGAGTCTTTTTGTCTGCCCAACACCTACTTCTCCTTCCTATTTAAGGATGGCTCCGTTTCTATTTAAGAGCTGGTTGCAGTTGATGAATCACGAAAGGGTCTGAACAGACCACTTATCATTTCCCCTTCACTTATGATTGCTTTAGAGGCAGAGCTATTTCTGACCTCAAAGACAGAAGAGGAAGTAGGCCGAGAACTTCTGGGAAAGAGTTTGAGCTTTACAAAAATGAAAGAGGCTTCATTGACTATGTCACCTGTCGCCTCCCTCTCAAACTTGCAAATAGATCTGGGCGAGCTTAACTGTTGCAGCTACTTGCAACTGTGAAGTTACTGAACTTCATGATGAAACCACCTGGTGAGCAAGGCAGAGCATGGGAAAGAAGGCACTAGGTTTCAAAGACAATGCCAAGCCACAAAAAGCAACTCTGAGACAAAGAACCGTAAGCTTCCTTATCAAACACCACGATATTAATAAGCTCACATGCAGTGTTTTGAGCAGCAGAGTATCATAATTTGTCTGCTTCGACGGATGTATTTCGTGTGTCCTATACTATCAGTATACAGGATGTATATTGGAGCTGTGGCTGGAGAGAGGGCTCAGTGGATCAAGTGAGTACCACACAAGTGTGGGGTAACACACGATAACACTCATATGCACTCACACACACATGCAAAAGGAACATAATATTTTTTAAAACATTATGTTAAAAGATTACATTACACAAGAAAAGGCAACCATGGGGTTATTAAATAATGGGACTATCAGCAAAAATACCATAATAGAAATGAATGTGCTGCATAATCCAATAAAAGACTACTCAGAATAAAGCTAGCATAACAAGACAGAACTATTGGAAAACAGAGAGAGGCAGTTGTGGTAACTTATGCCTGTAATCCACCATCTCCACCTTATGTACTAAGTGGTCTCCTCCTCTTGCTTCTCCTTTCTTTACTCTTCTCCCTCATCTGTAGTACTGGACATCAAGCCCAGACTATCACATATGTTGAACAAGACTCCAACACTGACCTCCCCAGTCCATTAGTAAGGTTTTCTGTTTCACTCCCAAACACATTTTTTTGTTTGTTTGTGGTTCTTTTATTTGATTTGTTGTTGTGGTTTTACTGAGAGAAGATCTCATTTTCTGTAGCCCAGCCGGTCCCCAAATGCATAGTAATCTCCCTGCTCCATCTTCCCAAGTGCTGGGATTACAGGCATAAATCACCACAACTACCTCTCTCTGTTTTCCAATAGTTCTGTCTTGTTATGCTAACTTTATTCTGAGTAGTCTTTTATTGGATTATGCAACACATTCATTTCTATTATGGTATTTTTGCTGATAGTCCCATTATTTAATAACCCCATGGTTGCCTTTTCTTGTGTAATGTAATCTTTTAACATAATGTTTTAAAAAATATTATGTTCCTTTTGCATGTGTGTGTGCGAGTGCATATGAGTGTTATTGTGTGTGGGCACGTGGAAGCCAGAGGTCATCAGAAGGGTTTTCAAATCTACTTCTTCCATCTCCACCTTATGTACTAAGGCAAGATACCTCCCATGAACCTAGAGCTCGTTTACTATGTTGCCTATCTAGCCATCTTGCTCAGGAAATTCCAAAGGCTAAGATGGCAAGTGTGTCACCACAGGCACTTGGCCTTTCTGTAGGTCTCATCTACCCTGTGGTCCCCACACTTGTGTAGTACTCACTTGATCCACTGAGCCCTCTCCATAGCCACAGCTCTAATATATATCCTGTATACTGATGGTATAGGACACACGAAATACATCCATCGAAGCGGACAAATTATGATACTCTGCTGCTCAAAACACTGCATGCGAGTTTTGATGCTTTGATGTGTCCAGATTTTAGGGACTTCAGTTTCTTCACCTAGTCTCTCTTTTGTGGCTTGTTAGGTTGCCGCCCTTTGTTGGTACCAAGATCAAAAGAATAATTACTAACTAGTTTAGATTATTCTGCCTTTTAGATTGTCTGGCTACATTATAGTCTCAGGCAAATAACTGCTGTACTTAGGAGTTTTAGGAAAATTGTCTTGCAAAAGAAAAAAAATTTAAAAAGCAAAATGTTTGCTTAAAAAAGGAAAGTAAATTTTTAAAAAAAAGAAATAACTCTTGGTTTGATCCTATCATTGCAGGAACTCAAGCTCTAACAACAGAACAAAAAAACACAGTGCCAGAAGTGACTAACCATGAAGGAGGCCCAGCAAATCAACTCTCCGACTCCTTCAGAAAGTGAGAATAATAAAGTCCAGACCAGTGTCCTCCAGGGACTCTATGGTCAGGTTTATAGATGGTAGTTGATAATTTGGTTAGATGATTAAGGAATTGGAAGGAATAAAATAGAAGGGTTAGTGACAAGATTCAGAAGAGAACTATGTGGATGAATCTATGATAATGAGTCAGAGAACATGTGCTTACTTTCTTTTGTTTTTCTTTTTAACTTTCTTTTTTTGAGGTAGGGTCCAATATATAGCACAGGATACCTCTCCTCCTCAACTTCCTAAGTACTGTGGTGACCGTCCTGAATACCATGCCCAGCTAAACATTCATGCTTCACGTGAATACTCATCAGTCAGAAACAAACTTTTTCATTCTTATGGGTGTGATTCATCCTCCTGCATCAGGGACTACCTTGCCTGCTCAGAAGACTGATGAACAAAACAAGAGCTCAACATGTAAGTCACAGAGACGAAGCTCTCAGACACACATATCTTGGATGAGTGTGTCACTCCAATTTGTCAAACGTATTGACAGTTCCAGAGTTCCTCTATTACGGAGGAAATATGGAGCTGCATAATTGCAAATATTTGCTTTTGGCTGTATCCGTTTCTTATGGGCAGTGATGAGCAAGATCATATGGTGGGTCAAATGGGTTCACCTAGTGGGTCGCAGGGAACAGAATGAGGAAGGATGTAGGTTTAACCTCCAAAGGCTTACCTACCCACACCCACAGTGACTTGGTTCCTCCATCCAGACTTCATCACCTAAGACTTCTACCACCCCCTCACCAGAAAGGGACCAAGACTTTTTAAAGAAAAAATAATTTACTTTATATATTCTTTGAGAGTGCCATACATGCAACAATGTGTTTTTATTATATTTGGCTCCAGCCCCTTCTCCATCTCCTCCAGGATCTCCCACTCCATATTTCCTTCCAACTTCAAGTCCTCTTTAATATTATTTGTTTTATAACATCTGAGTCCAAAGGATCAAAGTTTTTGAACACATGAACCTGTGGTGTATATTTTCAATACAAACTACAATACTTAAATGTGAGTATGCGTGTGTGTGTGTGTGTATGAGAGAGAGAGAGAGAGAGAGACAGAGAGAGAGAGACAGAGACAGAGACAGGAGTCTGTAACTGGGTGTGGTGGTACAGTCTGTAATCCCAGAACTTGGGAGGTGGAGAATAATTAGGAGTTCAAAGCCAGCTTTAAAATCTTTTCATTTTTATTACATTTATTTATTTGTGTATGCTTGTGTCTTAAGTCTATCTGTCTACTGGTATGCACCTGCCATGTGTGAGTGCCATGTGGTGTGAGTGTAGAGGTCAGAGAACAACTTGTAGGTGTCAGTTTTCTCTTTCCACCCTATGGGTTCTGCGGGTTGGATTTAAGTAATCGTAACTGAGTCATCTTGGTGGCCCTCTGCTTATTTATGCTATTTTAAGGAATAAATTAACAATGGCCACAGCAGGCTCATATCAACAGGTCATCAGTACATTTCTCCACCACCAGTAAGAATTTGGATATGTCACCAGTTGCAACTATGATTAGCAGGAGTGTTAGCTGAAGGCAAATGGTCATTCATGCCAAACTGCCCAGTAAGCAAGTGAGAAGGAAAGTTTGACTTTTGTGCTTTTCTGTTGTCTTGCTTATAGTTATAGAATCCAATAATCCCAACTCTTTTATCTTCTCTTTTTGTCCATCTATTTTCTACACTGCACACTACGAATGGCTAACTCAATTTTATACACTATGTGCTACAATATCAAAGTAGTATAGTGATTAGAGAAACGAACTCAGAGAAATGAACATCCTCCAGAAGTTCAGTTTGTTTGGCTTTGGTTTTCTGAGTCAGGGTCTCATGTAGCTCTGTTGGCGTCAGATTTGCCATGCAGTTGAGGATGACTTTGGACGCCTGATTCGCCAGCGTCCACCTCTCAGCTGCCAGGATCCCTGGCATGTGTTGACATACTTTGCCAAGTCACTCAGAGTTCTTGAAGTTGGACTTGATGCTCAGTTACTAGGAGAAAAAATGGTTTCATTCTGTTAGGAGAAAGTTTGGGCCTTTTATGTTTAATTTTAAAAGGAAAAGTCTGTTTCGTTATCGAGCAAGCCAAAGCAAGAATATCTGTTTTCATTTGAGGCTTTTTCCTTTCTGAGGAATTCCCTAGTGCACCAGTTTAGAAAGCACCGCCTGCTTTAGAAGCTAAAATGCCAAATGCTTGCTTCCCCGGCCTCCTTTGCAGCTAGGGTACAAACATATGATTTCATTTTTGTCAATCTGTTTGCCAGTGCTGGATTTTGACTTGGGAATTAATAAAAATGAAACAGATTCAGTTATGCTTTCTCTGTTTTTCGTACAGGCAGTATAACAGCTGCTAAAGTATCTGTTGTCTCAAGAGTAAGTGGGAGTGGTAAGGGTGGTTCAGCAGTTGGCTTAGGATTGAGCAAGTCTCACAGTTGCTGCTCTGCAGGCTGCTGACTTCTCACTAGTGGTGGAGCAGTTTTCTCACTAGGTTTGGGGTGCATTTCCTGGCAGCTTAATTTTGAGTCTAGATTCTTACCCGTTTCATTAATTCCACAAATTAGTAAATATTTTTTTGTGGCAAATGTATTTACTGTGAAAGCCAGATGTTTAGGCTTTGATGTGCTCTGCACTTAAAAGTTCACGATAGGACGAGCAAAATGGTTCAGTGGGTAAAGGCAAGTCAGCCAAGCCTGATGACCTGAGTTTGCTTTCTGGAACTCACGTGGTGAAAGGAAAGAAATGACCCCTGCAAGCTGTCCTCTGACCTCCACACGTACATCATAGCACACGCACGCATGCGCACGCGCATGCACACGACCACAAGTAAATGTAACAAACAATCCAAGGTAACACAAATAGATACTCACGACGCATTTATCTCCATGTGTGCGCATACATGCCAGTATGCTCATGTGCGTGTGCACAGTGATAGCCAAAGGCCGAGTTCTTCTATTGCTCTTTACCTTACTTTTTGAGACAAAGCCTTTCATTGGATGTAGATCTTACCAGTTTTGCTAGACTAGCTGGCCAGAGAGACCCCAGTTCTACTTGTTTCTACACAGCAGTGCTGGGGTTACAGGTATATGTACTACTGTGCCTGGCTTTTATGTGAGTACTGGGGGCTGAACCCAAATCCTCATGCTTACGCAACAAGCATTTTACCCCCTGAGCCACCTCCTCATCTCTAAGGATTTGTCTAAGTTAAGATATAATATGTGTTAGGCAAGGTAGAATAGACAAGTTCAGGGAGTAATTGAGCTAAGGATCACACACACACACACACACATATACACTTAAAATTTTAAGTAGAAATTTTTAATTACTTGCAGGCATATGTTCCTTCCTGCATTGATTGCCAGGACTGAAACTGGACAGGGAGATCGTCCCATTCAAATGTGAGGATGCATAATTAGGTTTGGCGAGGAACATGTGCATGGGAAACACTGAGGCCAGCACATTGCCTACCATGTGCGTGTCCATTTCAGTCACCCTTAGTGAGATCACAGGGGAAGAGGCCAGAGTCTCAACATTTCCTCACCTGACAAAATGATGTTGCTTCACCTGGATGGCTCTAAATCTCACATGTGCCTATATGCACAAGTCCAAACATATTTCTAGTAAATTTTAGATTCATATAATTAGTATATTCTATTTTATCTATATATCCATATATTATACATAAGACACATAACATGTATAAATATTTAATGTACATCCAACATACACCTCTATCTATAGTTGAGAGGTCTTCACATGAATCAGTGTCCCCCAAGGAAAGATGAGGAAAGGTGTCTGAAAAGAAAGTATTTACATTTATAGTGTTATATCATTTTAAATTACAGATGCATTAACATTTCTATACTTTTCAAAACATGGATATGGTTTATATGAAGGAAATGTAGGGGCAGGACATGAAAATGCATGGCTATATGCCTAGTAGTTGAGAGGTAGAGGCAGAAGGATGCTCTAAGTTCAAGGTCAGCCTAATCAATACAACAAGAGCATGCCAATGAGAGAGAGAGAGACAGACAGAGAGAGAGAGAGAGACAGAGAGAGAGAGAGAAGAAAGAAAACAAAAAACACCAACAAACAAAACAAATCACCAAGTTATTAAAAATAAGCCTGGCTCTCATCCAAAAGATATTAAAGTATATCCTGAATGTACTACACTGTTTATCAGGCTCCACCTCTGAAATTCCAAATGCCCCTGCGTTTCACAGTCAGCCTAATAGGGGATTGCACTTATGCATGAAGGTCTACAATTGCCAACTCTAGCACAGATCCCAGGATGTTGCAGATAGCTGGCAGTGCCTCAGTTTGCATTGGTTTCCACTTTTTTTTTCCACTTTCTGTCTGACATGTCTCCTGCTACTGTCTTTAAGTGTTCCCTTAGCTACTAAGCTAATGTACTTATGTCTCCAATGGGTCTCCAGTGAACCTGTAAATGATTAAAGATCCATTAGCTCTCAGGAGGGTTGCCATGATTCCCTGAAGAATAGGTAGTGCCTAGAGACCTAGTCGTACAATTTTCCTAAGCTGTGGCCTAGCTTTGAGGATGAAGTCACATTACTCAGCAGTGAACATTGTAATTACTCACAGCGGTTTGCCTGGTGCTATATGACATCCAATTTACAGAATTAAAGGTAATGTAATTCAAATGAAAAATAGCTGGCTTTAAAGAATGAATGGCCAGTTCGACTGCTGGAAATGTCTAGGTTAATTTTGCTGGGATTTTATAAGGTTTTCATTTTTGATTAATACTTTATTCAACTTGCTGCAATTCTATTGAGATTTCCTAGGATAAAACAAATCAGAATTTGGTCCTGCATGGTGGCACATATCTATCATGCCAAGACTTGGAAGGCTGAGGTAAGAAAATCATGTTGAGTTCAAGGCCAGATTTTACTGCATAGTACTACGACAGACAGGCTACACATTAAGATTCTGCCTTTAAAAATTGGTGAGGAGAGGATGGGGAATCAGAATATGTTCGTTAATTATAAGTCAAAATCTAACCATCAAAGAGAGTTTTGAAGGTCTGTTGGGACTAACCACTCTCAAAAGATAAAGAATAGCCAGGAAACAATGATAGTTCATAAAATATTCCAAGAATAAAATTGCTTTAAGAAGTGTTTTTATCCATTACTCGATTGAGGGACATCTGGATTGTTTCCAGTTTCTAGTTTTTACAAATAAGGCTGCTAGGAACATAGATGAGGAAACATCCTTGTGGTTTGGTGAGGAATCATTTGGATGTATACCCAGGAGTGGTATGGCTGGGTCTTGAGGTATAACTATTTCAAGTTTTCTAGATATCGCCAGACTGATTTCCATAGTGGTTATATAAGCCTGCACTCCCACCAGCAATGGAGGAGGGTTCCCCTTTCTCCACACCCTCGCCACCATGTGCTGTCATTTGAGCTTTTGATCTCAGCCATTCTGACAGGTGTGAGATGGAATCTCAGAGTCGTCTTGAGTTGCATTTCTCTGATGAGTAAGGATGCTGAGCATTTCTTCAGGTGTCTCTCAGTCATTAGGGACTCCTCCTTTGTGAATTCTCTGTTTAGCTCTGCTTCCCATTTTTTGATTGGATTATGTGGTTTCTTGGCGTTTAATTTCTTGGGTTCTACTTCTTCACCCTTTATGGTGCTTTTGGCCTGTGATCAGAACTACGGGATCCTGCAAGGGGAATCAGTTGTGGGTGAGGTTAGAACTGCAAGGGGTGAAAGAGAACTCAGGCGGAGGTGAGCATGATGACTCTTGGGAGATAGGTTTCAGTGACAACAAAGGCCACTTAAACCTTTGAGGGGGTGGGTGAGTGTACTTCATTGACCAGGGGCTAGGGAAAAGATGGGGGAACAGGACTACTCCTGCTGATCTCAGGATGAGATACCCGAGGTGTAGGGGGTTGGACAGGCCTCTAACCCACTCATGTTCTAGGCTGCCCGCCCCAGCACCACACGACACCACATAAATGAGGCCTTCTAAATACCCAAAGACCAATGAACATATGAATTTTTGAGGCAGACACCATTCAAAGGGTCTGCATGGGTCTGTACCAGATGGGGTCCTACAGCTGAAAAGAGAAGTGAATACATGCCTCCATCCCTAACACAGAAGCAATCACCAATTGATGGGCACTTAAAATGCAAATTTACCTTCCTCCAAGGTACTCTGATTGGGGAAATAAGCTGCTGTGAAGGGCACATAGACTTCATGCCTAGAAGTAGATGGCCAACAGAAAACCAACCCAGCTGCCTCTTTGGAGGTTCCTTGTCTCATAATGTGAGAAAAGAAAAGGCTTTTCTTTTCTCTTTTTAGTCACCATATATATGAAATCAAAGAGAGAAGATATATATATATACATAATATACATATATTATATATTATTATATAATAAAATATATAGTATATTGTATTATAGTTGTCTATCTATATTTATATCTATTTCTATAACTATAACTATATCTATATCTCTATCTATAACTGTATCTATCTATATATATAACTATATCTATATCTATAACTATAACTATATCTATATCTATGTCTATAACTATATCTCTATCTATAACTACATCTATATATATCTATTCTATAACTATATCTATATCTATATATCTTCTCTCTTTTTACCCTATAAATCTTTTTCATGTATATTATGATTTCCTATTTAATGTTTTTCAGAATTCCTGAGTAGGTCTCTGTTTCTTGTACCTTCTCTTGGACTTTTTTTCCTTCTGTTTGTTTTGTCTAATTCTTATGTGTTAGTTTTTGCTTTATCTTATTATATTTCATTTTAATATTGTCAGCCGAAACCAGATTGTTTTCTAGTGAGAAACAGAAAGGGGGTTGACCAGGATGGGAGGGGAGGGGAGGAAGAACTGGGAGAGGGAGAGGGAGAGGGAGGGCAAACTCTAATCAGGATATATTATGTGAGGAAAAAAAATCTGTTTTCAAAAAAAGGAAAAAATATTAAAAATAGATTTTAAGCTGATCTAATTTGCTACTGATAAGTTTAATTATTTTTCTCTTTCATTTCTTGATAAAAATTGTGATATTTCTTGATACTTAGATTTTTAAGTTTTCTGTATAATGTATTTTATTATTTTATTTTATGTGTATTTGTGTGGATCTTAGTGTGTGTGAACCATATGTATGCAAGAGCATCAGATCCCTGGAACTGAAGTTCCAAGTGGTTGTGAGCTGCCATGTGGGTGCTGGGAACCAAACTTAGGTCATCTGCGGGGACAATGTTCTCAAACACTGAGCCATTTTTCCAGCTCCAATTTCAGATTAAAAAAAATCCTTTGTGGCCCATCACATGGGAGGCTAAGATTTGGGGGATTGTGAGTTTGCCAATAGGCTGGATTACACAGCAAGACTTTCTTTGTTTCTGCTCAAAAACAACAAGTATGGTATAAACAAATTTATAATCTTTGTTATTAACATATCTAAGTGTGTGAACTTGCAGACTTCTCTAAGAAAAGCTCTTCAGAGGCATTTGTCTTTTAAAAATTTGACAATGAAGCAAACACTAACACTGGAAAAGGCCTTGGGCCTGGCAGACAAATGATACCTTGGTTCTTAGGAGTATATTCTCAAGCTCCAGCTTCCTCATCTGCATCCTACCTTAGAACACCAGATGTATCCTTCCCTTCCTAGAGACTATTTCCCTGGATTATGCCACTCATATTTCATGCTTAATAAACACCAGTGTAAACTGAACTCATCAACTATCCAGGGTTGCTGTTGCATTCATATGATCTTTGTACTTACGAGGCTGAAACAGGCAACAGGATCAGAAGTTCAAAGCCAGCTTAGGCAAGCAAGAATCCATCTCAAACACACACACACACACACACACACACACACACACACACACACACACACA
>CAJQZJ010032332.1:3526338-3539921 GCA_907164525.1 Lophiomys imhausi
ACACACACACACACACACACACACACACACACACACACACACACACAAGCAAACAGTATAAAGCCCCACAATTCCTCGGAGGTAAAGAGAAGCCTTCCCCCATCTACTGGGGCTTGTTTCCCTGCAGTCTAGCCCCTGCATTGTGCTGAGCAGAACAAAAACTAGAAGAGAGTATTGAAAGGGTTAGGCTCTAAGTTCTCCCCATCGTTACACACAATCTCTTTAACCATTTGCAATCAAGAAGTTTGACCAAGGGTTGGAGAGATGGCTCAGCAGTGGACTACACTTGCTGGTCTTCCCGGAGACCCAAGTTCTGTTCGCACAACCCATGTTGGGTTGCTCACAACTATATATAGGAATCAGATTGAAGGGGATTGAAGACCACTGGCCTTTGCGGACACCCGCAGTCATGTATACATATCTAAATGCAGACTCGCCCACCTATACATAACTAAAGATAATAAAAATACATCTAATTAAAGAGAAAGGGAGTTTGACTAAATCCTCTACTCAGATAAGTTCTTATGTGGCAATACTGGAAGTCCATAAAGGGACTGTGTCATCCAAACAGGCCTGACTTTCCCCTTCCTTGCAATATTCCAGGCATTTAAGACATGACTTTCATAAAAGAGATTATTTTTAAGGTAGCCAAATAATTGGGATGTTTGGCCACTTTCTAAATAAGAGGGATTCCAGGTTCAAATCCACCTCCCCAAAGCTAGAATTTAGGATCCAGAGAGACGGCTCTGTGGTTGAGAGTACTTGCTGCTCTCCCAGAATTCTGAATTCACTTCAGGACCATGTCAGGTGGCTCACAACTATCTTAACTCCAGCTCCAGTGAATCTGACACCCTCGTCTGACCTCTCCAGTTACCCACACATGCATGGCATATATTCACACAGACCTATCCACCTAAGTAAAAATAAATATTTAATTTTTTTCTAAAGTTTGGGACATCTATGGGTCAAAGAAATGGCAAGGGAAGTGTAACTGAAGATATGGAAAGGTCAATAAGCTGGCGGACTTCATGCCATCCAACTTCCTTCCTTTCAATAGATCCATGCTCAGAAAATGGGGCTGCCACAGTGAATTTCTAGCGGAGTTTTGAACCCTCTCATAGCTGAAGGTCACCCATTCCAGAGTTGCGCAAGTGGTCCTACTAGTCATTGGCCTCAACTAGTTGGAGTCACCTCTGTAGAAGCGATGTCTGACAGTCATTACCAAGGTGAGTGACATTGTTATACACAGTAAATTTGGCAGACTGATGTGGCAGTCAAAGCATATGGTTGTTCTCAGGAATATGGTCTTACTGTGTAGTTACGGTGCATAACCTAGGGCAGTGGCAGTAACCTGTACTGTTTCGTAGACTCTTGAGATCTCCCTGATCAAATGTATGTAGGGTCTTTAACTGCAGTTTTCAGTTAATAACCCATGCATTGTGCTCAAACATTTTGCTGTTGTTGTTGAGTTGAAATGAGCTTAAAATCTACTGATGTCCATGAGGGAATTTTTATTGGTCTTTAGTTTCGGTCAACTCACTCAGAGTCTCCTCCTTTCCATCCCCTGTACTCTACTACCCCACATCCCTGCTTAATACTTTACATCTTAGTGTACCCTTTCCTCCAGGTAACATGTTCTACTGCAAGAATTCTCAACCTGTGCGTTGCAACCCTTTTGGAGGTTGCTTATCAGATATCCTGCATATTAAATAATTATATTATGAAGCATAATAATAGCAAAATTACAGCTATGAAGTAGCAATGGAAACAATATTATGATTTGGAGTCACCACAACATGAGGAACTGTATTAAAGGGTCACGAGTAGACACATTTCCTATCTTTCCATTCTAAACAAAACCAGACACACACACACAAAAAAAAAAAAAATCTAAAATTCTTTAAGTCAAAAAACCAAAAGAGGAGTGTGTGTGTGTGAGTGTGTGTTTGATTATAAAAGCAAAGAGTTAAATCTATAAAGAGCAAACCACTCCTAGAGTCACCTCTCATGGTTGCACATGCCTACAGTTTCTGAAGTCAGGAGACAAGCAAGATGCTGGAGACTCTGAGTGACGCCTGAGTGTATCCTGTAGCCCTCACTCCCACCCTGAAAAAGGAGAGAAGTTTGTTTAGCTCAGGAATAAACCATGCTGCAGAGAGGGATTGCATTGTGGAACAGTGCCCAGGGCCCTGGAGAGCTGACCTTGAATCAGTGCTCAGTACCTTCCTGTGCTTTGCAGAGTATGTTGGCCAACTGCTCCTTAGGGTGAGCTCCCCCTCCAAGCCCCGCTCAGCTCACTCCTTAGCAGGAGTTATCAGTGTATCTGTGCCTGTCAGTAGATATTTATTTCCCTAAAATGCCTCTGGATACGAGAGTTTGAAAGTAGTTCACAGGGAAGAAGCATTTCCTGTTGTTTATCCCTGCTCCCTATAGAACTGATTCCTGTGCTTTGCAGAGCATCCAACTGGTACCCAGTTAACGGCATCTAAATGGGCATCGAGAATCAGGAGCTGGTAGATTTTTCTTTCTTTCATTTGTTTTTTTTTTTTGAGTTGGAGAAAATATAGTAAATATAAAATAAATACTGAAGTTAGTGAAGTGCAATAATGCTAATTTTTCATCTTTTGATGTGTTCTGAATTTCTCATCAGAAAAGAAAGGAGTAACCATTTAAAAATTATAACTTGGAAATTTGGTGGTTAGTTTCTTTTAAAGTAAATTAAAATGTTTTTTAACTTATTAAAAAAATTCTGCCAGCTGGGGCTTGGGCTGTAGCTCAGTGGTATAGCATTTGCCTAGTGTAGAGGAGGCTGGAAGTTCAATCCTCAAGCCTTCCAGAAGAAAAAAAGAGCTAGTCAATAAACCTTGATGCACGTATCACTTAAAAAAAAATATGCCATCTTCAATCCCAGCACTCGGGAGGCAGAGGCAGGTGATCTCTGTGAGTCTGAGGCCAGCCTGGTCTACAGAGTGCTTTATAAGACAGCTAATGCCACACAGAGAAACCCTGCCTCAAACAAACAAACAAACAAACAAACGCCAATAATCTATGTCATTACTGGAATATTAAAAGGAAAGAAAGAAATACAAACACTAGAACATCCATATCCAGAGATGAGAACTCTCAGTATTTTGCTATGATCTCCACACTATGACATACAACTATTCAGATTTTAAGAATCTGACTTTATCAAGACTCGATTTCGTATTCTCCCTTCAGCTTATAAACATGAACTGAGCGTGACAAAGTGGGAACCACCATGAAGGTGTCAAGGTATTGTTGTGGGTGATTACCATATGGGCTTTCCTGTCAGTAAACCTTGAGCTTTCTTTTTTTTTTATTCGCAGATGATATGATTTTATACATAATAGACTCTGAAGACACCACCAAAATTTTTTGACAATTGAGTACATTCAATAAAGTAGGAGCCTTCTTGTATATAAAATAGCAAACATATTGAGAAAGAAGTAAGCAAAAACAGATCCACAGGCCTAGCTCTGGACCCGAGCCATGAACAAACCTGTATTGTTCTTGTTTGAAAGCCATCTCTACCTGGTAACTCTCTCCCCTCTCTCCTATCCTACCCGCTGCATGCTTCCATCTCCACACCAGCAAGCCTAGTTCCAGAAACAGGCTCACATAACAGCTTTGCCTGGCCTAGGTTTAATCAAGCATGCCCTGCACTAACTTTGCCTCGCCTAGCTGCAGTCACACAGCTCCTGCACTTGCCCAATCTCACATAAGACACACAACCAAAGAAAGAAATCCACATGCTGAAGTCACAGTCTCAAAACAAAAACGAAATGAATGGCCAAGAGAGCATGTCTCCCATCAAACTCAATAGCTCTATAGAAATGATCTCTAATGAGAATTACCTAGATGATTTGCAGAACACAAATTTATAAGAACAATCACAAAGTGTATCAAAGAATTTGAGTATAAAGAAGATATGAACTGCTGGGCATGGTGGCCCACACTTTTTTTTTTTTTTTTTTTTTTTTTTGGGTTTTTCGAGACAGGGTTTCTCTGTATAACAGCTCGGGCTGTCCTGGACTTGCTTTTGTAGACCAGGCTGGCCTCGAACTCACAGAGATCCGCCTGCCTCTGCCTCCCAAGTGCTGGGATTAAAGGCGTGCGCCACCACCGCCCGGCTGTGGCCCACACTTTTAATCCCAGCACTTGGGAGGCAGAAGCAGGCAGATTTCTCTGAGTTCAAGGCTAGCTTGGTCTACAAAGTGAGTCCAGGACAGCCAAGGACTATACAGAGAACCTTGTCTAGAAAAACCAAAAAAAAAAAAGGAAGATATGAACTTCTCATTGAATTTCTCACTGAATTTTTTTTTTTTTTTTTTTTTTTTTTGTGGGAGAGAAAAGGATTTATTTGGCTTACACTTCCACGTTGCTGCCCATCACTGAAGGAAGTCAGGGCAGAAACTAAAACTGGGCAGGAACCTGGAGGCAGGAGCTGATGAAGAGGCTGTGGAGGGGTGCCTCTTGCTGGTGTGCTTTTCATGGCTTTCTCAGGCTACTTCCTGACAATAGAACCCAGACACGGCTCCACCCACGATGGGCTGGACCCTCGCACATCAATCACTAATTAAGAACATGACCTACTGGCTTTCCTACAGCCTGATCTTTTTTTTTTTGATTTCACATTATATTTTTTTATTTTTTTTATTTCTTTAAGTTATCTCTCAATCGCAGTCCCCTCTCTATTCCCCCTCCAGTCCCACACTCCCACCAACAACCCCCCATCCTCTTCCCTTTTTTTTTTTTCTTTTAACTTTAAGGTATGTCTTATTTCCCCTTTCAGTCCAACAAATGGCTCTTTCTCTTATAATAATAAATACAATACAATACAACAGAGGTAATTAGGCCACAGTTATGAAGGTTATATGGCTTAGTGTACATTCCCAATGACCAGTCTATATGTATTTGGTACCTGACTTTAACATTCTACTATCTAACCATCTCCATGAGTTTAAAGTTCTATATCTGACTCAACATTCATACTAACTTGCAACACAATTTTAAAAGTATCTTCTTAGATCTATAACACTCTCTTGACTCCTAAACAACTCAAAATTTAATTATGAGATTCTATCTATCTGTTCTTCAATCACCTCAGAGACCTGAGAGGGATAAATATATCTGATTTTATAGGAAGTACAGGGTCTGCAGCTTCCCAAACTAAGAAATGACATACCAGTGGCTGCCTGGACAGTTCCCATTTTCTCTCCATACATTACAGCATCGCTCTTCAGTCTTGGCCCCGCTTCTCTGACAGACATTGATTGTAGAGCAGGGGTTATGAAGGACTTACCTACCCTGTCTTGGCAGAGCTAGGCTGTCAACTTACCTGCTTCCAGTTTTTGTCCTTTTTGGACAGCATTCTGTCTACAGTTGGAGCAAGGGGCTTTTCCTACCAAGAGATAGGTTTGCG
Source organism: Lophiomys imhausi (assembly GCA_907164525.1). Lineage (NCBI taxonomy): Eukaryota > Metazoa > Chordata > Mammalia > Rodentia > Muridae > Lophiomys > Lophiomys imhausi. The sequence goes on from CAJQZJ010032332.1 coordinate 3,531,782, forward strand.
ACTAATTCAATCATCTCCCACTGGAGATTCTTCGATGCTCATCTTCCACTTGGAGGAGAATAGGGGGTGCTGTCAGGAGTTGATATGTCTTGATATAAAAAAATCTAAAGTTACGAAAACATCTTTGAATGCCATATTCTGCAGATCTCTTGAGGTTTTTGAAGAGGACCTATCTATCTCTTATATTAGGGTAAGCAGATGTTGCTTGTCTCTTAGCAGCTTTATTTCTGATTAGCTTAGCAAGTAACTATAATAGGCTGTCATAGTACCTAACAGAATGACCGGCTTGCATAACCATTAGTTTGAATTTCTTAATTATGCTAAACAGTTTATGACAGTTAGTAGTAAAAGGCCGAAACATCACATTTCATTTTTTTTTTCTTTACCTCCTAACCCTTCCATCCCATTTCTCTGGGGTGGGGTGTCCTTATATAACAGTCCCTCATCTCAGTTGAGAGGTCGTATGAGGGCCAAGAGCCTCTTCATTCATTGGGGATCTACGAAGCAGTACCATCAGTGAAAAGTGTCTCATTGCCCGGGAGAGAGAACTACTAAACAAACAAACAAACCAATAAGCATACAATAGATAGAAAAGACTAAAAAATAGAAAAAAAGATAACTAATATATAAAAAATAAATAAAAATTAAAAATTAAAAATAAGAAGTCTATGTCCACGTTCCCTTTGGTGTGTTAGTTGTAGTATCGATACCTTCTACTATCCTACTATAAGTGAATAGATGCCATATGTGTCCTTCTGAGTCTGGGTTAGTTCACTCAGCATGAGCTTTTCTAGTTCCATCCATTTGGCTGCAAATTGCATAATTTCATTGTTCCTGATAGCTGAATAATATTCCATTGTGTAGATGTACCACAGTTTTTTAACCCATTCTTTGGTTGAGGGACATCTGGGTTGTTTCCAGTTTCTAGCTATTACAAATAAGGCTGCTATAAACATAGATGAGGAAACTTCCTTATGATTCCGTGAAGAGGCATTTGGGTGTATACCCAGAACTGGTATGGCTGGGTCCTGAGGCAGAGCTATTCCAAGTTTTCTAAGATATCGCCAGACTGACCTCCATAGTGGTTGCACAAGCCTGCATTCCCACGAGCAATGGAGTAGGGTACCCCTTTCTCTACACCCTCGCCAGCATGTGCTGTCCTTTGAGTTTTTGATCCTAGCCATTCTGACAGGTGTGAGATGGAATCTCAGAGTCGTCTTGAGTTGCATTTCTCTGATGATTAAGGATGTTGAGCATTTCTTCAAGTGTCTCTCAGCCGTTAGGGATTCCTCCTTTGTGAATTCTCTATTTAGCTCTGTCCCCCATTTTTTGATTGGATTATTTGGTTTTTTGGCATTTAATTTCTTGAGTTCTTTGTAGATTTTAGATATTAGCCCTCTGTCAGATGTGGGGTTGGTGAAGATTTTCTCCCAGTCTGTAGGCTACCGTTTTGTTCACATGACAGTGTCCTTTGCCTTACAGAAGCTTTTCAGTTTCATGAGGTCCCATTTATTGATTGTTTATCTCAAGTCCTGAGCTGTTGGTTTTCTGTTCAGGAAGTTGTCGCCTGTGCCAATTAGTTCGAGAGTTTCTCCCACTTTATCTTCTAGTAGATTTAGTGTGACGGGCCTTATGTTAAGGTCTTTGATCCACTTGGACTTAAGTTTTGTACAAGGTGATAAGTATGGGTCTAACTTCATTCTTTTACAAATGGACATCAAGTTGGACCAGCACCATTTGTTGAAGATGCTGTCCTTCTTCCATTGTGCCGTTTTGGCTTCTTTGTCAAAAATTAGGTGGTCATAAGTGTGTGGGTCTATTTCTGGATCTTCAGTTCGATTCCATTGATCTACTGGTCTGCTTCTATACCAATACCATGCTGTTTTTACAACTATTGCTCTGTAGTACAGCTTGAAATCTGGGATGGTAATACCTCCAGATGTTTTTTTATTGTACACGATTGATTTAGCTATTCTGGGCTTTTTGTTGTTCCATATCAAATTGAGAATAGCTCTTTCCAAGTCTATAAAAAATTGTGTTGGTATTTTGATAGGAATTGCATTGAATCTATATATTGCTTTTGATAGGATGGCCATTTTTATTATGTTGATCCTTCCTATCCATGAGCATGGGAGATCTTTCCATCTTCTAAAGGCCTCTTCCATTTCTTTCTTCAAGGGCTTGAAGTTCTTGTTGTACAGGTCCTTTTCTTGCTTGGTTAGAGTTACCCCCAGGTATTTTATGTTGTTTGTGGCTATTGTGAAGGGGTTTGTTTCCCTTATTTCTTTCTCAGCCCATTTGTTTGTTGTATAAAAAAGGGCTTCTGATTTTTTTGAATTAATTTTGTATCCAGCCACTTTGCTGAACGTGTTTATCAGCTGTAAGAGTTCTCTGGTGGAATTTTTGGGGTTGCTTATGTATACTATCATATCATCTGCAAATAGGGATAATTTGACTTCTTCGTTTCCGATGTTTATCACCTTGATGTCCTTTAGTTGTCTTATTGCTCTAGCAAGAACTTCAAGTACTATATTGAAGAGAGATGGTGAAAGTGGACATCCTTGTCTTGTCCCTGAGTTTAGAGGAAATGCTTCAAGTTTCTCTCCATTTATTTTGATGTTGGCCACTGGCGTGCTGTATATTGCCTTTATTATTTCTAGGTACGGCCCTTGTATGCCCGTTCTCTCCAGATCGTTTAGCATGAAGGTGTGTTGGATTTTGTCAAATGCTTTTTATGCATCTAGCGAGATTATCATGTGGTTTTTTTCTTTCATCTTGTTTATATGGTGAATGACGTTGATAGATTTTCCTATGTTGAACCACCTCTGCATTCCTGGGATGAAGTCTACTTGATCATGGTGTATGATACTTTTGATGTGTTCTTGAATTCGGTTTGCTCGTATTTTATTAAGTATTTTTACATCTATGTTCATGAGGGAGATTGTTCTGAAGTTCTCTTTCTTTGTTGGGTCTTTGTGTGGTTTAGGAATCAGGGTGATTGTGGCCTCATAGAATGAGTTTGGCAATGTTCTTTCAGATTCTATTTGGTGAAAGAGTTTGAAAAGTATTGGTGTTAGCTCCTCTTTGAAGGTCTGGTAGAATTCCATGCTAAAGCCATCTGGCCCTGGGCTTTTTTTGGTTGGGAGATTTTTAACGACTGTTTCTATTTCCTTAGGAAACTTTGAGCTTTCTAGTTTGCACCAGTAGTGGTCTTGTACACTTTCTACAGCATTGGATTGATGTCTTTTGTCTTTGCTGTTTGTGTCAGTAGCAAGCGCTGCTCTAGTGCTGAGTAACAAGGCAAACTCAGCGGCTTCACACAGCCCTCTCTCAAGTGTCACTGCATGACCTGAGAGTGGGTAGACTCGTCTTGACTCCAGTTGTAACTTGGATCCAGTTTGCCCCTTGCAGCTCTCTCAGTTTCTTCTGAGATCCAGTAGATTATTTAAGTCATGTCTTTTCCCCGCATATTGGCAGAACAAGACACCAAGTCAGTCCAAAAATGCACACTTCAAGCGTCTTCCTTTTTTTTCTTTTTTTTAATAATTTATTTTTTATTTCTTCAAGTTACATCTAAATCACAATCCCCTCCCTACTCCCCCCTCCAGTCCCATCCACCCTCTCCCCTTCAACCCACCATCCTCTTCCCCCCTTTTTTTTAGTTCAAGGTATTTCTTTTTCCCCCCAATAGCTCTCCCTTTCAGTCCAACAAATGGTTCTTTTTCTTATAACTATAAATACAATACAAAACAACAGAAATAAATAAGCCACAATTATAGGAGTTATATGGCTTAGCATACATTCCCCATGTCCAGTCCATATGTTATTTGGCACCTGACTTTAACATTCTACTATCTAACAATCTCCATGAGTTTAAAGTTCTATATCTAACTGAGCTTTCTTACTAACTTGCCTCACAATTTTAAAAATATCTTCTTAGTTCTGGAACACCCTCTTGATTCCTAAACAACTCAAAATTTAACTATTAGACTCTAGCTATCTATTCTTCAACCACCTCAGAGACCTGAGAGGGATAAATATATCTGATTATATAGGAAGTGCAGGGCCTGCAGCTTCCAAAACTAAGAAATGACTGTCTGGACAGTTCCCATTTTCTCTCCATACATTACAGCATCAATCTTCAGCCGTTTGACCCCGTTTCTCTGACAGACATTGATTGTAGAGCAGGAATTATGAAGGACTTACCTACCCTGTCTTGGCAGAGCTAGGTTGTCGACTTACCTGCTTCTAGGTTTTGTCCTTTTTGGACAGCATTCTGTCTACAGTTGGAGCAAGGGGCTTTTCCTACCAAGGGATAGGCTTGCGACTAATTCAATCATCTCCCACTGGAGATTCTTCGATGCTCATCTTCTACTTGGAGTAGAATGGGGGTGCTGTCAGGAGCTGACATGTCTCAATATCAAAAAATCTTAAGTTACGAAAACATCTTTGAATGCCATATTCTGCAGATCTCTTGAGGTTTTTGAAGATACCCTATCTATCTCTTATATTTAGATAAGCAAATATTGCTTGTCTCTTAGCAACTTGATTTCTGAGTAGCTTAGAAAATAACTGTGATAGACTGTCATAGTAACTAACAAAATGACACGTTTGCATGACTATTAATTTCCATTTCTTAATTATGCTAAACAGTTTATGATTGTTGGTAGCAAGAGGCCAAAACTTTACATTTCATTTTTAAGCATTACTAGGAACAATACTTTTAAGAAGCGTTACCCTTAATTTTGTATCAATATACAAAGATCAATACCCATGTGGTCAAATATAATCTTAATTTTGTACCAATATACAAGGATCAATATCGATGTAGCCCAATACAATCTTAATTTTACATCAATATACAAGGGCCAATACCATTGTGGCCAAATATAATCTTAACTTTGTATCAATATACAAAGATCAATACCGATGTAGCCCAATACAATCTTAATTGTGTATTAGTATACAATGATCAGTACCAATTTAGCCAAATATAATATTAATTTTTGTATCAATATACAAAGGTATAAGACAATATTCAATAATCTGTCCTTTTTTCTTGATCTTTCCTATACTATATCTATGTCCCATTTTTCTCAAGTCTGTTCACTCCTACATAGGAGAGAAAGAAGGATACAGAAAAGAAAAAGAGAGAAGTCCCTGGGTCTAACCTCCAAAACCCATTTAACAAGTCCATTTAACAGCTTGTAGTCTCTTTCCCTAAATAACAAAATTTTCTATTATCTATCAAATAACCAAAGGGGGGCGGGGACACCCTCCCCACCTTCTGGGGATGGGATGTTGTTCTCTTGAAATGACTTCCTGCTGATTTGGGACATAGTAAACCTGTTTGGGGCCCAAATAAGATTGGAAAAATGGTTAAAAATGTTAATAGAATCATTTGATGTTCAGTCCCTTTGTGCTTCTTCTTATAACCTATTGTTTGACACAAGTCATGAGGTATACCCAGAGTCAGGAGGAAGTAATGCCTACTCCTCTGGGTATGAGGCTAAAGGGAGCCCTGCATGTAGCAAACAATGAGCAGTGTGTCCCTTTCATGCAGACTGATGGCCAGGAAGGATTTTGAAGAGTAGTGTAATCTACTAGATTCAAATTTTTTATAACCGAGCATAGTTTGTTTTATACATTTTGAAGGAATTATGGTCTATTGATGCAATATAATTATATTTTCATTCACATGTATTTCACTTATGACATTTTTTCATGAAGATTTAGTTTCATATGCTGAGAAAAAAAGAATAGGTATAATGGCCCGTGACTATAATTCCAACACTGAGGAAGCTTAAGGCTGGAGGATTGCCATGATTTTTTATTTTGTTTTATTTTTTCAAAGACATTTTAAATTTTAAATTATGTCCATATGTGGAGTCGAAAAAAGGACAATTCCTCTAGAGTTGGAATTAGAGGCAGTTGTGAGCCAAAATCTGGTCCTCTGTAAGAGCAGCAAGACTTAACGACTGATCCATCTGCCCAAGGATGATTGCCGTGATTTTAAGGCCACTCTACCTTATTTACTGAGTTCTGGGTCATGCAGGACTACAAGGTGAGATCCTGTCTCAGGTTCTGTCCCCATGCAAAAAAGAAGGTAGAAAAGGAAAAATACACCTTTAATAGTTCTTGACTTCAACAGGTTGTTATTCTGTAACTGATTTTTCTGTAAGCAACGGTAGTGACAATATTTGGTCTAATTCCTCATTTGGTTAGTAACTTCCTTCCTAAACCAGAAGAAGTTTAAACAGATCAGGTTTGGTGGGGCACTTTTTTGAGTCTACCAATTGCAGCTGAAGGCATGAGGATCGGGAATTGAAGGTCACTGGAGACTATACATAGTGAGATTAAGGGAGCAATAATTGAAATGTGAGATATTCTCTACACAGGGTAGTGGAAAGGCAAAAGACAGCAAGAAAATCCAGCTTAGGGTAGCTCTAGCCCTGCAAGCTGCTGTTAGGTATCTGAAACCAGGGAAAGAGGAAGCAGGCACTTGGGCTGGTCTTACGCCAAACAGCTTTGGAGGAGTTTGTCCACGGAGGTTCTTACACTTCATAAATATGAAGTTTTCACAACAAGAGTACTCTGAAAAGGATCCTCCCATGTCCTCCTCAGTTCACGGAAAGAGTGTGCCATCATCATTGTGTTCCTGCAGTTTCCACCTGAGCAACCTGAAAAGAACCCGGCTTACTTTACAAAAGGGCTACTTCCTGCTCAAAAGCACGTGTCTCCAACCTTTTCACATGCCTGCCTCTCTACTGAAAGCAGGTGGTATGGTGTGGTGTGTGTGTGTGTGTGTGTGTGTGTGTGTGTGTGTGTGCGCACGCGCGCGCTAGTGTGCCTGTTGTTGAGAGGCACGTGTCTCATGTCACGTTCACATGACTCAAGAGTTAGGGGATGGCATGTTCAAGGTCACACAGAACTTCAGTTGAGGTCCATGCCATGGCTCAGCATCCTTTTCCTGAGAATTCGAAGACTGAAATTCAAGGGTGGTGGAAGACTGAATTTAAAAAGGAGTTTTTACTATAGAGAGAAAGGACAAAGGAAAAAGCTCAAGGATCTATCTATCACAGGCAGCAGAGCTCTGAAAGCCAGTGGTGCTCTGGAGGGGTCCCCTAGAGACGAGGGAAAAAACCCAAGCTGTTTGTCTAGGTTTTTTTTTTTTTTTATAGGACTTCTGGCAGAAACTTCATGAAGGCAAGGTGATTTCTGTCGATATTGGCTAATTCTCTAAGCATTTCACTAGTTGAGCCAATGGAAGGCCCACATGCTGTATGCATGTCCCCCAGGCCCAGCCACAAAGAAGATGAGGTACTCTTCACTTTCAGTTAGGAGAGTAGTCAAACTTTGGGACCCTTCCTCTCTATCTTGGACTTGTCTTTACTGCCTGTATGCTGTCCATTAACCTAGACTGGCATTGCTAGTTATATTAACCTTGCAGATGTCACTGCCCTTACTTAACCATGCTGGGGTTGGGCCAATTGTTAGTTACTTTGTACTCTCTGTTCTCATGTTTATGTGACAAGAGTGTACTTTTACCATGGAGCTAACTCCTACTATTGTTACTGGTTATCTTATATTTTACTCCTTGTCTATGGTGTGATCTGAGGAAGTGTATTTCCTGTAGTGGGGGGTGTTTAAGATGTTGTGATGGTAGTTGGTTACAGCTGGCTTTATCAGAAGCATGTTTATAAGGAGGGGCAACAAGTCTTGTATGTGTTCTTCAAGGAGTGGGAACCAGTCAGCCTGCCAACACTGGCTCAGAGCCTTGATATTTCTTTTATCTGGTCAGCTTGGTTATCTCATGCCCAGCAGTCCCCTCACCACGATAACCCTACCAATCGTTATAATCCCAATCTTTGTTATTAACCTTAGCACAACCACTAAGTTATACACCCAGTCCCTCGCTCCCCTGCTCCTCTCCTCACTCTTCTTAAGGCAGGGTTCCTTGTACCACAGGCTAGACTCAAACTTGTTTGTAGCTGAGGATAGCCTTGAAATTCCAGAACCATATGTTTCTGCATCCCACAGACTGGGATTGCAACATAGGTCAGTGTCTACCAACTAATTCATGTTATTAGTTCTTCCTTCCTTCCTTCCTTCCTTCCTTCCTTCCTTCCTTCCTTCCTTC
>CAJQZJ010032332.1:3539931-3564632 GCA_907164525.1 Lophiomys imhausi
TTCCTTCCTTCCTTCCTTCCTTCCTTCCTTCCTTCCTTCCTTCCTTCTTTCCTTCCTTCCTTGCTTCCTTCCTTCGCGTGTGTGTGTGTGAGTGTGTTTGGAATGCATACAGAGGTCAGAGGACAACTTTCAGGAGTTAGTTCTCTCCATTAACAATGAGGGTTCTGGGGATGAAATTCAGGTCATCATGCCTAGCTGCAAGTACCTTTACCTGGTAAGCCACATCTCACTCTGGCCCCTCTCCTTTTTTCATCAATAAACTTTATATGAGAGAGAGGGAGAGAGGAGAGATGAGAGAGAGAGAGAGAGAGAGAGAGAGAGAGAGAGAGAGAGAGACAGAGAGGAAGAGAATGCGTGTGAGAGAGATTAGAGATAATATGAAATCCATTTAGTTTATACTTCTCCTATTAGGCAGGCCCACTCCTAAAATAACCTAGACAGTAAAGAAAAATGTTAGGGTTGGCAACCTTTTTGTTGGAAGTTTGCTAATGTCAACATTTCAGGAGACTGGTGTGCCAAGTGGCATGAGGAAGTAGATTTGTACCATGTCAGATATATGAGCTACTGGCTCAGATTTGAGGCTCTGCTGCTGCTGTGGCCATACCTGGTCCTGCTGGAAAGCAGCAGGGATTGGACCTGGCTCACTGACAGGCTATGACATGGGGTAAGATTGACATATGTGGACAGACTATAACTTCCTTAAAACTGCAAGCCTGTGATATAGGACAACTGTTTATGCTACCTTCTGCCAATTTTGCTATGCAAAACTCTTCTGAGGTTGGCAACCTGCAGAGACTGGACAAGTTTTGGTATGCATTTTCTCTTTCACAATCTTTCCGTGGCAGAGAAACAGGTGTTCCCTGTCCTGCTTTGCAGTTTTGGCTGGCCTGGAACTCTCTATGTTGACTAGATTAGCCTTGAACTTGCAGCTATCCTTCTACGTCTGCCTCCTGAGTGCTGAGATTCCAGGCAGGCAGGAGGCAGAGCATGGATACTCAGCTGTGTCTTCATCTCTTTAATCCCTTTATTACTGGGGTTAAATGTTCAATGTCTCATTTATAGCCATACCCATGTTCTTTTCATGTTTCCATGTAGCTGCATGACAGATGATTAACATCCAACTTTCTGCTGAAAAAGAAAAAGAGCCTCTAAGTGGTGTCTCCAACTTCTATGGTGTAAAACTCTGACTATAGCTAATATCAGGATGCTAATATGAAGTCACTGAATGTGAGCTGGAAAAAGAAGAACGCAGGTGGATTTGAAAGTTTATGGGTTCCAAAGGATTCCCACTGCGTCCAAATCTTTCCACTCCCTACACCACCACTCTGTACTTTTTGTACTCCTAATTTTCTTTTCACACTCAATGTCTCCAGCTCTATGGTCTCCATTTTCAGCCCTGTGAGCTCTGTGCTCTTCGCGTTTCCATTTTGCTCCATGGAAAGCTACAATTCTCCATCTTTTTAGCAAGTATTTGTTGAGTGTGGTCTGTGTTTCACACATCAGCTGAAATAAGGGAGAAAGGCTGTTGAACAGAGCAAATTTCTCATGCTCAGAGCTTCTCAAGAAAGGAAGACAAATAATAAATGTAGTGGGTACTGTTAGTGGGGGAAACTCAAAGGACGTGCACCAGTTAGAAGACAACTTGTCCCTGTAAGTGTCACACTGTGATCAAACCATGAAGATTGAAGACATTATTTCTGTGAAATGATTCACATCTCTAGAAGATAAGTATTACCCTAGGTGCAGTCTTGAGAAATGGAACCATTTGGCTTACTGCATAATTTTGATTTGGTCTTTTTTGTAGTAGTGTTGTTATTTGTTTGTTTTGAATAAGGTTCTCACTCATGAGCCCAGGCTGGCCTGGAACTCACTATGTAGACCAGCCTGGAACTCACTATGTAGACCAGTCTGGCCTCAATCTTGTATGCCTTCTGTCTCAACCTCCTGTGTGCTATGAATACAGGTAATCAACAGCACAACTGAACAAAAATGATTTTTTTCCAGACTAGCAAAACATTAGTAAGTGTTGTGTTATAGTCTCCCTATATGCACATGGTACTAGACTCTAGATTTAGCATAAATTACCATAGTCCTTCATCTGTTAGCCAACATTGGCTGGCCAGGAGATTGGTCTGAAGTGGGCAGATCAATCTTTCCCCACTGTGTTCAAATGATACAGGTGTGAAATTAGCAGAGGAAAATGTTCTTATATTATTATTATTTTATTAAATTTTTATTTGTTACTTCAAGCTATATCTACATCACAGTCCCTTCCCTCCATCCCTCCCGATCCCACCCTGTTCCCCTTCTCCCAGTACTCATAATTCTTTTTTTGAATAATTAGACCACAATTATGAAAATTATAAGGTATAACATACATCCCCAATGTCCAGTCCATACATATTTGGCAACCGATATTAATATTCTATTATCTATCTATCTCCATGAGTTTGAAGTTCTATACCTAACTCATATTCCATCTTAACTTGCATTACCAACTTAAAAAAATCTTCTTAGACCTAGAACATTTTAATTCCTAAACAACTTAAAATTTAACTGTGAGACTATAACTATCTAGTCTTCAACCATATCAGAGACCTGATAAGGATAAATATATCTGATTATACAGGAAGTGCAGAGCCATCAGCTTCCAAAACTAAGGAATGACAGACAACTGGCTGCCTGGACTGTCCCCAATTTCTCTCCATACAAGTCCTCATTATTTAAAAAACATTGAGCAACAGAAATAGGAAGAAAGTGAGTTCTGATCAAACTTAACTTCTAGTTCGGTTCCTGAAGGCCTCTAAGTAGTGATTCTATCTTCCATGGTGTAAAACTCTGACCATAGCCAATTTTAAGATGCAATTATGAAATCACTGAATGTGAGCTCGGAAAAAGAAGAATGCAGGGGGATTTGAAAGTTTATGGGACTGGCCAAAGTGAGCCTAGCTTTAAAACAAATGAAAGCAAAGAAAATCAAGATTTCTTTCTTTCTGGTTTCTCTTGTTCTTTAATCTGGCAAGCCACCCATGTGTGGTGCTCAACTTCATGAGCCAACAAACCCCATATAGTCTTTTCTGGTTTCAGTTAGAGTTCTTCCATGCCACCAAATGGTTCCTGACAAATATAGTGACTCTGAATGAGACTTCAAAAAAGCAAGGCTGTATTGTGACTGCCAGGAAGACAACAAACAGTGCACCTAGAGACAGGTACTTGTTTCACAGTTCCCTCAGTTTACCTTCAGGATTTCCAGACAGTGTCAGATGCATAGAGCTTACTGCTGTGAACTAGAGTTTATCTCTATTCCGGGAATCACAAGTCACTTGCAAATAATATGGTAGAAAACCATTGTGTATATGGTAGAACAATGAAGGATGATTTAATTTTATATAGGATAGAAGAATAAAATTTTACTAAGTAATTTTTATGTCTGTATGTATATGTTTATCCCAATTCTCTCCTGTTAACAACTGTTAAGGGACAGGAGCCTTTCTTCTTTAGATAAGAACATTGAGAATTTATATACTTAAAAATGAGGTTATAATTTAGTAGTTAACTAGGGTCCCCTACACATATGTCCCTGATGGCCAGCTTGGTCATCGTGTGGCTCCCCTAGCAAGGTGAGCAGAGACTGTCTCTGGCATGGACTCTGATGCCTGCTTTTTGACCACTTCCCCTAATGGGGCTGCGGTACACGGCCTCAGTGGAAGAGGATGTTCAGTCCTGGTGCAACTCTCCATGCAATGGTGGGATGGGAGGGGGGAGCTCTTTTTCTGAGGAGAAGGGGAAGAGGGACAGGAGGAAGGGGTTGGGAAAGAAGGGACACAGAGAACAGGAGGAAGGGGGTGGGAAGGAAGTGACACAGAGGACAGGAGGGAGGGGGCTATGATTGGGAAATAAAATGAAAAATTAATAAATATAATAATTTAGTGTTCGAGTGCTTGCTTAGTAAATGCAATGCCAAGAACCACAAAACAAACACCAACTAGAACAACAAAAAGTTGGAGGAATAGTGCCTGCCTGAAATCCTAGTACCTGAAGGACTGAGGCAGGGGTATTGCTGAGAGTTTTAATCCAGCCTGGATTATAACCTAGGCATAGACCTATCCAAGGAGGTAAAAGACCCTTGCAAAGAAGACTGAGGGTGCCAAAAAGGAGCTGGAGAGATGGTTCACAGGTTAAGAGCCAGTTCTGCTCTTCAGAGGACCAGGGCTCAATTCCCAGCACTTACACCAGGTAGCTCACAACTCCAAGGGTTGCAATGTCATCTTCTGGCCTCCAAGCAGGAACAGATGTACAAAAATAATATTAAAAACTAGAATAAGGAGACTGAGAAAGGGCTTGAGGTGAGGAGAGTCTGGCTGTAGGCAAGAGTTTGACTTATTTATGTCTAGCTCACAGTACTGTTCTTTTGATATAGATTTTGTGGAAAAGTTATATGAAAGATATGCATAATGTAGACATGCTGATTTTAATTGTTTTACCTTACTCCAGATTTAAAATAGTTTAACAAACTCCACCTAAGGGACATGGCCTAAGTGGGTTTAACTTTAAAACAGAATCAAAACAAAAACAAAGCAAAAAAGAAAAAAAAAGACACAGAATTGGGCATGGTGGCTCAGTCTGGTCTACATACTGAGTTCCAGACCAGTGGGGGCTACACAGACAGACCCCATCTTTAAAAAAATATATATCAGACAGAACAAATCACAAGAAAGCCTGATTAGTAGTGTGAGTAGTAATGTAAGATACTTTAAAGTTCTTTCAGGTTCTCATGCAGTAAGAACCCACACTGGTAGCCAGACAACTATATATGAGCCACTCTTGTGATGTGAGCTAAGGGACGCTAAGCGTCTAGTTGTTCAGAGCCATAAGAGAAGCAGGAGGTGAATCTAGGAATGGGGAATACAGAGAAGAAAGTGCTTCTGCTCTCTGAGGTGTCATCTACTTGGGAGGACTGCAGACTTGAACCTGTTAGGTCCTAATCAGGATTCATCCAGAGGAAGAGAAGTTGCTATTGTGGCTGTGGATGCAGTGGATCTGGGGAATGTGGAGGTGTGTTCTTTTCTGACTTCAGTGGGGATGGCTGTAGAGCATGCCATGTTTCTTGTCTGCCAGGAGAAAGCACTGGTGTGAAATTTCTTACTTTCGATGTGGCAGAATTGCATCTGTCAGGGAGGACAATTGGTCTTAGTCTCTTAAGACATCTTTTCATCACTGTCAGGATCAGAACTGAACAGAAGAAAGACCTGAGCCATTTCAATTACTGCTGAGAACTTGAGCTGATAAAAAAGCTGATTGAAACTGGTATGCCTTATACATAAAGGCTGCAAGGGACAACTTTTCATGTATTCAGCCAGCACTGGGGTCTTGAAGACAGCTTAGAGGAACCTACCTCTTTAATAGGCATTGCTACAGGAGTTAAGCATTGTTAGAGTACTGTTGTTAAATATTGTTAAATGATATTGGCTATGTGGCTTTGTTGAAAGCATTCCTTTTAATGGTAGGTTGATGCCTTAACTTAAGCATACAATACCATGCCTTGGTGTTCTGGCTGCCTTAAGCACAGGATTATCAGCCAAGCAGCCAGCCCACATACTCTCCATCTCAACACTCCTCTGGAACCTTGAAGAAGATACAGCACAACCATCACTTTTTCCTTCTGGAATGGAAGAAGCAATCCAACTACCAAAACATAGCTCCAACAACTCCTAATGTCACTGTCTCAGACATGAGTGTTTCAAAGAGTTAGCACTGGATCTCTTGCCAACATATGCCTTGCTAAATTCTAGGTAACCTTGAAGTCTTCTCCACCCTTACCAGATAGGAGACTTGTTTCCCCAGATCCATGAGAAGGCCTGTGATGGGTGGCCACATGGTCAGTATGAGGAACTGCCAAGATTGGTTCGTACACTATCATCACACTTCCTTTTCTGGCTATACAACCAGGTTGTTTGGCTCACTTTATGCCCAGAAGAGCCACTCCCCTTCGCTTGCCCCCTCATCCCATATTGCAATATTAACCTTAAGACTATTAAGGGAAGTCTTCTCAGGCAGTGAAGGCCTTGGGTGTTCTGTGGAAGAGCTCCTGAGTGTGGTCCAGCCTCAAGGGTTTCAGATCTGAGGAACCACAGGCCTCGGCTGTCACTTGTCACTGTAGGGCTGAGGATCTCCATGTCCAAGACCAAACGAGATTTTTAACCAGTAAAGCCACACCTAATTGCTAGGGGATGGTGTCATTTGCTGTCACCAAAAGCTGTCAGAAAATGAGGATTACAAAAGAGGACAAGAAGGGGAGTACAGATGTTTAAAGGCTGCAGTTAAGTAAGCCCCCAACCTGAGTGTTTTGAACAGTAAATATATGAATTCTAAAGGGTTTGAAACTATCATACTCTTCCAGGTTTGTCTGTTCAGCCCCTAGGCCTGAGGGACTCATCCAGAATTGCCAACACAAGAAGAACTCGCCTACTCACTATTCCTATCAGGAATATTAAATGGTTCCCTACTAGCTGATTGATAACACCTCCTATATTGCAAACACTGCTTGGTCTCGGAATGCAAAACAAACCAAGCACATTCTGTGAGGGGAAACTTCTCAGTTCAGAAAAAATGCTTGGTGGAGCCCCATACATCTTACTTAGGACAATAAAGGTGGGCCTAACTACCATAAGCTGAGGCAGGGCAGAAGTGAGGGTCTCAGCAATGTAGTCTTTCTGTTCAAGATAACAGGCCAGGAGAAGCTTTCCTTTGACTAGCCCACAGAAGGGTGACTTGAATAAGACCCAAGCCAGGTATCCCTAGACCCTGGCACATTCCAGCCATGTCTGCCAATTTCTTATGAACAGAGCTAGGAGGGAAGCTAGGTGAGTCCTTGGAGTCTCTCAGAAAGGGCTTCATTTTCTAAAGAACTCCTCAAAGGGGCTGAACTTCAACCTAGGAGAAACAGAAACAAAACAAAACAAACAAACAAAAAAAAAACCCGTCACCACTACCAAAAATTAAGGCATTAACGGAGAGTGTTCCCGGAGCAATCTCCAAGTTTTTCCTTTCTTGCTTGATGTGATTACAAGGAAAGATTTGTTCAGGTTATTTGTTTTTAATTCGTAAAGGTTTTTACTTTTTCCCAATTATCTCTCCCAGCCACTCAGGCTTGGGTTTCCGTATGACTCATAATTCCTTCTGAAAGTGGAGTCGAATTCATAAAAGTGGTGGTGGGGGGGTGCGGGAGAGGCTGGGAGCCCAGGGGAGTCTTCACTACCTACACTGTCAGTCAGCTCCCGGCGCGAGTGGAGGTCGGGGGTGGGGAAATCCAGCCTGCGTGGACGGCGGATACTATTAAAGCCCCAGCGGCGCGCAGCGGGGCCGGGTGACCCGCGGCGGGTGCGGGAGGGTCTGCGGCGGGCGGGCGGCGCTGCAGCAGCCTGGGCACGGCCGCCGCCCGCAGGCGCGAGTGTGCGCCGGTGTGGGAAGGCCGGCGTGCTGGCCGCGAGGGGTGTGCACGCGTGAGTCGGAGCGGGGCTCGCCCCTCGCCGGCGCCTGCCGCTCGCTCTCCAGCGGTCCCCGGCCCCCTTCGGGCCCCTCGGCTCCCCACGGCCGTCAGTCCGGGCGGGGGTGGGTGGGAGGGAGAAAGTGAGACTCGGTGTCATCACCATCCATTGTCAGACCGGGAGGAAATTGGAATCCAGCAGCGGCGAGCAGCAGCTGGGCGGTCACATCTGGGAATGCAAAGCCGACCTCCCCCTCCTCCTCCACCTCCTCCTCCTCTCTCACCCGGGATCACTTCCGAAATCACTTCGCCTTCAGCCCCTGCCTCGGCCAGAGGTTTCATTTTTAACTGAATATTTACGAAAGCTGGAAGCGTGCGAGGGGGGTGGGGTGGGGTGGAAATAGCGGCTGCTTCTTTTTCCAGGGATTTATTTAATGGGGATGTGTTCAAGGCAAGAGAGAATTCAGAAGGATATCGACGTCGTGATCCAGAAGTCCAGAGCCGAGAAAGACTGCCTGTTTGCAGGTGAGTTTTTGCCTCCCGGATCCTGGGGACCCGGATCCAGCCTCCCCTCCGGCCACCCCCATGCCTAGATTTCTGACCCCGACGCGCGTGTGGCTGGGGGTGTGGGGCTGCAAGTCCCCTCTCCGGGTGCATTTTGGAAACAGCTGCAGCGGCACGAGCTGGAGCCCCAAGACTGAGGGGGGCGCGAGCCTTCCCGTCCCAATCCCCGCCAGGCCGGGGCAGCAGCCTCCGGCTCCGGGGGCAGGACCCGCGCGGTCCGAGCGGAGGGGCCGGGCGCTGGATTCCAGCCACGAGCAGTGCCCGGAGCATCCGAGCTTTGCCTCCCGGCTCCGAAGGCGGCGGCGGACGAGCGGGGCGGTCTGGAGCCCGCGGCTTTGCGCCATCGGCCAAGCGGCGGCGGCCGGGGAGCGACCGGCTGCGCCGCGCTGCGCCGCTCCGCCCGGCGCCGCGGAGGGCCGGGGAGAAGCTAGGCTGGCAGCGCTGGGCCGCGCTCCCGCCCCCTCGGCTGCACCCGCTTCTCGGCGTGCACGCAAGACACCGCCCCGGGGAAGGGATGGATTCCGGGGGGCTCCCGAGCTCCGCAGGCCCAGCCCCGGGGGTCGCTTTGCGTCCATCTTTGCTCCCCCGTGGCCGAAAGCAGCTCGGGCTTCGCTTCCCAAAGCCTGGCAGGGGGCTGCTTCCGGCCGCCTGGTTGGGAAAGTCCCGCCGTTGCCATGGCACCCGGCACTTGTTGCGGGGGGCGGCCTCCCGCTGCACCCCACGGGGTGCTCCGCATCCCCTCCCGCGCCGCAGCCGTGGTCACCCCCAGCTCCCACAGCCCCGGATTCCCTCCCGATCGGGCCTCCCTGGCTCAGATGAAATAGCAGTTTCAAAGGCAGAATTGGGGTTAAAAACAATCCCCTGGGGTGGCTTTTTAACACGACTTTCCGTTTCAGATTTCAGATACTCAGACTCCACCTTTACTTTCACCTACGTTGGCGGCCCCAAAAGGTATTTATGTATGTAGAGCTGCTTCATTTCCTGTTCACACGCTTGTGTTTCCTTTGTTCCTACCGTGCTCCGTGTTTGGGTGTTTTGGTTGTTTGTTTAAATCTTGGGGCTGCTATCTAGCTGCGTTCCTAGCCTGATGTCTCCTGTTTTTATATGGTAGAGGGAAAATAAATATGTTTGAAGTTTTTTTTTTGTTTTTGTTTTTGTTTTGTTTTTTCCTAAAGCTACGTTACAGGCGATGAGAAGAACTCATGTTAACAAACTGTTCTTCTACAGTAGTAGACTGCTCTTTAGGCGGTCTGGATTTGACACAGGCGAGCCGGTGCAAAACTGGAATATGGAGCATGGAGTGAAATACGTTAAAGACATAAAATACCACAAAATAGTTTGATCGCCAGTGGAGATTTTCCCGATGAGTTGGGACCGTGTGTTTCCATTTTCCTGAAGGTTGACATAAATATGTGGTCTGCCAGTTTTCTGTACGCTTTCTTTTTCCTCCCCCAAGGAGTGATTATTTTGGTTTTCACATTTAGTTGTAGAAAAGAGTTTGGAGAGTTATTTGTAGCTGGAGTAGATGACTTTTTCTTTTGGGGAAGAATGAAAGATGAATACTCTAGTAGTAAATTATCAGGGTTTTGATGCCGCCCAAATCCACTTTTGGACTGAGGAAGTAGAATTAGCATCAAAAGTTTCTGTGGAAACACATCTTGCTGTCTTCATTTCTGTGGTTAGCGTTTCTTCTTTTATCCTTTTAGGGACAGCTGACTACAGGAACTGTGGCTACTGGCTTAGTCTAAAGAGACTCCTCAGTCAAGTCCTGTTGTTAGGAGCCATTCAAAATAGCTTGACCACATTCCAAAATATCTCTTAGCTAATGGAAACATTTGTGAATATCAAGCTTAATATTAATGTGTACCTTTAAATTACGTAAAATTTATTTTGCTTGATATTAATGTGTACCTTTAAAATGCATAGAATTTATGTGGTATCGTTTCTCTCAAAATAGAAAATCTTAGAATGGTTATCCTGTACCCAAATACAGTCACCCTAAGTTTCAGGATTGACATAACATTGATAGAACAGTTGAGAATGTATCAGTGAATTATTAAGCTTCATTACCTTTTGGGGAGAGAATAAATTACAATATTAATTTCTGAGACTACCATCATTTTTGTAATTATGAGTCAAATTAAATTAGAGGATGTTTGATTAAATTAATGCAGCTCCTACACTTAATATCCAAAGGATGTTAGTATGTGACTAATACATTCTTGGATTATTGTAAGGGCTAAGATATGCTATGTGGCCATTGAAAACATTCCCAGGCAATTAGGTGCAGTCAGTTGTCACTTCCCTTTAGTGGAGTGTGGGGACAGGAATACCTTAAGTAGGTTTTTCTTTGAAGTGGGTGTGCGCGTATGTGTGGTGTGTGTGTGTGTGTATCTCCTTCCTCTGGAACCCAGGCTGGCCTAGAACCTCATCCTCCCAAATGCTGTGATTTCTGGTAAGACACTTGCGGTTCCAGTGTCTCAATGGGGGGGGTGGCACACTTTGATTTTAAGCCCTTAAATCTGTGAGATACTACAGTTAAGATTCTTTATTAGCAGTTACTGAGCTGGAATTTAGTAGCTGGAGGTGAAGTTATGAGTATCTTCAGGATCAAGTCTAAGGTGTAAGGATGGATAATTAACTAAGATAACATCAGTTTTCACTGTAGAAACAAGTACTATGACTTTTTAGAGTAAGAAATATTTCCTTTCCTATGTCATTCTATTAAGAGGTAATGATTTTCCCTTGTGCCTATTTAATTATTTGGGGTTTGTGTGTATAATGTGGAAAGAAAAATTGGGAGAGCTGTGTGTTTGCCTTGTTTTCCCAGAGGCTTGTTCTACAGTTCAACAAAAATAAAGTTGCTTAGTACGGGACAGAAGGAAAGCCCCTTATGTTTGTATTAGGGGGCACAGTGTTTTTTTTCTTAAAAATATATTGCTTTCATTATCCATATTGGAGACCCACAGTTATTATCCACTTCCCAATCTAACATACCTATCAGGCATTTAAAATAAAAGTATTCTTGCTGGATCTTAATTTACTTTTTTAAAACTGTTTTTGAGACAGTCTCACCATAACTCAGGCTGGTCTCTGAGACTCAATATTTAGACCACTCTGGCTTTGGGCTTGTGTTTTTTCTTCCTCTGCCTCCTGAGTGCTGGATATGACCCACTATACCACACTTCTGTCTTGATTTAATGTGCTACCAACTTACAGTATTGGATTAATGTTGTCATTGCAAATAAATTAAACTTCACTATTGAAGGAAGTCTACAAAAAATAGTACATGGTTATTTTGAATTGTTTTCAGCTGTTACTTCATTTAAATCATTATAAATAATTTTCAACTTAAGTTATAAACAAAATTTAACATACCATTTAATATCTGACACTTTTCTAAGAATGAATTATGTGTCCCAAACATTATAAGACTTGATCATTCATGTTACTATTAAAAAATAGTAACATGAGCTTTCATTTTTGCTATTTTTACTTCAGTGTTTCTGTAGATAAGTGGAAATGAGAAAAGGTGATTTGTTTGTTAGGCCCGAGTATCAATCAGCCTGAGAGATTAGCCTTTCATTAAAACGTTCACAGTACTTGTTAATGCTATGTATCCTCCCTTGCTGGACTGTAAGTGAGAAGTGAGGAAGAGAAAATGGTTGGATCAAAGTTAAGAAATCACACAGAGTTCCTCTCTTCACTGTTAGATGTGCTGAGACTCCGAGACCAGCATGGCATGGTCACATTTACTCCGTTAACTGTAGGCTTCTTCACCGTCCTGAGAATGCAAACAGGTTCACATAAACACAACAGACAACAGAACTCTACAGACGCTTGTACTGGTTAATGTCTGTTCCTTGGGAAAAGGTATTAAATATTATGAGCATTGGTTTTCCTGGCATCTACCCCTCACTTGACATTTGGTAGTATATAATACTGTTTAACTCTACCATTATTAGTAGTCCTAATAACACCCCCTATTCTCACCACCGAATCCCAGTGTTGCTTGATTTCTGACGTTTGCTAAGTACAGGCCTCAACTGTTCATGATTTAGAGTTCATGCAAAAATCATTTTTTCTCTTACATTTTGCCATGCTTCTGACATCCTATGATTTTCTTTTTCCTATGTGAATTAGTGGAACATTCCTTAAAACCTCAAAGGATTGGAGCTCTCGCTTCTGGACAGACATGGGGTTAGTGATGTAGAAGCAGAAGGAATAAAATATGTGCTACCAGATAACAAAGGGACAGGAAAGCCGACTAATTCTCTTGGGCCAGAGATTATTAAAGTTTAGGAGAGAACCAAAGAACCCACTTGCCCAGAACCAAGACTACCGGCTAGCTCTGAACCCCTGAGCTTTTAGCCATGGAAAGATTAGGAAAATGAAACCGAGGTTTCAAAAACCTAAAAAATTAGAGTTTTGGTTGTCAGAAGTTTTGACTGGGCTGGTAAAATGGCTAAGCTGGTAAAGGCGCCAGCCACAAACCCTATGACCTGAGTTCAGTCCCTATTAACCACACAGCCTAAGGAAAGAACCAATCCCCTGAAAGTATCCTCTGATACAGACCTGAGCCTGCCATGGCTTGTGCCTGTGTGCATGTGTATGTCCGTGTGTGTGTGCATATGTTCACAGGTGCAGACAAAATAAGTTAAAAATGTACAGAAAACCAGGCAAGCCAAAAGAAAGAAAGAAAGAAAAAACAACCACAGAATGTCTGTGACTTTTATGCTTTTAGGATTTTTGTGTTTATATACATATAAGATATGCACATCCAAAGACTGAACTATATTCTTATGGGAGGTCACTTTTCTGTGTGTGTGGTCCAGGGAATGAACCCATCATCTCTCACATGTTCTTCGAGCATTCTACCACTAGTCTGCATCCCTCTCACCTTCTTCTTACTCTATATATTGAAAGTGTCTCACTACCCAGGCTAGACTTGAACTCACTCCATAGCCTCAGCTAATTTTGCTGTTATGATATTCCTGCCTCAGCTTCCAGAGGAGTTGACATTACAACCTTGAGTCACTGATGCTGGCTGAAAGGTCATATTTTAGAACATACTATTAATGGTTTTCCTTTAGAGAGGACATGAGAATAATGACATGCTCATTAAATGGAAGGATTACCAATCAAAAAGCATAACTTCATTTTCAGAACTATATTTAAACTGAGTTACCATATATCTAAATATCAACACCCACAAGTCTGAAGAAGAAGAATAATGAGTTCCAAGACAGTCTGGCCTATGTGTTGAAACCAGGCCTTTAAAAAGTTTCTAATATTTTATATGAGAAATTATTAAATTTGAAGTGCAAAATTTGGTACAAGTTGTGTGCAGTTGCCTGCCCATGTATAGTCTCAGCTTATGGGTAACCCTCCTTCATGACATCAGGGGTGGATTGAGATCTTTTGGAGTGTAATTCCTTGTCCAGAGAAAAGCATTGGAGCATTGGGTAACAGCAGTACTTTTTGGGCATATGCTACCTCATGTCTCTCAGTCTGTTCTGCTTGGGTCCTTCCTTCTATACTCTGCCTTCCAATCCTTTACCATAGAATCCCTAGCATTAATCATTATTGAGATTCTTGCTAAGACAAAATTCTCATCTCCGAAATCTTTCCCTGGAACCCTTCCCTGTAGGACTCTGCTAGATGTTTCTAAAGCCATGTCATAATACACAGATGTTACCCTATATATGAAGGGGTTATGTCTTCGTCCATCCACAGTAAGAAGATCGTAGGGTAGGTTGATATCATTGCTAATGCATAGCCTACCCAACACCCTGGTTTAGCGACAGAGCACACTACTAAGATTGGGTTTCCCTTCATGATGGAAGGACTGAGTGGAAGTCTCTGAACATCACAGGAGTGCACCTGGTATCTTAAGGCTAATCTAGGAAAAGATAAAAATAAAAAAATAGGACATCCTGAGTGCATATTGGTCTTGTATTATTTTAAAGTGAAAAGTTTATGTTAAAACTTCATACAATAAGGACTCTTATCTTTTAATTAATTGCTTGTTTGTATCTGTTTGTAAATGTTTGAGAAGGAACTTTGTCCTATTCCCTGTGGTTTCCCTCAGCCCTTGAGCACTGCTTTTCTCCATGAGTACATGTTTTGTGAATTATGCTAAAAAAATCTGGCAGACAAGAAGGAATTTTCTAACTTACATGACCAAATATGGAGCTACTTTGAACACTTGAGAGAGCCCTCACTCTGAGATGTGATTTGCAATAGAATTTCATACGAATACAATGTGACAACAGTTGCCTGGCCAAGTTACAACGCATGTTTCCTGTCTCTTATATTCAAGCTGCGTTGGTTGGAGGGGGGTGGCAGACAGACACACAATGCCATTGTTTAGGATAACACTCCGATTATTTGGTCCACTAGAGATTTGAACTCTTAAAGTAGTCCAATTTAAAAAAAAAAGTAAGAGTTCCCAGTGACCATGCTGAGTTTTAAAAAGTTGTAAGTCTCCAGTGTGTTAATTTCATACACATGGGTGGCCATACGAGGAGACACGCTATATGACAGCAGAAGGGCATTGTTTTCTTTGGGTTTCATTGGTAGTAAAGTGCCCACCCCTTTCATACATATGGATTAAGTGTGTGGATGTGTCTGTGGGTGTTCATGCCATGAACATGATGTAGCCCAAGTGTGGAGATCAGAGGACCATTTTGGGGGGAGGAGCCAATTCTTTCCTTCCACCACATGGGTTCCAAGCATCAAACTCAGGTTGCCAGGGTTAGCAGGGTTGCCTTTACCTCCTGAGACACCTCGCCAGCCCTGGATTTCCTTCAAAAGGAGAGTGTTTGCAGGCACAAGGGTAAGGAATCTGAATCTCAAGTGCAGAAGAAGTAATCCGATTATTTGAAAAAGTTTTGGTTTTTATTATGCAGGAAGTGCATACGTGCTTAATGTAGAAATCTCGGAATACGCAGGTTTTTGAATCATCAAATGGTTGTCAAGGTGTCAGAAGAATGATCACTTTTTAAAAATAGTAAATGAGTTTCTTTTAGCAGTGGCATCTTCCTTACCACGACTTAATGTTAGATTAGTTTTTTATCCAAAATGCTGACTTCTTAAAAGTGTCTTCCTTAAAGTGCTGGCATGGCGGGAGAAGGGAGTGTGAAGGAAATCAATAAATAAATGGGGACCTGGTGATTCACGCCCCCCCCCCCCTACACACACACACTGACTTAAGTAACCTATGGTTTAGCATGAATGATACTTTACTGAAGCATTTTTATTTGCGGTGTTTGGCCTTTATTTTGTGGATTAAGGCAATACTATTCATGATACTTATTTTGCTGAGCGTGGTCTCAGCAGAGCTCCTGCCTCCCTTCTTTCCCCTTCTGTGTTTACACTAAAGAAAACTAGGCATTTTGTTAGTTGCTTTACATTTCATAGCCAAAGAAATTGAGGGTTGGGTAATTTAAAATAGGTTAGCATTTGCACAAGACAGTACAGCTACAGTTCAGTACAAATCAGTGTTTGTATAAGGTTTAGGGGAATTGGTTTAACTGGCCTGACCAGATTTCTTGGGAATATTTGGGGACAGGGAAGGATTGCTAAGGGATGTTTTCCAGGGTTAGTACTGAAAAATCTACTGGTTGGCAAGAGATAGGCCTGGGCCTGGTGCAAAGCATAATAGTTGGAAAATTATGTATCTTGGCTCTTCAATCTTTAAGAAAATATTTGGCTATTCCATTTAAGTTCCCCATCATTACTCTGCAGCATTAAACAAAAAAAAAAAAACCTAAGTGAAATTTCATCAATCCTGAAACAATATATATATATATATATATATATATTTTTTTTTTTTTTTAAATTCTGTACCCGGATTTGCCTTCCTGTGGCTTGTGTTTCAGAGTTGCATCTTGCTTTAAGATAACGGCCACTGATTTAGTCAGTTTATTTTAGGCAAGTATTGACAATGGGATATTTTTATTTCATTTGCAAAACATCATTTTCCAGTACCTCAGTGACCACCAGTAGGAAATACGGTAACAGTTATTTTAGTATTTGAGACAAGGTCTCACTCAAAAGCACAGGCTGGGTCTTTAAACTAGAAATCCTTCTGGCTTAGCTTCTCCAGTGCATCCATTAGAGGTATGTGTTACCACAGTTGGCAAGAAATGTATTTGTACAAATTGATTTTTGTAAGTGCATGTACAGTGTGTGTTATATCACAGCTCTCGTGTACTAGGGTGCATGTGTGAATATCAGAGGACAGCCTCGGTTGTTTGGTTCTCAGGCTTCACCTTGCTTGAGAACCTGTCTCCTTGTTGCTTTTCCAGGGTCTATGCCAGGTTTCAGGTCTACGCCAGTCCCTTCCTGACGTTCCATCCACCCACTTAGGAATTTCTCTTGGCACTGGTATCCCTCAGAATTTATGCAGTGCTCTGTTGACCCCAGTTTAGACCTCTAGCACTTTAATAGAGTGACCTTTAAGAATTCAGATGATTATGTTCTAACTCATTCAATTTCCTTACCAAGTTGATTTCAATGTCTTTGTTTTGTTTTGTTCTAATGATAGAATTTTGCTATGTAACACTAGTCTGGAACTTGCTATATAATAAAGGCTAGTCTGGAGTTTGGGGCTATCCTTCTGCCTCTTCCTTTAGAGTTCTTTCTGGGATTATAGGCATGCACTACTATACCCAGTTTTCTTAAATGTTTCCATATGCACAAATTTAATCATACATGTCTGTTCAGTGGCTTTCAGATGTAACCATATTTTTTTTCTCATCAACCTTAAATTCCTGGTTTGGCTTTCAAGAACCACTTTCTGTATCTACCCCTATTTGGAACATCTCAAGCTTCTAATACTGACTTTCTTTTGTGTCTTTATTGACTTCCATCTCTCCACTGAACAGCAGTTTAATTTTGCAGACAGCTAATTGATAGTAACAATTCCACTTCTATAACGCAGTTGGTTTGGATATCAAGATTGTGGATTTTAGTATCACAAAGACAAGTCCATGTGTTTTTCTTGCCCAACAGTGGCATGTCCACTTATTCAAAATGTATAGTTTATTTAGAGATGAGTAGAACAGAGCGAGAATGAGAGGAAAGAATAAAATCTGATAGGATGAGAAAGCACATAGATTATCTCCTGTTGCTGGCTACTTTTCAACCTCAGCAATGAAAGTCTTGAACATCTCATTTGAGTGTCAGTGAGAGGGAGTTTGTCTGAGATGACAGGGCCTTAAAAGACAGCTTAGTAGTAGAGTACTTTCCTTCCATGAGTTCTGTCTCTGATCCATCTGATTTAAACTGAAACAACTAAATAGAGGATGACAAATGGCTCCATATTCAGTGTATCAGGCAGGCATCTCCTGAAACTTGTGGTGGTCAGATCAGTTTTCTTTGTATGGAATTAGCAGGACTTCACTCAAAGTTTGTTCCTTAACACTTTAAAGTGTAGGTTGAAAGAGGAATTTTCATCCAGTTCTGAAGTACTCTGTTTATTTTGACCATATTTGATCTAATTATGATATTAGAGTGTGCTGGCACCTACAGGTGTACTACAATCTCAATGCTCAGAAAACTGAGGCAGAAAGTTGCCAAGTTCTAGCCCAGTCTACCTGTGGTGCATAGCAAATCCAAGGATAGCCTAGCTTGACTGCATACTGAGACCCCGTCTCAAGAAAGAACCAATAAGCCGACCAACCGACCAACCTATTCACTCATCAACCATCCCCAACCATCCAACCACAGCAAAATTCATCAACTTCTGTCATTGTTTTATCTTTATTCAACTAATAGAAGCTCGTTGATAAGACCATTGAGTTTGAAATATGGGACCTGAGGCACAGAAATGACTATATTTTCTGGCCTTTCATACTTATGAACAAAAATACTGTAAGCACAAGACAACAAGATCAGGTATTAAGCACACAGCTTTAAAAATATTAATTATAAGTCAAAACCAAAACAAAGCAAAATGGTTCCAGAGAGATACATCAATGTTTTGTTTAGACACCATAATTCTAGTTCCAATTAGTATGCCTAGATACAGTGAATATTTATGTTTCTTCATGCCAGAGTGATACTATTTACTATGTTATATGAAAACATTTCCCAAACTGTTTTATTAGATGTTAGGAGTGTGGCCAGATATGTCAGGGAAATGCTCAGTTGGTTGTTATTAAACCTTTTTAATGGTGATATTCTTAAAGTCTTTTATATAGTGGTGCATATTACATATATCCACTAGATGAATGAAGTATTCAGAGTTGTTCAGACTTACTTGATTATGGATCTAGTCTGTCTCAGAGGAGTTGTTTTATGGAAAACATTTTGGCAAACTCTGAGTCGTGTTCATTGAAAATAGTTTTGGGTTAAAACAACGGTATGCTGTGCATGGAAATTATAGATGCTTGTTGAACCCTGAAGAACTTTTTAAGCATTTTTTTAAATGAATTTGCTTTATAACAAGGAAAGTATTGATGAAAAGGCATCTGGCATTTCATGGTACCAACTTTTTTTGCATGTGCATTTCTGTAGTCCTCTTTCCTCTCTCTGGTTGTGCCTATATGGGCTCTCAATTCTTCTTAGTTATTAAAGCCTCAAGGTTCGTAGAGACATATTTCCTGCATGACCAGAAGTCAGACTTAAGGAAGTGTTGCAGGTAGACAAGAGTTCTGTAGCAAAGGTGCTCTGAGTTTCCTTTAAATCTACTGCTGTGGCCTCAGTAGAGTGTCTTAGTGAACAGTCTTGTGGAGAAGCCTTTGGAGAAGAGGTTCATGAGGATGGAAATCTGGAATGTGCCCAGATATTTCATTTCTTTGATAAATTACATTAAAAGAAAAAAAAACAATGAGGGGAAATATCTCTTTTGTTAAAACCATTTCCCTCAAGTGGCCAAGTGAGAAATTTAGTGAAGAATCAAACCTTTCTTAAGCCTTTTCAATAATAATGAGGATGAAAATTACTGTGTTTTGGAGGTGTAGATTGACCGTGCTTTTGAGATAGGATCTCATTATGTAGCTCAGCTTGGCCTGGAATTCCTGATGTGCCTGTCTCAGCCTCCCATGTGCTGGGAGCACAGGTGTAAAGTGCTTAAGGTTTCCTTTTCAAAGGCTGCGCCTGTTCTGTAGCCTCAGGAAGACATGGTTCACTTTGAGAGATGCCTGATTGGAGCCCAGAGGCGTCTGCTTTCAGGTGCACTGCTGTGGACACACGGGTTGGCAGGCATGTTGCATAGTTCCTAATGATCATCGTTGTCATCATATAAGAATGCTCTATGGCTTTTATGATTCAGGGAAACCACGGGCACCTAACAATGACAAATAATCTATTCATTTTAGGTTCCTTATTTAAATGTACAAAATCTTAACTGAACGAATTGTTTGTGACAGCTCATGAGTCAGCGCACGCACACATTTAGTTTTGTTTTCTACTGTTATAATAAAATACCTTGATTAAAAAAAACCTTAAGGACAGATTTATTTTATCTCACAATTCCAGGTTGTAGTCTGTCCTCCAGGGGAAGTCAGGAAAGTAGGAACTTGAAACAGCTAGTTTCGTCTCTGTCAAGAGCAGAGAGAATAGAATAGATGCATGCATGTTTATATTCAGCTCATGTACTCTATTCTTAGGAAGGCCAGACCAAAACCCAGGGATGATGCCACCCACAATGGGCAGGTCTTCACTCCTTTGTTAAATTAATCAAGGCAGTCTCCCAAGACAGACATGTCCACACAGTAACTTGCTCTAGACGGTCCCTAATTAAGACTTTCTTCCCAGGTTATTCTAGAACAACTAAAACAAAAACTAACCTCCATGCCTTGTCATTGACCCAAGAGCATCTTAAGGTATGTACTGTGGACTTAGGTTGAATGCTGAAATCTACCAGGTAAAGCTGATGTACTAATTCCTCATTAAAATGTGTCACAACTAGACACAAGAGAAAAAAATTCCACCACAAAGCAGCTGTTATTTCACTACCACTATGAAATTTGAAATGATTATTGTGACGAGTGGTCAGATTTATTTTTAGGTAACTGAGGAAGAAGTTTGATTAATTCACTGTGAGCCAAATTCTTTTTCGTAGGGAGAAAAGCAGCTTAGTGGAGATGGTGATTTCAGTGTGTCTTAATTAGGTGATTTCAGTGAGATCGCTATTCTTGGTTGAATTTGGCTCCAGACTGGTAGAACTTGGGCCAAAAAAACACTTTCAACTTAATTTTTTTTTGAAATTGTACTAGTTTAATTTAAAATGTGCTTTTTTTGTTGACTTCCTATGCCATTAGTTTAACATTTCCTGGACTCTACTGTGTGCAGCATCCAACTGTGGTCATTTGGCAGGGAAAAATTCTAGTTGTGGTAGAAGTTTCATAAAAGTTTTTGTTTTTGACACAAGAAAACAGTTTGCAGTTGCAGAGTGAATTTTGAGCAATATTCCACTTCAGCTGTATCTTTATGATCCAAAAGCCAAGACTTCCCCAACCTGAAGATAAAGATTTCAAACATAGAAATTTTAAAAAGACTTATTTACATGCATGTGAGTGACTGCATGTATGTATGTGCCCCTTGTATGTGTGTGTATAAGGTGCCCAAAGAGGCCAGAAGAGAGTGCCAGATGCCTGGGAATAGAAGTTGCAGCTGGTTATGAGCTGCCATGTGTGTGCTGGGAACTGAACCTACTTGATCCTCTACAAGAGCAGCAAGTGCTTGTAATTGCTCAACCATTGTTACAGTTCCGAGATTTTTTTTAATGTTATCAAAGCGCAGAAGTTTGAATCAGGTACATATAACATAAATCAACAATTTTTTTTTGGAAGTTTTTCATTTTGGAGGCAGAATCCCCTCAGAAAATTTAGGCTTTTTTCAAATTCTTTGTGATCTGCTGCCTTTTCTTATTCAGTGTTGGGATCCAGGTGCCACCCACATGTCTGGTTTATGAATTAATTTTCCTCCCTGAGTACTTGCTTTGTATGATTTCATACACATAGTGAAGAAAAATATCGTTGAAAACAGGCATGGTGCTACAGGCCTGTAATCCCACACTTAGGAGGCAGAGGCAGGGTAAGCAGGAGTTCAGCGTCATTCTCAGCTACATAGCCAGTTCCAGGCCAGTATGAACTGCATGAGACCTTACCCCTCTCTTCAAAACAAGAAAGAAAAATAAAAACACAGGGTTGTTATATATGTACTTCACCTTCATTAGCCTTCTCTATTGCAATTTAGATCTCTCTCTTTCTCTCTATTCTCAAATTTGTATGTGTAGATAAGGTTTCATGTGTTAAGCTCTGGGGATGGATGCGGGTGCTGGCCTCACCTTGTGCCTTGTTTGAAGCAGGGTCTCATTGTTTCGTCAGGAAGGTCAGGGTGAGCGTTTTAGTCACAGCTGTTCTCCAACCTCAGCTTCTGCCTTTTAAGGGGTAGTTTCTAAGTGGAAGTGGAATCCCTGTGAAATCCATCAGAATTAGTCTGGCATGGTGGTTTACATCTTTACTACCAGCCCTTGAAAGCTGGGTGATGATGAATTTGAGGCCAACCTGGGCTACATAGTAAGACTATCTCAACAAAACAAGACAGAGTCATAAAATTGGATCCAAGTAAAGAAGTAAAATCTGCCGTGGCACAGATCCAGTCAGCCTTGAACACTGTTGGCACTGAGCTCTGCCAGGTTTTCGTAAGATCTATGCATTGGTGTGAAAATACAAGCAGGAGTTACTTTTGTAGCCTGCTGGAAGTCATGCAGATATCTTGAGTGTTAGGAATGTCACCATTGGCTGAAATTAAATATCCTGAGAATAAACAGATAGACTACTTACCTTGCAAAATAACCTACAGGTAATTTCTCACAGCAAAACAGAGGTGGGTTATACTTCTAGCTTAAAAAACAAAACAAAAATCCCTGTATATTGTGGCTGTAAGAACAAATGGGTCATGAATATCTGATCCCGTTTGAAATAAAATACCTGTAATATTTTAATAGTCATATCTTAATGACCCTTAAATATGTTTCATTAAAAAATCTTTCAATAAAACATAATCAAGTATTTAAGATCTCTCCCTGCCTTTATTTACCTTCTTTCCTTCCTTCCTTCCTCCCTTCCTGCCTTCCCCTCTGTCCCCCCTTTTTTCATCTTTTTATTAGGGGGGTTTAAATGCATTTTTACCCTAGATATTCCTGAATGTTTATTGTTAACTGACCTGTAAGAAAAACACCATTTAATCATGACCAACTCATTGTGTAGTGCAGGCACTCATGATGTGAAGGAAATTCTCTTACCTCAGTCTCTCTGGGGTTCACTGTCCTTTCTTGTATCGACAGCATCAACTTTTCATGTGCCCACATTTGGCAACCCAGAATCCTCTAGGATTCTTTATCTGTTGTGAGGTAAAAGACTAAGTTGAAAAGAAAAAGCACGAAGCTCCACCGTGATCATTAAGTGGAAACTATTTCTTAGGGATTGCATGCACTGGCTACGGACATACCAGCCTTTGTTCCCCCATCGTACTTCTTTCTTCCTTCCTTTTATTCACTTTTCCCAGTCTGTTGTTTGCAGTGTTAATGGACACAAACTTGTTAGAATGATTCCCGAAATGGTAGATTTTCTTGATGAATCTAAATAAAAAGAAGGATTTGGTTTTGTGAGATTTAAAGAAAAATCATCTATCTATCCTATCTATCTATCTATCTTCTACCGATCATCCATCCATCCATCCATCTTCTACCTGTCATCTATCTATCTATCTATCTATCATCCAGCTATCCACCCATCCACCCATCCACCCACCCATTTATCCATCCATCCATCCATCTATCTATTTTCTACCTATCATCCACCCATGTACCTTAGTGTATATATCTGTCACAGCAAGTGTATAGAGGTCAGAGGACAACTTGTAGGAATCAGGAGCCTCAGGTCTTCAGGCTTGGAGAGTCAAGTGCCTTTACCCTTTGAACTGTCTTTGCTGCTCCTGGTGATACATATATGCATACATATTTGGTAGCTTCAATCCTCAAATGTTTCTCTCTTATTCTTATTCTTAATTTATAGTTATGGCTCTGTCCTGACATATCAGCGTGTCATGCATAGTGCCATCTGTCATTTTGGCAGATGGCTATGCTTAGGTAGCTAGAATTTGCTGTGTGATCAAGGTTATGCCATTGGAAACTCATTTTCTCCAGTGCAGTTACATTATTCACTTTTTTGGTGTTTGAAGATAGGGTTTTATTTGGTAGTCAAGGCTAACCTGGAACTTACTCAGGTTATATAGTCTAGGCTTGTTCTAATTTCTTAACACTCTTCCTGCCTCAGTGTTCACAAGGCTGACCACCACACCCCATTGACTTTTCTAGAGTGGGGAACCTGGACCAATTCTATGGCTTGATGACATATACAGGGGGCCTGGGATTGTATGTGTAGTTTGGTGTCAGTTCCTGCACTTGTAACTTGTTTATCTCATTTGAATATGAGTTAAAAGTTCTTCCACCTATAGAACTTTAAACTCATGGAGATGGTTAGATAGTAGAATGTTAAAGTCAGGTGCCAAATACGTATGGACTGGACATTGGGAATGTATGCTAAGCCCTATAACTCTCATAATTGTGGCCTAATTATTTCTGTTGTTTTGTATTGTATTTATTGTTATAAGAGAAAGAGCCATTTGTTGGTCTGAAAGGGGGAGGTGTTGGGGGGAAAAAGATATACCTTAAACTTAAAAAAAAGGAAGGGGATGTGGGGGAGGGTTGAGGGAGAAGAGGGTGAGAGAGTGGGACCAGAGGGGGGAGTAGGGAGGGGATTGCGATTGAGATGTAACTTGAAGAAATAAAAAACAAATTAAAAAAAATAAAAAGAAACTGAAAAAAAAAGTTCTTCCACCATGGATAGGAAAGTAACATTTTGCTAAGTTAAATTTTAACACATTAGGATGTTTTGGTGGCCACTTAACATTTTCAAGTTATGTGCCAATACTTAACTGTCTGGATAGAAAGATTTGTCATCCAGTGTGATAATGGATTTATTACTGTAGAAATGAAGTTTGCCATTTCCCTTACTTTATTTCTGTGATTGTGTGTGGGCATGGCACACAGATGTAGAGGTCAGAGGATGGCTTCTGGGAGCTGGTTCCCTCCTTCCACTGTGGATTCGGGGATCGAACTCCGATTGTCAGATTCTCAAGGCAAGCCTTTGTAAGTGCTGAACCATCTCACCAGCCCATCCCTTTAAATTGCATATATTTTAAGTTATAAGAAAATCGTTTGAAGGGAGATGGCTTAACTGGAAAATTCCCGAGGAACTGAGTTCCGAAGCCCTGTACTCGTATATAAATCCAAGTACAGGAGCACACACCTATAACCCCAGCGCTGCAAGTGAGGGAACATGAGGCAGAGACAAATTAACCTCTGGAACCCCTGTCAGTGTGAGTGCCGCATTCTGTGAGAGACTGCCTCAAAACATAAGGTGGAAGGGTGCAGAGGTGGCTGGTAAGGCATGCACCGATCTTGCACACCTGAATTTGGTCCGCAGAACATGGGTGTGTCGTGCTCATGGCTACCTAACTCCCGCTCCAGGGGATCCAACGCCCTCTTCTGTGCTGACACTTAACTTACATTCTTCTCCATCCTAACACACACACACACACACACACACACACACACACACACACACACACA
>CAJQZJ010032332.1:3573693-3624127 GCA_907164525.1 Lophiomys imhausi
TTCCTTCCTTCCTTCCTTCCTTCCTTCCTTCCTTCCTTCCTTCCTTCTTTCCTTCCTTCTTTCTGGCAAACAAGTCATTTCCTCACCAAATTTCTTTTGGTCATGGTGTTTCATCACAATAGTAACCATAAGTCAGGTGGATGCAGATTAATACCTTTTTAGCTCTGTAATCAATTGACCTAAATGTTACTCTCTTTTAAAATTCAATGTAACTTGGCCAGTTTTTTCCCTATCTTAAAAGCACCAATTGGGCACCCTCTTGGGAGCTTATTTATCACAGTGCGGCACTTAAAACAGTTATTTATAATTACTGTTTTCACGCTTGTATTCATCTTGACTGTAGCTTACTTGACACAGGGCTATGTATTCTAATCTGTGCTGTTAAATCACTAGCCCAGAAAGAATGAGGAGCTGTTGGTATTTTTAGAGTAAGGGTGTTGGGTACTTCCATTATAGATTCTTCATATGATTTAAACAAGAGTGCTCGTGAAGAGATGATAAAATTGAAGTGTCAAGTGGTAGATCCCTATTCCACCGTGTGTGAGACACAAGTCTGGAACTCTGTGTAGGCGACCTTTAACTTGAAGTCCTTTTGCCTCTGCCTCACAAGTGCTGGGGTTGCCATTGTGAGCATCATGCTTATCTTAAAAGGACCTTTAAAATTAATTTTGGTTTCTGAGATAGTGGCTTGCTGTGTCAGCCCAGGCCAGCCTCAGTCCTGCTTCCTCAGTCTCTCAAGTTTTGGGATCACAGGCTTGTGCCCCCAAATCATATGGAACTGTCCTTTACATACATGCCTCTTTGTTGTTGTTGTTGTTGTTGTGACCTTAATCATTCTTGGCAACTATAGGTTCTTTCATTGATTTTTAGAAGGCATGTCAATAGTTGAATGAATGGAAGGCTGGTTTGGGCCAGTCTTTTCTTACCTTTTTTAATTTTAATTTTTGGTGGGAAAACACAATGTCTCACTCTATAGAACATGATGGCTACATTTTCCATGTGGAGTAGGCTTGCAGTGATCCTGCCGCCTCAGCCTCTTTGGTCCTTTGATTACAATCCTGAGACTTCTCATGTAGTTTGCTTATCCTGAGTTGATTACTCTAACACTGTAGTTTCAAGATTCTCCACGCAGGCCCAGGATGGCTTACACTCAGCCTTTGTTTTGAATCTTAGTCTTGTTGTGAAGCCAGTAAGAACTCCACTCTAGCCATGCATTGATGAGTATGCTGACCGGTGAGAACATGTTCGGAGTCTAGGGAAACATCACGGAAGAATTCTAACCCTTTTTTGTTTATTATATTAATATCTATGTTGCTGATGGCTTGCAGTTATCTATTCTTGATCAAAAAAATCTTAGCAATTCAGAAAGAAATGTAGAAAGTGAAGTGGATTATAATTTTAGCACCCAAAGATAATATTTGGACTGTTGAATATATATCCCTTCAGCATTTTCTCAGATACATCCCTAACAGATACACTCAACTCTCTCTCAGTTTTACTTGTCAACTATAAAGGATTATTCTTAACTTATTATGTACAATGAGTTGTGGCTCTTGCCTCTTATCCCAGCACCTGAGAAGCTGAAACAGGAGGATTCCCTTGGTTTCAGAGCCAACTATGGCTGTATTGTAAGATCTAGTCTCAAAGACACAACAATAAATAATAAAGGATTATCATTAATCTGAAGTGGCATTTTGCAAGCAGAGCTTTTATTTAATGTTAGTAAATTTTTACTGAGAATCTTCTTTTGTATCACATTTTATGTTAAGACAGCCTTTTGTTAATATATTTTTGTTGCTTGCAGTACCTTTGGTATTTGTTTATTTGCATTTCTGTTGACTTATAACATATAACCAGAATGAAAAGTTGGAGTCTAGCAGCACATGGGAGTTTGCCTCTCAGGAGTTGGCACCAAAGTACACACCTGCCTGTGTTCTCATGACAGCTCATGCAGGAGAATGGACTTCTTTAAAATATTTGCTTTGTGTTCAGTTATTTGAAAGTTGAATGTGAGCAGTTTTTATTTTTACTTTGTTCCTACTTTTGACCAAAATCTCTTCTTGAGGGTTTCTTAGCCATGTGTTTCAAGGAAGACTTTCACTTCTCCTATAAACTTGGTTCCTTGAGGAGTTTCCTTAGGGTGGCTTCAGGAACTTTGGTTTTAACCATGCCTTGCCAATATAACTTGAGACATTTTATAGACTAGAACCACATCAGCAGGTTATGTAGTAACTATGAAGAAATCACCCCCTAAATAAAGAAGTGGAATTAGAATGCCGTATTATGATTATCACATTGATCATAGTATGAAATTTTAAGTGCTCAGGTAGGTCAAATTTAGTGGTGTGAACATGACCTTGTGGCAACATTCATACTTCTTAGAAAAAACAAACTTAAACTTCCACGCTGGTTCAAGTTCTGGTCTCCCGACTGAATGAACTAGGTAGGCTACAAATGCTTGTTGGGGTCTGAGCAGCTCAGCGAAGTGAATATTTATTACACACATTTCCTAAAAGCAAATGTGTAGGTCTGTAATTAGTGCTTTTAATGTGCACTAATTGACTATTTTTATTTTCTGTAAAAGAGCTAAAACTTTGTATAAGCCAATCTTGTAATGCCTGTTAAACAGACAAGTATGGTCATACTCTTTCAATGGTGTTTGTCCAATTTTATTTTGTGTTTGTTTCACTGCATTATTTATGAACTTAAGTTTCAAAAAGTGTGTGTGTCTGTGTGTACACACCCATATGCGAGTGTGCACAGGGTGGTTGTGTGTGTGGAGGCCAGAGGATAACTTTGTGGAATCTATTCTCTTCTCTCACCTTTCTATGGGTTCTGGGGATTAAATTTAGATCAACAGGCTTTCTTGGCAAGGGCTTAACCTACTGAACAATCTCACCAGCTCTAAGCCCTTCCCCACCTCCTTTTTTTGAGGCAGCTTCTCATGAAGCTTATGTTGATGGCTTGGAACCTCTGACCATCCCCCTCCCACCTCCTAAGTGTTGAGATTGTAGGTGTCTGCCACCCCACCTCACTTCTAAACATATTTTTCTTTAGTCAAAATTATTTTGATTTTAAAATAACTCCATGTATGTTTTTATTCCCTGAATCACCATTTGATTTACTTTTACATATGAAAAATTTAAGCTTCAGTGTGCTTGAGCAAAGATTTTATGATTTAAGAGTTGCCTTGGAAATTTAACAGACTTAAAAAATTCTCACTTGGGTGAATTCATAATTATTGTTCACTGTGGCATTATACTGATGTATTTCAGCTAAATTATCTTTTTAAGAAAATATGTGATTTAGATGAAAATGTATGCTATTAATTTTATGAATTATGCAGTTCTTATGCATTAAATTAGTACACCAACATTCAGAAGACTCAGTGCTTATATTGAAGAGTAAATATTTTGTGAAACGAGAAATAACTGCATTTAACGAACTTAAAATTCACAGTGGATCTGAGGACTCTGGAGTCCAGATCCAGTCTCATCTCTCATTTGTTATCTCATGGCCATCTTTTAGACAGTTTTGGTTGCTCGTAAAAGAACAAAGACTAAAGCAGAAATCATTTAAGTGAAAGCTAGAAAATCATTTTACATTAATGTACATCTGGGTGACTTCAGAAATTGGGCAAAAATTTAAAATGAGCATCCAAGGTATTGTATTCCATTATAATTTTGTTAGTGGATGAGCCCATAATCTTCTTTTTGACAAGATGAAAATCTAAGGTAGCTATAATCATCCTATCTAAGGCACAGCGGGTCTTGTCACCACTGGCAGCTTCTGGACCTAGGCCCTATAAGAGCAGCCTATGCTTTTAACCACTGGGAGAACCATTTAGAGTAAAATTTCAAGGAAAATTTATGCACCAGTCCTTTCTAAGCACAAAGGAGAAAAAGAAAAAGGCCTAGGACACAAGAATAATTATCTTCCTTTCTTTTTTCCTCTTCAGTCTTTAATTTGAGACAGGGCCCAGGCTTACCTCAAACGTCCTGTGTAGCCCAGATCAACCTTAGACTTTTCAAGATCCCCTTACCTCCAAAAGGTTATCTATATTCTTCTGGTTTGGAAACCAGGACACAGATGTCCTTGGATATTGGATGTCCTGTGGGAACAGAGTAGCAGCTGAGGGCTGTCTGTCTTGTTATACATGGACTTTGTCATCTGTTCCAGGGCATGGCACAGAGGCGGTGTGTGTGAATCAAGGGACAGAGTGAATGACAGACATTTACCTAAAGAATATGGATCTTGGCAGGACTGAATCTTCAGAAGTACCAGTGTCAATGATTATTTAATTGTCCGAGTGTGTCTATGTATGTTTTCCAAGTCATTTTATTTTCATAGCTGCCTTTGTTTTCCAGTTAGCCTGAGCAGAGAGAAGTCTAGAGGTAGAGAGATAAGAGAAAATCTGCATCTTGTCAATCTATTAAGATATCATCACCACTTACAACTCCTAGGAGTCCTGGGGAACACGTGGGCGCCTGAATTACTGCAGTGCTGACGTTTGTTATCACAAGAAAACACGTACATGCTGTGCTTTAGATGTAACTCAGATGTCAGGTGAGTCACCTTATCTGATATTGAAGTGCAGGCGCAGATTC
This sequence comes from Lophiomys imhausi, assembly GCA_907164525.1. NCBI lineage: Eukaryota > Metazoa > Chordata > Mammalia > Rodentia > Muridae > Lophiomys > Lophiomys imhausi. The sequence goes on from CAJQZJ010032332.1 coordinate 3,578,301, forward strand.
TCGGGTGTCTGTGATGGGCTGAGGGGGAGAGACTTTCTTTTGATAAGCTCCTGGATGGAGCTCCAGTTGCAGAGGAAGTTCCAAGTCCATCAGTTTACACCTAAAACTTGTTTTCCTTCTATGTAGTTTGGGTGATATTAAGTTGCTGGGATGTGAGCACACAGCAGAAGCTAGAGCCTTTCAGTGAACCTTCATTGGCTGTTTTTTTTTTTTGATAGGATAAAGTCACCATTGGGTAAGTAAAATGTCATTAACCAAGTGCTGAGAGACCGAATACCCACAGGATGTGTCAGCTTTGAAAACTGATGAAGCAAACTAAACTAAATGTGCATTCATTTTAAAAAATACAGCTGTAGGCATTACGGTGAGAGAAGTGAGCATTTCAGATATGGTCAGTGGTTTAAGGTTGAGCACGCTCAGTGTGCTGTGGGAGAGCCCAGATGTACCAGCATCACCCTCTGGATGTGGGAACTGTGTGTCAGAGGTGACAAAAACCAACATTAAAATATGTCGTCTCTAAGCTACAAAGAGAACTGAACTCTTCACACTGAACTGTGTAAAGGCGAAGGTTTCTCTAAGTTCAGTCCTGACACCTGACCGTCCTGTCGTGACTTTCACAGACGTATGTTTCACACATCACAGGTTTACACATAAGACTTGTTTTCCTTGAATGCTCTATGGTTTCCCAGCCTAAATTTCTGTTTGGCTTGTTGTTGTTGTTGTTCCTGTAATGGGGTGAGTTTGTAGACTTAATTACTACAAGGAAATAAACAACTCTGTTCTAAATTTACCAGATAAAGCTTTAAGGCAATTATTTAAGTGAGTAATAACTGGAGTTCATACTTACTTTCCTCCTCTTTTAACTGTTTGAAATTCTTTAGCTGTTTCTTATATTGAATGAAATGATGTTTGTTATCATTTTTAAAACATTAGGTTTCCTCCCAGTGGGAACCATTTTCTATTAATGTAGTAATGCTTATTTAGCTACTGTTTTATGCATTTCTAGCTGTTCTCATTTATCTTGCAAAAACCTTCTCTGGATAATCATTACATTTAATAATCCTCACTCTCAAACCTGAAGCAGCACCCGAGATCCATCTGAGTACTCACTGGAACACTTTTTGATGTTACTGGAGTTTTGTGAATTTTTCTATCTCTGAGTCAATGGAAATTCCCCAGATGAAGCCAAGGAGAATTTCTGCTTACATTAGAATTTATATTAAGAAGGAATTGATATTCAAGTCTTAGGTGTTCAAATACTAATTTACAGCAGGGTTTCCGTCTTCAGTTTTTAATACCTCTGAACTCGAGTTATGGATTTTTAATTTTAGAATTTATACTGATTGAAGATCTAATGGCTTATGTCTTTGTTGCTCCATGTTCTTCTTAGAAGAAAGGTCAGGCGGAAAGTGGTTCCCTCTGTCTTCATAGGAGATTGTTGTGGGTTTAGGATCAGATGGAAGAGGTATATAATGCAGAACCAGCAGGGTTTATGGGATAGTTTTCACAGGGGATGTGGAGTGAGGTTCAGTTACTAAAAGTTCAGTACATAAGTGAATTTACTACCTGAGATAACACTTTTAATTCTTCGAGCGAATAGAATATGCTTCTTATTTGTCTTCACTTAGTCTTTATTTGCTCTTGTTGGTGTAGCTTTCATCCGTGGCTTAGGGTAAGCACAACATTCTAATGGCGTGGCCATATTTAAATTTTGAAACATCATTTCCCAGGTGCCTTTGATTAGTATGATTGGTTTTTTAAAGTTAGACAGTTTACGAGATTGCCAAAGGGATAAAGTGAGCTTGAAGACCATTAAAGAGCCAGTTGATTAATGACTTTAAAAATAAGCTGTGTTCATTCTTCTGACTGATCTTCCTCTGTTCTGGGCTTGGCCAGTGCAGGAGAAGGTTTGTTGTTGCTCAGTGATGTGGCCAGAGACAAACATCTTGAACTTCTTTTGTTATGTCATTTTGTTCAAAAAGTTCAAGAATCTACCTTGTTCTCACAGGATGGACTCATGAAAATAATGGGTTTAATTTTGGAATTGTGACTGTTTTATGGAAACATAAACTACAGCACATTTTTTTTTTTTGTTTTGATAGTTGACCTTTTTAATTTAAAAGGTCGTTTTCTACACATTTTGTTCCAGTTTGTAGAACATGTAATTTTGAACACATCCTTCATTAGTTGCACAATTCATGTATATATTTGTAAATGTGGTCCTTCTAGAAACAAAGGAGTGTCTTCCCTTACTGCCTAAAAAGAAACATTTCACATCATTTGCATTTTTATTAATACTATTGCAGTGATGGGAATGGAACCTAAAACATCAGGAGTGTAAGAAATGCCTTGCCATTCAGTTCCTACTCCTAGAATCCTGGAGCTTCATTTTTTTTGTTTGTAGGTTTGTTTGTTTTTTTGAGAAAATGTAACCTTGTGTAACCGGGGCTGCCTGGAACATGTTCTGTTGATCAGGCTTGTCTTGAACTTATGAGATCTGCCTGCCTTTGTCTCCCAAGTGCTGGCATTCAAGGCATTTTTAAAGGCAGTTTATCTGTGTAGTTTATCTTGTCCTGGAACCCATGATCCTCCTGCTTCAGCGTCCAGATAGTTGGGATTACAGGCAGGAGGCACCATACTTGGCTTCCAAGATTGTACCTTGTTTAATTTTATTTGTTTGTTTATAAAAAGGACAGTAGATGTAATACCATATATGTTTACACAGCTGCGATAATCAGACTTGTTTATTGTATAGCAATAGTTAACTTGATCTGTGGTCACTGACAAAGCATCAGAGTGGAGTGATGGTTTTTGGTTAGATAAATGTGTCTCAGTTTTAGGGGAGTCTTCTGGAACACAGTGTTATTCTTCCTTTCCATTCAGTGTTTTTTCTGCCTTCAACAACAACAACAACAGGGGGATATTTTCAAATTAATACAGGGTCAGAGTTCTTTAGTTTAAGTAGCATTTAGAGCAACAACAGAGTTAGGCGAGCACAGGAGGAACTGTGAAACACAGCGACTTTCCTTCATGGAAGGATACCTTGAAGGCTTCACCTGTCAGACACATGGCTGTGTCAGTGACAGGGGCGGGCAGACCCTCACTCCAGGAAGCTTATCATCTGAACGAGATGGAAAGTTATAAGTTCACTATGAATCCAGGAGGTAATTGCAGATAGTCGGGAAGGTAAAGCAGTCAGTCAGGATGTGACCCTCACTTGAAACTGCTGCTTCTGTCTCCTTTGTTTTGAGTGGAGCAGATTTGTATATTTGAATTGTCTGTTTTACACTTTCATTCATGGAGCTGACAAGGGATTTTGTCTTGACCCTCTGAGGATTTATGTTTTTGAGGCAACAGAGGCAACGGTTTCATCCTCATTCCTTGAGTATTGAACATTTGTTGTATACTCAGCTTTCTTCACTGTGGAGAGCATCATTGTTGGATCCTGAGATCTTAATTGAGTTCACTTATTACCTGGTCTCTATTCCTTTGAGAGCAACCCACCTTAGAGACAAGTGCCTCTGAGAAGAAAAGCCACTAGGGGATGATGCTCTTGGGTGGGACATTTAGAGCTGCTCTAAATGGGAACTTAGGTTTATATTTGTACTGTTCACTGTGTTTGGGAAAGCAAAAAGAGTAGTGATCAGACTTTAATATTTTTGGAATTATTAGTGCCTCATGTGTTTTAAGTATGTTTTAGCTTGTTGTTGTTGCTGCCATAACAGATTAGCTGTAAAGAATAGGAGCTTGTTTGCCTGATGATTCTACAGGCTGGGAAGCCCAAGAACGTTTCATCTCATCTGCTGGGCACCCAGTGGGGCCTTGCTGAATCATATCATGGGGGAGAGAATAGCATGGAAAGACAAAGGAAATGTAGCAGCTTGGATACCTTCTCATGAAGACTCTCACATTAATATGCTAACAACATCTTGGGATCCTGTCCTATCTCCTCATCCAATGCTATTCACCTCAAAAGGCCCAGTCTCGCAATACCATTGCAACATGAATTTAGTATTAAGATTCTAACACATGGACTTTCAAGAGTGTGTTCAAACCATAACACTTGGATTCAAATTGTGTTAAAAAATATATCCTGATATTTTTTCTTAGCTTTTGATCTTAACATGTCACTTAATTTCCTTCACAGTAATATCATATCTAGACTGTAAAGTGATTGCAGTAATAACTTGTTAGCTTAGTGGGAGGAATACATGACTCACAATAATGGCAAATAATGAATGTTCGGTGAACTGATAAGAATTATTGCTATATGCTGATCGTAAGTTTCTGAGGAGGAATGCAGTAGAGGGTTGGAAAACCCAATCATGGCAGACATTACTGTGGGATCATAGAGTTTGTTCATCTTGAGAACTGGCGCCGTTAAGATTATGAGTTACATTACTGAACCAGCCTGTTTTACAACAATTTTTTCCATTCTTTTTCTTTTCCCTCCCTTCCTTCCTTCTCCCTCCCTCCCTCCCTTCCTCTCTTGACACAAGATCTCACTTTATAACCCTGTCTGTTTTAGAACTCACTAGGTAGACTAAGCTGACCTTTGAACTCACACAGATCCACCTGCTTCTGCCTTCCAAGTGTTGGGATTTAAGGTTCTCATGTAGCCACTGCACTTCCAGAGTCTTAACAACTTTGAAAACTCCTTTTCTTAAAGCCACGGTTATTATAATATTTTTCGATTGGCAGTAGTTGTGCACCGTCATAATCCCAGCACTCGGAGGTGTGGTGTCTCATCTTAGTTATCATTTTGACACAGGGAACCTCAGCTGGGGAGTTGTCTCCATCAGATTGGCATGTTGACATGTCTGTGTGGCAGTTTGTTTATTGCTAATTGCTAGAGGCATCCTTAGTCCATATGGGGCCTGTGCTTCCCCGGGCATGTAGTTCTGGATTGTGTAAGAAAAGTAGACAGAGTTGAACCTGGAGCGTGCCCAGAGTGAGCCAGTAAGCAGCATTCCTCTGAGCTTTGCTTCAGACTCCTGCCTTCAGTTCTGCTTTGAGTTCTTGGATGACTGATTGTAAAGTGTAAAATGAAACAAAACCTTTCTTCCTCAAGTTGCTTTTGATTATGATATTTGTTAAAAGAAACAGAAAAATAATTAGAACAGGAGACTAAAGCAGAGGGATCAAGAGCTTGGTCAGCCTGGGCTTTGCATGAATTCATGGCCAGTGTTGACTGAATAGCAAGCTCCAAATCAAAAAACCAAAACAGATTTTGGAACTTGCATTTTGGTTTGTTTTTATTTAAGTTATACTTTAAGGAGGGGAAAAGATATTTGGCAGAGTTTTCTAGAAAAGAATAATGAACTGCATTTCTGATTTATTAATTATATAAGATTTTACTGCATTTGTTTTATGGTAGGCACTTTGCTAGATGTTGGGGATGTAGTGATAAATACAGTAAATGTTCTTGGTTTCAGTATGCAGTCTGGAAAAGAAAGAAAGAAAATAACATCGAAGTGCTTACAGTACTATTGTAGAAAATGTGATATAATAATTAAAAATGTGAACTCTGTTTCTAAGAAAAATTCAATGAGGAACTGTTGATAGCATTTAAATTTAGTAAAGGAATTTAATGAATGTAAATTCTATCTTGTTGACTACCTTATAGAAGTAGTTCATAGAGGGGTGAGAACACGACATAGATCTGTAAGGATTTAAAAGATTGGTGTCAATCTGAAAAGTGTCATGGAAGACATCAGAGATAGTGTTAAAAGTGATTAGATTTAATTGCACAGCTGTATCTAGGCACACACAGACACGAGAGGGGGGGTGGTGGTGGGGAGAAAGAATATAATAAAAATTATTCACATGCCTGAGCCAGTTAAATAGAGTTCTTTTATTTGCCACCTTTTTTGTGGTATGAAAGTATACAAAATACACAAATAAAAGTGGGCATTCACAAACAAGCAGAACTCCTAGCTTTCATTGAGATGTTTTTCACTTGAAGTCAGGTCTAGTAGCACATACCTATAAATCCCAGTACTTAAGACACTAACCCAGGAGGACTGTGAATTCCAGGCTAGCCTAGACTGCATGTTGAGACTACCTCAAAACAAGAAGAAGAGAGGAGGAGAGGGAAGTATATTAGTTTTTTTGTCAATGTGATGGTCAGTCTTGACTTTCAACTCGATAGGATGAGAACCCTCTAGAAGCCTAGTAAAGCATATCTCTGCGTGGGTCTTTGATGCCTTTCTAGAGAGGCTTGACTGAGGGGAAGACCTGCTTGCTGTATATGGAGGAGGTACTATATTGTTCAGTAGGCTGCAGCCAGGATTAATACAGGAAGATGAGGAGGAAGCCCTCTAATGTGGGCATTCTTTCTACCCCCTGCACTGTCAGCTGTACTGCTCTCCATGGCTTGTGTGTCATAAAAGACTGCAAGCATACCCGTCCTTGAGGCAGAACATTTTGTCATAGAAACCCAAAGTCTTACACAATTTCCAAATGTTTTCTCTCTTCCCTAGACTAGTCCGTCTTTCAATTACCTAGTCTATTTTCCTAAGCAATTGCCTGCTCTGCAGCCCTAAAATCTCACTCTTAGGGATAACTCTTAGTGTAGAAATTTACATCTGAAAGGCACAAGAAAGCCCTTTGTAAAAAGCCCTTTGGAAGCTTGGACCAGAGGATTTTAAGTCTTAAAGTCCCTGAAGCTCTCGCTGAGTCAAGATCCCTGTTTCTGTTAAACTGGAAGGTACCATAACTTTCCTTTCATTTCATCTTGAGCTTTCTCTCTGGAGAATGGCTAAAATCTGCAGCTGCCCTGGTAGGTTTATCAAGATGGCCACTCGGTAGGAGTACTCCTACCAGTTTTTCAGTGTGCCAATAAGGTGAGCCGCAGAGCTTAGGAGAAAATTCAGAAACCTCTTCAAAATAGCTTGTCAAGGGGCTGGAGAGATGGGTCAGTGATTAAGAGCACTGGGCATGCCTTTAATCACAACACTAGGGAGGCAAAGGCCGGTGGATCTCTGTGAGTTCAAGGCTAGCCTGGAGTCCAGGATAACCAGGGCTACACAGAGAAACTCTGTCTCAAAAAACAAAAGATAAACAAACAAACAAAGTTTGTTGAATTCCAGAAAAGGTCTAGTTTGGAGACATTTATTCAAGTAGCTGGCTTTTCTGTTTAGATTAGATTTTGTTTGAACTGATTTGAGTTCAGGGTGGTATTCATTGAAAATTAGGGTCAAAAGGGTTCTTACGTGAGCAATAAGTCTCCTGAGTCAATCTATTATTAAATTTTATGTTGCCATTGGAATTCTGTCTTTTTGTTATTTATTTTTATTTTTTAGCACACTTGTCTACAGAAGGAGTTGAATCGAATGGTCTTGAGGATCCCTTTAAGTCATTTAGTTACTACATTATAATCTTTCTTGTCCTGTCATGTTATTCAAACTTATTTCAAATCCTGAAATTTAAGAATAGCATAGTTTAGGTCATTTAAAATTAGTTAAGTTTCTGAGATTCCAGTGAGACTCCAGAAAGTGTAGAGGGAAGAAGATTCAGTACCCACTGATCCTCAGATTTTAAGGGTCGCATTTGCAGGCACACTCTTTAGCAGCAGATGCTTTATTGTAATTTCTAGGTCCTTACTCTTTGGGTTGAATGGATGGTACCAGGTGCATGGGAGGGACACTTGCCCTGATAATATATGCCCAAAGGTTCTCATTCAAAATGCAAGCTTTTTTTCTGTAAAATTATGCTTCCTTCTCACAATACTTGGAATGTAGGTTGGCCAGAAACAAGCAACTATTTGGAGTAACTACAGTGAATTTGTTCATGTCCATGGGTGGTTGCCTCTGTATTTTGTAACTTCTGTATTTCTTGTTGGCTGAATGATATGGCTGTCACTGAACACTGAGTTTTGTAAAAGAAGTTTATTAGAAAAGAAGCCAAGTGTGAACACTAGAGAAGAAACCTTAAGTATCTCTCTTTAAGGACAAAACTTGAGGCTATTTTGGGGACAACAGAAGCAGGGTGATTTGAGGAAGGGAGAGATGATAGGAAGTGTGTGCTATACACAATCAGCCGTCCTATTTTCTTGGGATGCATGGGCCGGAAATGCGGGTGAGGTGGTAAAATGATACAGGTTTTGGCTCTCTGACATCAAAAGGGTTCCCATCAGATAACTGTTCTCTTCCTGAAAAGTGACTGTCATCAGGACCCATGTGACAGGGGTTATCTGCAGACAGGCTCATGGGAGCCTAATGTATTGCCTAGCTGTTTGACCTTCAAACTTAGTCATTTTAAATTACCATTGTTACTGCATATGTGCGTGCTATGTGTACGTGAGTGTGAGCTTGTGTGTAAAGGTCAGAGGACATATCTATGTGCTATGTGTACGTGAGTGTGAGCATGTGTGTGAAGGTCAGAGGACATATGTAGGTGATATGTATATGTGAGTGTGAGCTCGTGTGTGAAGGTCAGAGGAAAACTTTTGGGAGTCACTATGTCCTTCCACTGTGAGATCTAGGGATCAGTCTCAGATCACGGGATTTTTAACTCCTGAGCCATCCCTGGCCCCCAAATCAGCCAATTTTTTTTTTGCCAAATATAATCTTAATTTTGTATCAATATACAAAGATCAGTACCAATGTAGCCCAATACAATCTTAATTTTACATTAATATACTAGGGTCAATACCATTGTGGCCAAATATAATCTTAATTTTGTATCAATATACAAAGATCAATACCGATGTAGCCCTATACAATCTTAAATTTGCATTAATATACAATGATCAATACCAATTTAGCCAAATATAATATTAATTTTGTATCAGTATACAAAGGTATAAAGCTATATTCAATAATCTGTCCTTTTTTCTTGATCTTTTCTATACTATGTCTATGTCCCATTTTTCTCAAGTCTGTTCACTCCTATATAGGAGAGAAAGGAGGATACAGAAAAGCAAAAGAGAGAAGTCCCTGGGTCTAACCTCCAAAACCCATTTAACAAGACCATTTAACAGCTTGTAGTCTTTTCCCCTAAATAACAAAATTTTCTATTATCTATCAAATAACCAAAGGGGGAGAACACCCTCCCCACCTTCTGGGGATGGGACGTTGTTCTCTTAAAATGACTTCCTGCTGATTTGGGACGTAGTAAACCTGTTTGGGGCCCAAATAAGAATGGAAAAATGGCTAAAAATGTTAATAGAATCATTTGATGTTCAGTCCCTTTGTGCTCAGCTATTTAGATGTCCTACGAAGTTCATAGACAGAAGCTGATCTTCAGAACTTTACTGAAGATCTGGCTGGAGTAGTCTGTGGAGCTGAACCAAATCAGCCAATTTTAAAGTCCACCAAAAGTAAGTAACAAAAAGATAATGAAAGAGTATTTGTTGGCATTTCCTTTCAGTCTCAGTACAATAGTATAAATATTTTATTTTTTAAATATTAACTTTCCAGTTTTTTTGGGAAAGTACCTGTCATATAAGGCAATAATGTTTTAGGATATTTTTTTGGGGGGAGGGGAGGTAGGGCAGGGTGTTATATGAGTTCTAAGCTTATATCATAACTGGGATCCTCCTGCCTCAGTCTCTCCAGTGCTTGAGTTGCAGGTGTATGCTACCATGCCCAACTATAAAGCAAGGTAGAAGGTTTAATTTACTATGTGCTAGAGATAGATTTTGTTGTTTCTTTGAACTGTGTGTAGCATTGGCTTAATTTGTTTTCTTAAATCACATTAAATCTTTTCTTCAGTTAGAAGATGTCAAGCACTGTGCAGAGGTTGCCAGATCTGCTGTAGGCTGAAGAGGATATTTTATTTTATTTAGCCTTTGAGACTGGAGAATCATCAAAGTCATTATCACTGTACTTGGGATGTGGTCTTTATTGGCTTCCTATGGCCGACTCTTGGTTACACAGCTCCCAGCAGCTCTTCTTGATGGAATGCATAGAACTTGAGGTCATGCTTATTTTCTGCTGTCTTTGAAAGTGGAAGTTGAAGAATTAATTACTTGAGTCCACAACCACTTGCTCTATTTGAATGTTTACTCTTTATGTGGTTACATTACATCTAAGGACTACTACTTCTGTTTTTTGTTTTGTTTTTGTTTTTGTTCAGTTTTGCAGATGGAACCCAGCTTCTTGCAGATGCTGGGCAAGGCATTACCTCTAAGAGAAACCTAGCATTTGCCCTTGGATTTTCAAGACAGTTTTCTTAGGTAGTTCAAACTGGGTGGCCTTTCTATTTTTGTAAATATCTATCTGTCTGTCTGTCTTCTATCATCTACCTATCATCCACCATCTGTTTGATGCACATGAATGTTTTAATGCACATACATGTTTGTGTGCCAGATGCATGCCTAGTATCCTTGGGTGTCCTTGGACTGGGCTTATAGATAGTTGTGGGACACCATTGAACCCTGTCCTCAGGTAGAGCTTTTAACCACTGAACCTTCTCTCCTTCTCCACGGATGGCCTTTAACTTGAGACCCATCTGCCTTAGTCTCCTGGATGTTGGCATTACAGGTGTGTGCCACTGTGCCCAGCTACCACTGAAAAGTTGAAGTAGTAATTTCAGCATCACACATTGTAAAATTAATCCTTTAAATTGCCTTCCTGCACACGGCAGCCACTAACAAGCCAAAGGGATTACTGAGACTTGAAGTGTGGTGTAATTGAGATGGGCTGTAAATATAAACCATCCACACCAGATTTTATAGACTTTATAAAAATAGAGTGTAAGATCTCATTAGTAATTTTTATCATGACCACATTAGAATTATAAGTTTGTATACACTGGGCTAAATTAAATTATCATTATTTCTCTTTTGACTTTTTGATTGAGGATCTTGCTATGTTCTCATTGGCCTTGAACTCAACATGTATCTCAGGCTGGCATCAAACTCATGATGAATCTCCCCATCTTCACCTCCTGAGTGCTTGAATTACAGACATGTATTACCATGACCAATTAACAAAGTATTATGATGCCCAAATAATAAGATGTATTATTGGAATATATTCAGGTGAGGATGGAATTTGCTATGAAGCAGAGGGTGACCTTGGATTCCCAATCCTTCTGTCTCTGTCTCTTAAGTGCTAGGATTATAGATATGAATCACCATGCCCAACTTATTTTACCTTTTTAATATGACAGTTTCAAATTATAAATGTGGCTTGGCTTACTGCATACTCCTTTTGGACAGCACTACTTTTAAAATAGAAATATGTTCCGTATGTTCAAAATGGTTTTAGAATCCCAGACTCGTTGATCTATTTGAGGAGCTGAGAAATTACTTATAGCAATGTAAAGTGTGTGCATGTACTTCATGATCAATAATTTGCTTCCTGGTAGAGTTAATGAAAATATTAATATTGCATGTGGAAGGGATTTAGCATTTCCAGATGGGAAAACTTTAAACCAGCCAAGGCCATGTCCTTATTACCATCCTGATTATTTGTTTCCTCCGTATAGATGAGATCATGTAAACAATGAATATGTTTTAATGGAAATTTGTCTTACATTAAAAAATCATTACCTTAAATTTTTTGGCTATTGACACAAATGGTCTTGTAGTGAGATTTGCTTTGTGTGGATGATGAGTTTCCAGAGACATAAAGTAATGATAATCAAGAGGTTTTCTGCCTGTGAATTACATTTTCCACACTTGATTGAAGGAGATCAGCCACAGTAGCAATTAGCTTGGTTCTTTTTGCACCACCATTTCTTTATACACATGAGAGAAAATTTTTTAAAAAGCTCATTTTATTAAAAAATATCTGACAAAGGTTGCAATAAGGGATTTTAAAAATGTGAAACATAATTGTATGGGAGAAAAATATTCAATGAAACTTTTAAAACATGCACTTGTGTTGATGTTAAAAATATATAACTGATTAAGACAGAGTTGCTTTATCTGAGGGACCATGGAACAGAAGTGATGGGGTGGTGTTAAGCATTCTAAATATTTATTGTTCCTGTTTGCTGTCTGTTACTTAATTGACTCTGATTGGTTAAATAAATGCTGAGACCTGGAAATTGGGCAAAGACTAAGGTTCGCTGGCTTTTTAGAGAGATACAGAGCATCTTGGGAGGAGGTCGCTGGAGAAGAAGCCAGGAGTAACCAAGAAAGACATGCCATGGGGTAGATTAAAGAAGAGCCTTCCACGTGGCCTGGAACATCGGCTTAGCATGGAGAATAATGGAATAATAGTCCAAAGGGACACACACACACACACACACACACATATATATATTTGGGGTTATATTTGGGTAATAGAATTATGAGCTAGCTTAGATGGGCTAGGATTGTACAACCCAGCCCTAGGCTTGTTAAGATTTACCCGGTGTCTGTGTGTATTCATTTATAGTGGTGGGTTAAGGATTAACACCACCAAATCAATTAAATATAATATAAATACCGGGTAAACAATTTAATTAGCCATTATTTTTTTCTACACAGAAGTGTGTGTCATTTTAAGGTTAAAGAAGAACATGGTGTTGCCTAGATTTCTGGGATCTACTATCGGTAACAGTTGGCTCACATAAAGGTCAGGACACTAACAAGAATGGTTGAATAAGACATGAGGATGAGATATGTGATTTCAAGATATGAAGGCACAAAATCAGCTGAAGAACTAAGTATATCCATACAAAAACTGCACAGAGCATTTGTTGCTTTATTATTATTTTAGATTTATTTTACTTTGTATGTACATGTGTTTTGCTTGGATGTATACATATAGACAAGTTTAGGGTGTCCTTGGAGGCCAGAAGAGGGCATTGCATCCCCTGGAACTGGAGCTATATATGGTTGTGAGCCACCGTGTAGGTGCTGGGAATGAAACTTGGCTCTTCTACAGAAGCATTAAGTGCTCTAAGCCTTCGAGCTATCTCTGCGGTCGTCTATTTATTGCATTTTGTGTGTTCACTTAATAAATACTTTCAACTTGGTTGAGTTTTGTTTTATAAAGTGTAGTTCAGGATTCGAATATAAATCTGCATCAGAAGTATTAAAGTGCATACAAAGTGCAGATTTCTTTTTTTTTTTAAATACTTTATTTTTTTTCCTTCAAGTTACATCTCAGTAACAAACCCCTCCCTATTCCCCCTTCCTATCCCGCCCTTCCACCCTCTTCCCCCCAGAAGTTTCCCCTTTCAGTCCAACAGATGGTTCCTTCTCTTATAACAGTAAGTATTATCAAAGTGCAGATTTCTTATTCTCACACCAGAACACTAAGTGTCATCTGGGAATCTGTACTGTCCCTTCACTTGCCTTTTAGAGACTGTAGATAGATGTGAGAACCTCTGTGAGGGTCCCTTTCTCTTTCCCTTCTTCCCTTTTCATTTCTTTCATTTAATTTTTTTGAAGTTCTGTTTTTTGAGACAAATTCTCACAATGTAGCCCAGACTGGCCTCCAACTTATAATCTTCTGGCCTTGGTTCCCTAATGAGACCATCCTTACACATGGGTTTTTGTTTCTTTGAGACAGGGTCCTATTGTATTGCCTTGGTTGGCCTGAAACTTTACTATGTAGACCAGGCTGGCCATGAACTTAGCTTGATCCACCTGCCTCTGCCTCCTCCAGGGTGCTAGGATTACAGGGAATATATCACCACACCCAGATTATTAAAATTTGTCTCATCCATCCATTTGTATGTGTTGGTATATTTGTGTCCCAGCTAATGTTTGGAGATCAGAGGAGAACTTGTGGGAATCAGTTCTCTTCTTCCACCATATGTGTCCCCTGAAGGGATTAAACTGAGGTCCTCAGCTGAGTCATATTACTAAGCCTCCCCCTCAACTTATGTGTAATTGTGGGCAAAATACTTCAGTAGGTAGTGATATTAATGACAATGCAAGTTCATCAGGATAGCTCTCTAGGTGTACTCAGTTGGTTCTCCAGGGTAATGCAGCGTTTCACAAGAATTTTTGGTAGTGCTGACTGGCAACAAACTTTATGTAAATAGAGTATAATGTGAGTGATCTCTATCTCCTGGCTTATGGGGTGACAAGTATTTTCTTGGTACTTGTATGGAATGCTGGAAACATATGTGCTGAACAAAACCCTTTTCCCTGGGGTAGTTTGTCTGCTGTGGGCACATCAGACAGACATGTCTCTGTGGAGTTATGTATGCTATACAGAAACACTGTATCCATTGCATCATTGGTGATCTTTTGACAACAAATATCAGAAAACCAGGACTCAAACCAGCTCAAATATGAGGACATTTATCTCAAATGGCAGAAAACAAAGTAACAGGCAGGACTGGGCAGGTGTCAGAGGTTAAGTGTCATCAAGAACCTGGTTATGCAGGCTTTGTCCCAAAGCGTTATCCTGTCTCTTTGCAGGGTGGCTGCCATTTATAGTCAGCATTGTGGGTGCTTTCTTGTCAGAGGGAGACATCTATGTTGACACTAGACCACATCCAATCTGAATGCTTCCCCTTATTACTTTTGAGCTAATTTGGAGCTAGAGATGGGTCATCTTACTGTAAGATTTGAAAGAGAGAAGTGCTGACCTAAAGGGGGATGCCGGGTAAGATTTTGTTTTCCTGTGAGAATATTTGCAGTTGCTCTGCATTTGTTCTAAGGCAGTGGTTCTCAACCTTCCTAACGCTGCAACCCTTTAATACAGTTCCTCATGTTGGGGTGACCCCAACCATAAAATTATTTTTGTTGCTACTTCATAGCTGTTATGAAACATAATGTCAGTGTCTTATATCAGGATATCTGATATGTGACCCTGTGAAAGGGTCACTAGACCTCCTACAGGAGGTGCAACCCAGAGGTTGAGAACTCTACTATTGTAGAGACTCTAGATTTTTCATGTGGAATTTGTGGGCTATTTCAGTCAACAACTACCTTCTAACTTGGTTCTACACATTCATACTCCAGGTAGAAATGTCTTTACCCCTCAAATTGATACTACTCTCTATGTTCCCTAGTAATTGATGATACATTAAAAAATTGTTATCAATATTGTGACACTAAATCATGTAAGTATTTTAATTTCTTTCTACTGATTATTTGATTTTGAACATTATTTTTTGGGGCTTTTGAATTCAGGATCATTCTGCCTCAGTCACCTGAGTGCTGGGATTAACATCATATGTTACTATATCCTATCTGCACTTTTTATTTTCTTTAAAGTTTATTTCTGGGAAGTTGCATATTCTGCCTGTTTTTTGTGGTACTGTAAATACCTTTTGAAGTAAATTTTAAGAGGTATATTCTGAATGGCTAGTTTTAGATGCAAAAACAATTGGTGCCTGGTCTTAATTTTTTTATCTCTCTTCTTGTCCCATTTGAATGTATCTGTTCCATTTACTTCCTCTCTGCTTTGCTCTTTTGAGGCAGGTTTTTAACTATGTGGCCCAGGCAGCTGACAATCTTCTAGCCTGAGCCCCATGACAGCTGGGATTATAGGGCCATGCATCCACAGCCGGCCATCCAGATAAAACCTTTGGATTCTGAACATTTTGTGATAGCAGCAATGAGCCTGTTGGATTATTTTAGTGGTTCAGATCAAGGTTTTAAGAGTTTAGAAGCTTTTGTTTGATTCTAGACTCACACTAGTTATTTGACATCCCTCTTTTCTAATTAGAGGTGGGGACATGCTTTCACCTTCCCTCCCCACAGCATTCACACATACAGAACTACAGGGCCCAGAATCCATTTACAATGAGAAAAAGAGACAATAAACAGAGAGTAGGACCAACAATCACAATGTTCATCCCCTTCAAGTCTCCTGTTTTCATAGTTCTTAAATGAAATTTGGTTAATCTGAACATTATCTAATTCATATTTTTTACAGTGCATTATAATTCTTAAATATATTAACTGATTTCTGTAATTTTCACATACTGGTAGTCATATTTTGCATATGAAATTGCTACTCACAGGCATCATTTGTAATTTACACAAAAATCCTTATAGCTACATTTTTGGTTGGTAGACTTGTCCCCTATGTTAGATTCGAATCTATTTATGTAGTTCACTGAGTCATTATGTTCTTTGTAAATTGATGGAAAATCTTTCCTACCACATTTGTTAGAACATTTATTGATTTAATAAATCAGATGCTTGTGAGGCATGCATCAGTGTGTAGTGTTGTTTGTGTGAAACCTAAGCGAGGTTCTTCAGACAGACTGCATAAGTCACTCAATTACCATAAACATATAATCAGTCAGTAGTTTAGCTTCTGAGCCCCAACTCTTGCAGAAAAGGAAGCTTTGATATGTAGAAATTGTAGGTGTTTATTGGATGCTTCTAGATGGCAGACACCTTAAACATAGATTTCCTACTGCTGACTTTATGGAAACAAGTCAATGGATTTGACAGCTCCCGAGAATGTGTAATTCTTGTCTTGGAAACAATATGACAAATTGTGAAACTTCCATTGAGATTGTTATATCATTAGACCTTGTCTTTCAGCATCCAAATATAATTGAGTGAATGTTTTGAAGAATTAGTGTTTTGGAGGATGTTCCTGAAAGAAGAGAGGGAGATATGAGTAATGCTGGATTCCTCTGAATGATAGTAAAGCTTCTATTTGTTGTGTTCTCTTGTTGTCAATAGGCAGTTGTTTATTCAAATACGAACCATGTATATTAGACAACCAGGTAGTAGTGAGAGGCTTATACTTAACTATATCTACCATGTTTTAACATGACATGCTTACATTGCTTTTCATTGGCATCAGTCTTAGCTTAATTTGAATATCTGTTTCATTAGTCTCTATCCCTTTTACATCTCCTTCCTGTCTTTCACATATTGTCTTTAGTTTTACCAGCAATCAATATCACAGCCTAGTTTTGTGTGTTTTCTTCCTAGAAGTTTTGGTTTTCCCCCTAAAGTTAGAAATTGCTCATAATT
This sequence comes from Lophiomys imhausi, assembly GCA_907164525.1. Taxonomy (NCBI): domain Eukaryota; kingdom Metazoa; phylum Chordata; class Mammalia; order Rodentia; family Muridae; genus Lophiomys; species Lophiomys imhausi. Next base: position 3,595,141 of record CAJQZJ010032332.1, read on the forward strand.
TCTCATTAGCTCTTATTTTACTGGATATTTTTTGTTTGTTCTCAGTAATTTGAAAGTGTTTGTCAGTTTTCCCATATGGCCAGATTCACGAGGTAACTTAGCAGAGCTCTTCTCTCCCACGCTGAAGATGTTTCTAGAACTCCCTCTTCTTCCCATTCTGAGCCTTAATCTGTGGAGGTCTGATCTGTGATGATAGCCTGGAGTTGTAGCCTCTGTTTTCTGGGTGCTGTGTTTGTCTTCTTTATTTTGCTGATAGGATGCACTCATGCTGCCAATAAGAAATTGTGTCAAAGTTCTTCTTTTCTTATGTAATCTGGCATGTCTAAAATAACTATTTCTTCTTCAGTTTATTTTTTTGTTGTTGTTGCTCTGAGGATAGGTCTTGCTGTGTGGCCTGTGTTGGTATGAAACTTGCCAGCATAGCTTTGTCATCCTCCTAGCTCAGCTGGCATTACAGGCACATGCCATTTTCAATGTGATCTTCATTTTAATTGCTAGGCTGAGAAGGTAGCCAATTCTGGGTTTGAGTGCATTGCCATTTCTAATTTTGAAGATGTTGATCCAGAGTCTAGTGTCCAGTGCTATTCATTTTCCATTCTGATTCTGATTTCCACATGCGGATCTTGCCTGTGTGTCTTTGAAGTGTTTGAGAACTTTGTTTTATATCTGCAGTTTTGAAATTTCACAGTGATGTGACTTGGTGTGGACTTTGAAATATGTATCAGGCTTGATATTTAGAATATCTTCTTGAATAGTTGATAAAATTTCCTTATCAAGATTGCTTTTATGCTCCAAATTTCTTCATTCTTTCAAGATTTCATTAAATAGGTCTTTTAATTCTTTTGTTGAATTTTTATTTCTTTAAGTTTATTATTTATTGTTATGTTTTAGACTTTATTTTTGAAAGTAATGGAATTTGAGATGGCACCTTACTTTGTAGCCCAGTCAGGCCTTGAACTTAAGACAGTCCTGCCTCTGCCTCCCAAGTGCTGGGATTACTAGCTTGAACCACCACACCGGACCGCATTTTAAACTGTCAATGACATTAATACCTCCCTTCTTCCGGTTCTCCCGATTTCTAGCATCTATTATCTGTCCACCAGTCTGTTATCTATACATGAATGCACCAACTTGTGTGTCTGGAAAGTGTATGTGCTTGGATGCTTTCTTAGCTTCAGTGTAGAGAATGTATGTAAATAGCCTCTGGAAACTGAATCCGTTTTTGTTGTTGCCCATTTGTCAGACTTCTCCTCTGGTAGACAGTGGCTGTATTACTGTGAACCTTTCCACACATGTCTTCACCCCTGAAAACTTCTCCACACGGTCAATGGTACAGTTAATTCTTTTGAGTAAATTGATACTTATTTAAGCATTGCTTGTCTGGGTGCCAGGGAGTTGGTTCCATGGTTAAGAGCATGTACTGCTCTTCCAGAAGACTGGAATTTGCCTCCCAGCATCCTTGTCAGGTGGTCCCCAACTACCTGGAACTCCATCACCAGGGGCTCTGTGTCTTCTTCTGGTCTCCTTAGGCACCTGAGCGCGCGCGCGCGCGCACACACACACACACACACACACACACACACACACACACACACACACAATCAGTCTTTGAAAACAAAACAAAATCTAAAGGATTGTTGGGGTGACACAGTGGTTTTGCTGGTGTTGAGTTGCTTTCTGCTGAGCCTGAAGATCTAAGTTCAGTACCTGAAACACACATATTGGAAGGGGAGAACTGACTCCCGAAAGTTGTCCTCTGTACAGATATGTTTGTTAACCCTCAGTGTATTAAATATGATTTGAAATGAGTATGGCAGAAACTAAATTTTTTAAATGTCCAAACTAATGATAGCATATACTGAACTATGGCTGACTGTCATTGTTATTTGTCATTTCCAAATACATACCTTCTTCCGGAGTTATGTATTTGCAAAAAAGTAGTTTAATTTATTAAAAAAAAACCAAAATATCCCCCCAAAACCTTGTGAAGGGTCTTCTGTTTTTCTAGTGCTTTGGAAAACATTTAGGAAGCAGCATACTGGGTCGCTCCTATTTCATTTTGGTTACTGTATTGGTGGCTTCAGGTCCAAAATAAACAAGAGATGTTTTAGACTCTTTCCAAGCCCAGATTGATTTTTCTTAAAATCAGGCAATATTTTATTTGAAGAAATATACATTTGCTGGTTACATTTTTCAAACTGTCCTGGCAGAACAACCTGTCAGGGCTTTATGTTTTTGTGGCTCACTATTTCCTTGGTTATGGAAGAAGTACTGAGAACCAGGCTGTGCAGACCACCCAAGCACAGTCACGCCCACACTCACAGACCAGACCAGGGATGCCACAGCAAAGCAAACTTTGTATGATCTAATATTGTAAGTGCCAGTGTGACAGTAAAGATGGGAGCAGGGAGGTGTGAGAGCATATCGGATGGGAACCAAATTCAGATCTGGTGGGAAGGAAAGGAAAGATATTTTGGTGTAAGAAATATTTAAAATAGCAAAGTGGGAGGAACTTCAGGCCATCTTTTTTTTTTTTTTTTTTTCCAGGTTCTGTTCCTAATATTAGGTTTGACTATCATGAGGTTTATTTAGTTTTCTCAGCTATTCATGTTAATACCATGAGATTAATAGACCTAACTTAGAGATGTAACAGTGACAGCCAAACCTGGTTCTGTCTTTCTTCTGGCTGTTAAGACAGAGGGTGGCGCTCAGAACGCTTGGCTCCTCAGCCCTCTTCCATCAAGTACTGGGTGTGCCATTCAGCTTACGCCTAACCGTGCTTCAGTTTTCTATCTCTAAAATGCAAGTGATAACTGTGAGTTCCTGATCAGTGTTAGTGAATTGATTCTCTTAAGGATTTAGTTGCTTATACCTGTTGAGGGCTCAGTAATCATGAGCTCAGTAAATAAGCCTGGGTAATCTCCTTTCAACTTGTAATTGGATAAAGTTGAGGAGTAGGCCAATGATGGACACATCTTAACCCTGAAAATGTGTTACTTCATGATGCTGAAAGGACTCTGCCATTGTGTTCTAATTAAGGTTTTGCCATGGGAAGAATATCTTGGATAATCAAAGTGAGCAGAGGGGAATTACAGGATCCTCCTGGGTTCACAAGAGCCAGAGTAATACTGATCATGAGGAATAAACCCAGGTTTAGGAATGTTCTTTTGCTGTCTATGGTGATGGAAGGAGCCATGAGGTAAGGGTTATGGGTGGACTCTAGCACTGGGAAAAGCAAAGATTTTCCAGTAGAGCATCTGGGGAGAACATATACCTAATGCAGCATTTAGTTGTGGTCAAGTCTGTTTGGATTCTGCCGCTGAGTTCATGGTGACTTCTCATAGCAGCAGCAGAAAGGAAATACTCATCGGAGCCAATCCCATTTTACAGAGAAGAAAGTAAGACCGGAGTGGCAATCAGTGTTGCTGGAAATTGAGACTGTGGAGGGCTTTGGGGACTCATTGGCTTTATGATAGAATAGTCCCACAGGGAGGGAGTCCAAGCCTTGTGGCTCTGTGCTCCTGTCTCAGCAGTGGTTGGTGTTGGTCTCCTGCCTGTAATTATCCTGGCCATGGAGCTGAGGCTCTGTGGGAGCTGAGGCCCACACATTGACTCTCTCTTCTCCCTCAGGTTGCCTTCAGCAGATAACCCACCACTACGATTTGACTAGAAGTAGAAGATTTTCTGTAGTGATTCTTTTCCTTCCTCATTTTGAGAATTCCTGTGTTCTTTTCTTCTCCTTTGCTCTTATTTTAGTAGGAGTTTATCAGGAAACACAATCAGCCCTCTCCCGGCCACTCACCACCCAAGCGGCATACTAATTTTTGACCGAGGACAGTGGCTCCTCTCATGTCTGTGCACTCAAAAGACTGCAAACAGAAACACATTCAGTCAAGATTGCTAGTGCTCCTGAGGTCTTCATGAAAGCCTCTATAGTTACCCCCTTCTTCCCTCATGACCTTCATGGTAGAGCAGTAGGCAGAAGGCAAAATGTTCTTAAGTGCTTTGCCAAGAAAGACTAAATGAATGCTTTCCATAGTTTAGAGTAATTCCTGTGAATTTGTGTGCATATCTATGAGCTTTCCAGGAATTTATTAACTCACAAGCCCCTTCCCTACATTTGATGAAAGAAAGCATAATTTTGGAGAGTGGGTAGTGCGAGCCAGAATGTCCTGATACAAATCCCAGGACCTTTATAAAAGCTTGGTTTTATTGCATAGAAAGGGTATGAACATTGATCATTTAATAAGGAATATGCTGAATGTCATCAGAAATTTAAGTTCTGAGTTAGGTTTTCTCAATGTCTTGCAAGAGATTAAACCCAGGGCCTCTCATGTGCTAGGTGAGTGCTCTATCATTGAGCAACACCCTTAGCCCCAAAGCTGTGGTTTTAAAAAGTGTTTCTGAGGCTGTTGTTGGCAGTAATACAAGAGAACACATAAAGATCATAAACACTACTGTTGAGATTACAGTATCACAGTGTGTTTGTTTTTAAGTTATGTGAGCAACTTTCTCTTTGACTGGAAATCTCAATTACTCTGTCTTTACAGACACATACACCTAGATTTTCTTACTCTCTGCACAAGAGTTCAGTATGGGTGTGGTAGCACATACTTGCAATCACAACACTCAGGAGACTGAGCGAGGACGATCATGTGATTGAGGCTGTTCTTGGGTAGGCTGTTTCAAAAAACAGAACCAAACAAAAGTACTCAAACCAAAGAAAATAATGTTTCTCCAGTCTGGTCTTGCATTGTAACTCACTTTGTATATGCATTCTCTTTTAAGTTTTTTCCCCTTCAATGTATTTTTATATGTATGAGTGAGAGAGAGAGAGAGAGGGAGAGGGAGGGAGGGAGAGAATGTGTGTGTGTGTGTGTGTGTGTGTGTGCCAGGTACTAGAGAAACCCAAAAGAAGGAGTTTGGACTCCAGTTGGGGCTGGAGTTGTAGGCAGTTGTGAGCTGCCATGTGGGTGCCAAGAATCAAATCTTGGAATTTCTGGAAGAACAGCCAGTGCTCTTAACCACTAAGCCAATTCTCCAGCCCCTGTTATTTGCAGCTCAACAGGATTTATTTATTTTTATGTTTGTGTGTGTGTGTGTGTGTGTGTGTGTGTGTGTCTACTTGCGTGTCTACATGTGCAGATGCCTGATGAGTATGTGTGTATGCACATGTGTGTAGTTGTGTGTGTGTGTGGAGGTGCCTGATGAATCCAGATTAGGGTTTTGGACACCCTGGAACTGCTGTGGCAAGTTGCCTGATGTGGATGCGGCAGATGGAATTCTGGTTCTGTGAAAGAACTGTAAGTGTTCTTAACCACTGAGTGACCTCTCTAGTCAACTTCTAGCTTTCCAACTGCAATTTGTCATGCTTTCACCACCCCCCATTTGCAAAAATTACACCAAGCCATGTATGGTGGTGCAGTTTTAGTCTCAGTACTTTGGAGGCAGAGACAAGAGGATCTCTATGAGTTCAAAGCTAGCTTACTGTACATAGTGAAGATCAGGTCAGTTAAGGCTATATGATGAGGTCCTGTCTCAAAAACAAACAATAAAAACCTCCCAAGCCCTCAGAAGTGCATCCGAATGAATGCAATGCTGCTGCCAGAATCCTGAATTTATTATGCCTAATAAAGATTTTCTATCTTTCAAAAGTTCAACAATAGACCCCCGTGTTTCCATATGAACACTAAGAATTGTTTTCTTGGCACCTTCTGCAGAGAAAGCAAGAGGCTGGCTGTTCTTAGATCACAGTACAGAGGAGGCAGGCTTGTGGAGGGAGATGACTTGGTTAGCTGGCACAAGGCTTTTCAGATGAAACAGTAATTAAATGATGGAGGATAGTCTTGATTGTGAAAGAACAGAATGTGAACAAATTACAGATAATGATCTAATTGGCATTTATTAGCATTCATGAGCTGGGCAGGTTACCATCTATGAGATAGGAAGGCACTGTGCTAGCTGAGCAGAGGAATCAGTCATTCAGGTAGAGAAGTCCTTTTTCTGTTTTTTTTGCTGTTAATTTTCTGCCTTTTGGGGGAAAAAAAAAACCTCTTGTTTTTCAAAATTCAGTTTGACTATATAGCACCTAGCATGAATGACTCCATTTTGCCTTGGTCTTTCATGTCTTTTGGACCTAAATAGGAGTTTAGTTTAAAACTGGTTTATGGGCTTTATATAATGTGACTGGATGCCTGTGTCAGCTCAGTGAATAGTTTTGCTTACTGATGAAATGAGCAGACGCCTGGATATGACAAAATCTCAGACTTCAGGAATATGCATAGTTAGTTTTTGCTAATAATGATGGTGTTAAACTCCTTTAAGGTTACTGTAATGTGTTTGACATCCTTTGTGTCTATGCCTCGAGCGGTGTGAACGCTGTGGGAAAGATGAAATCATTAAGTTATGTTAGTGTGACGCACACGAGGTAAACTGTGGTGCTTTTCCTCGCACAGTGTGCATTGTGGCTGTGCTCCCTTCTCCAGTGCAGTGGGGATCGGGACTAAAGCCTCATGCTACGTCAGTGCTCTTCTTCTAGTGAGCTGGGTCCCCCAGACCTCTTGTGGCTTTTTTTTTTCTTCTAAATATCTTGAGATTGGTTGTTCAGGCTGGACTTGAACTCACTCTGTAGTCACACTGGCTTTGAATATGCAGTTTTCCTCCCTGAGCTCCGTGACTCACTGAGGGTAAAAAACTGGCCACCATGCCCAACTGTGTCTAGTCCTTAATTGCATGAAATGATCAATAACATTATTGGCTGTTCTTTTATATTCATTACTATTTAGAAGAGAGGAAAGAATTGCCTCACCACTTTTTGGTTAGTCCTGTTGACTTGTATCTGCGCTGCATATTACTCTGTGTTTGAAATGTGGTGTGGGTTAAGTAGCTGATCATCCTGTGGTCATTAGCACCACTACCTACACTAGGCCTGAAACTATTTGTTTAGGAGAAACTTTTCCTAGCTGGTGTCTTCCAAACTGTAATGGTTGCAATTTTCAAGCTTAGATTGTCTGTTCATAACCATGGAAGCTAAATACCATCTCCCATCTATGTTGTACACTCAGAGCAGCACCACTCTGATATTTGGACATTAGTCACTGTTGAGGTTTGAATATCAATTGTTCCTCAAGGCTCCTGTGTTCTAACCCTTGGTTCCTGGCTGGTGGAACTGTTAGAGAAGGTAGTGTAACTTTTAGGAGGCAGAAACTTCTGGAAAAAGTGCTTTACTGATGGTGGCCCTGGAGATTTTTTTTTTTTAAAGCAGGGCTCCAGTGCTACTTTCTGACCATGGATACAGTGTGGCCAGCGGGCTTCCACTGCTGCTAGGAAGGACTATATTCTGTTGTACTGTGAGCCAGAATAAATCCATTCTTCCTTAAATTGCCTCCAGTCAAGTGTTTTGTCTTAGCAAGAAGCACAGAAACAAATGTCATAACTTTAGGAAGTATCTATGTCTGTAATAAAAATAGGGACTTCTTTGTGACATTTAATATTTTGTTATTGGATAAACATAATCTATTGTTGATAAGTTCAGGTATGCAAAAATTAAGAGTATTTTAAAAAGACAGGAGAATCTGTTTAAGTCTGTGAGGCAGACATAATAATCAGCACACTATGAAAAAGATTGACTTGAGTATATGCAAAATCTTATATGTTCCTCTGAGTCTTTCTGTTTAACAAAACTTTAACTTTGAAATCTACCACCTACTTCAGGTTCTTGAGCCTCAAGGATTAGATTTTAAAACTAAGAAAGACAGAACTAGTATTTTGGCCCTTTTCTTCTAAGGGTAGGCAGGAACCAGGCAATGAAGGGACAGGATCTCTCTAGAAACGGTCCCTGGGATCCCGCAAGTCACTGTCCTCTTGGTCAGAGAGTTTGTGAGGACACCAGAGACTGGGCTATAATTGTGTTGTGAAAAAAAAAGGAGAGTCAGTGGAGAAGCCACGTGTCCAGCAAAGCTATTACCCACACAACCAAATGGTATGGTTGGTAGAGAGGAATAAACAAAGAGCGGCAACCTCTGAAGGCCCTGAAAGTAACCCCTGAAGAGCCCTGACTGAAGGGGACAGTTGGGAGCCAAGGGATTAATTTTTGGCCCCATACTTGGACAGGAACACTGGGGAGGATAATCCAGCCAGAATGGAGTAGCTGGTACTACCACAGAGTTCATAATTCTTCCTCAGAATCAGAAGTGGCAATTCTATTTTAGGAAACAAGCACCCAGCTCTGTTTCACGTCTACATTTCAGGTGACCTTTCTGGAGTCTGTACACCATGCAAGCAATAGATGGCTCCTCAGATTGCACGTCAGCCCTCAACACTGAAGAATAGAGAAAAACAAATGGAGGATTGGATCAGAGGTCCATTTGAAATTCCCCTTTGCCTCTCTTATTTTTCCCCCTCAGCCCTCCCTGCACCTTTTTGCTGAAGGGAAACCTATACTAGCAGTGGGAAGGCTAAGTCCATTTAAGTTTCTTTCCAGAGGAACCCAGTTCTGGTGCCCTGCAGATGGGTGTGGATCTGTGAATATACTAACCTGTCAGGAACTTGGGTTTCAAGAAATCACCCGTCTTGGTGCCACTCAACAGGGTACAGCCAGAACCATCCTTCACCCCACATCTGTGGAAATATGATTCAGGATTGGCAGTAGGAATGTAGCAAAGCAGGTTTGTTAGCCTTGTAGAAGTAAATTTGAAAATTCAAAAAAGGAAAAAACCCAAAACACCAGATTAACAAATTTACGAAGTTGGTTATTGTGGAGAAGTGGGATATGAGGTGATAGACTAAGGACTTTAGATTTGTCTCCTCTCTCTAACCTTCCCCCTAATCTGTTAACAATGTGTACTTTTCACTTGGTGTTTACTGTCAGATCTACATCTCATGCTTATCCAAAAAGAAAAGGCAGGCATGGCCCTAGGAAGTCTGAGATCCAGAGAAACTTCTAAGAGGGAGAGAGGGAGGTGGTCACTGAGGAGGAAGACCCTGCTCAGCACCCCTAGGAATTACCACCTGTGGTGTTAAGTGACCCCTGTGCCCCAAAATGCTCTTCACATACTCTGAGCACTGAGAAGTAGAGATTTTCAGTGGACATGCCCTTCTTTAGGGCTAGCCATGAGTGCACTTGTTTCCTTCTACCAAACAAAACCCAAAAGTAAACACCTACCACTGAGTGAAGGATACAGTAATGTTTTCCCCAAAGATACAGAGCAAGCATTTGTTATTCAGTGTCTGATAGATGATTCATTGGAACCTGCGCCCTGACTAGGCATTAAAGAGTAGTGAGCTAATCCTGATATTCTTTGTAGCCTGTGTGTTTTATAATTTATCATAGTATATAGAACTGACTCAGTTGAGCGAGGAGGATGCTTAAATTAATCTTCTTTTTCCACCCCACCCCCAATCCTGAAGGCCAGGCGAGTGTGAATTCTGGTTACCTCCCTGGAGCTTTACTTGGCCTGTGGGTAGTAGTAGCTTAGCCCAGCTGGGCAGAGTAAGGTTGCAGCAGGCCGTTCACGTATGGCACCGAGATGGGTTGCAGGGTGTGGCTGGGACTGTCTTCATCTCTTGTAAATCTTTAGGAGAGTTTTGAACACAGGTGTCATATTTAGCAAGGAAAGGATGAAGCAATTTGTAGGAAAGCTCTCATGATTGACGAAAAGTAATGATTTGGTAAGAAATCATCACTCACTATACACAAAATGTAACGACAAAATTATTAAAGCTGCATCAACAAACAAACAACAACAACAACAAAAAAACCAACCACATTTATCTATTGGCTGTATGTGTGTGCCGGGGTGGAAGTTGCAGGAAGGTAGCAGTACACATGTCATGCCATGCATGGATGTCAGAGGACAACATGTGCGAGTCAGTTCTTCCCTCCATCTTTGCCTGCCCTACAGTGGAATCTGACTTCTCACCTCCAGTCTGTGCTGGTAGGCTCTTTCCATACTCTGGTCTGCACACGTCCTGCGCCTTGAAGCCCCACACCTCTGTAGCAGTACTGAAGAGGTGACCGACATTGGGGCCCACTTTATTTTTCATGTGCAGCTGATTCCCTTGTTGGGGCAGCCAGTTGCTTTCAGTACTCAACAGTGTTAACAGGACCTCTTGCAGTGGGACTTCAGAATCAGTTCAGCTGTAGCTGGACTGACTGGTGGTTTTTCACAACATTTTTTTTTCTAATTGCTGAAATCTGCTTTAAAATGATCTATAGTTGTTTTTCTCTTACATTAACATTACATTCTAAGTACTAGCACTACCAGGGAAACTGAATTTCTGGAGTTAAGGAAAGAGTTTTCATGGTAATTGCATTTTGTAAGAAATCAGTTATGGCTATTGCTACAGGCTTCTGCGCGCTCACCAAATTCTGTTTTTAATGTTTTGTATTGGCTTTGAGAATTTCATACCTGCAGATGTGTTTTGATCCTATTCATTCCTTCTTCTCCCCCTAACTCTTGCAGATACATTCTTTACTTCCCACATCTCCCAACTTCATGTTGTCATCTTCTCTCTTCCTCCTCTTCCTTCTCTTCTTCTTCTCTTCCTTCTCCTCTTCTTCTCTTTTCTCATCTTTCTCCTCCTTTTCTCTTCTGCCTTGTCCTCCTCCTTCTTTTCTCTTCTGCCTTGTCCTCCTCCTTCAAAAGTAACCCACTGAATCTACTCTGTGTTGCCTCTATGCTCATGGGTGTGGGGCCATCCACTTCACCAAGTTTGTTCTTTCTAAATACACAGCCTGATGTACCTGGGTTCCAGGCAGTAGAATGAGATGGAAATGGTGCGTGCTTGGCACCCTTTACATTATTTATGTTCAGGTTATGTGCATGTGATTGCCTGTGGAGGAGGACAGGCAGGTGGTTGCGGACACATCAGTAAGCCTGGGTCTCTCACCAACTGTGATTCAGCACTAGCCCCAATTCTCTGATTGCTGTGACACAGATGAGAGGTCAGCCTTGATTACATTAAGCTACTGAGATTTGGATTGTTACAGTGTTTTCTTGCTTTCATGCATGATTGGTACCATTTAAAGGTTCGTTCTTTCCAGTCCTGTTAGGGCCTTGGAATCCAACTGTGTGCTCGGTACAAAACTTGGTTTATGCGGTGTTGTCTCCAGCAGAAAAAATTTGTCAGTCCTTTTAAGCACAAGGTTTATGTACAAACCATATGCAATTGATTTTACCCCAGCCATTTTCTAAGACTACAGTGTGATGAGAGTTGTATGCTCACCAGAAATGTTTGGCACAGCCTGCCTCAGGAAAGCTCTCCAGTTCACTCTAAATCATGGAGATTTCTTTGGTGATTGTATCGTTTTACAGCCAACATACTGGAAAGATCGTGAATGCAGCTGTGCATCAGTGGACAGTAGTCAGATGCCATTTAGAATAGTTTACTGATAATAGACAGTAAGTTATTAATTCTTGCCCAGCTTCTCCATTTGATGGATATTGGATATTTACATGTCATTCTTGCCTTTTAAATATGGTAATAGTTTCTTCTTTACATGAAAATATTAATATATTATGATTGAAATTGCTTTCCTTAGAGAATCAACTTAAATGTATTTAATAAACAACCACTTATAAAAAATCAGTTAGTTCTTTGAAAATATGATGTTTTACAAACTTTGCAACCTGCTATATAGTTAGACTGCTAATCCCAGAAACACAGAGGCAGAGGCAGACAGAAGGATCCTAACTTTCAGGCTGGCAGTGTATGTAATAGACACTTACTTTCCTGGGGTCTTGGAGTAAAGTCTGGAAGCAATGGGAAGCTGTTAAACCCCTTCCAGAAGGCCTTGGTCAGCCCTGCACAACTGACGTGTGACCCCCCCCCCCCAGACTGGGGAAGCCAAGTTAGAAGGATCAAGAGTTCAGGTCGTTCTTGGCTGGGCTCCATGGAACTCTGTCTCAAAACAAACAAAGAAATGAATGAGGAGCAACATAAACCAAAGACTTTGTTATAATTTTGATAGAACATTGTTGAATGCCTAGGTGTCAGAGACTAGACCCCACTCTCTCTCTCTCTCTCTCTCTCTATTTTTTTAGACAAGGATTTCCTTATGTGGACTCAGGTTGGTCTGATATTTTCTGTGTGTCCCAGACTTTCGTCCAGCTTTATAGTACTCCTGCCTCAGCCTCCTGAGTACTGGGATTACAGGTGGGCACCAGGAAGTTGACACAATTAAAATTTACATTCTTGAGGCATTTAATGTTTTCTAAATTTTCCTTTTGAAGAATTTTGTTTCCTTTTTATCTCAGTGGTTCAAAATATCCTTAGAAGATTTTCTCTTTATTTGAGGCCAGCATCCATCTGTGTAAAATGATATGCCTGTCAATAGCAGGGCCAACAGCAGAAACTTGGAAATGGTGACTGTCTATTCACACCACATTTTGGTATGAACAAGTACAATACAGTGAAATGTTACTGTGGGTGTGTAAATTGATTCTTTCATCCAACCTCCTTCATTAAGAATGCAAATTGCTAACTTTTCAGGAGACACCTTAAACATAAATTAGAACCAAAGGTTCTGCTTTATTTCCTTCCAAAGGATGTTATATACAGCATGGCCCTTAATTAAAGCAAAATTAGTTGATTAAAAGATATGTTGAAAAAGTATTAGTTTACTAAAAAAAAGAGTTCCCCTTCTCCCAAAGTAATATTTTCTGTTGCACCCCATCCCAGGCTAGGAGAGATGTCTTGAATTTAGTTAAATTTGCTAGCAATGGGTCTGCCAGATCTCCATTAGTCTTTCCAAGTTATTAACAGCGAGCTTCTGTGCCTTGGCTTTTGTGCTTCAAAATGGCACTGCGTGTGTTGGCAGTATCTGTTGGAAGTGGTACTGCTCAGAGAGTATCCACAGTTACTTTCTGTAATTGTAGTTTGTATGAAAGATTTCCTTCAAATCAAGGAGAAGAGGCCCTCATCTGAGCCTTTCGGTTTGGGTTTTGATGGCCCATGTTTGGAATGCTTTTCCTGTGGTTAGTCTGGGGCTATGCCTAGCTCCTACAAGTTGTCCCTCCAACTTAACGAGAGTTGCCTGTAGATTGGACCTGGATCTGAAGCATCTCTTAGTAACACAATGACTGGGGGGTTTCTCTAAACCTGGGAACCTCTAAATATTTGACTGTCTAGTAACACAGTGTATGGTGTTTTATTAAATGACATAATTAAGTGCTGTGTAAATAAAAGATGTTAAATAAAAACTCACTGACAGACTTTGGTGCAATCAGTTCCTCTGACTACTTAGTGCCCCCCAAACCCATTTCACAAATGCAGTTTTACTGATAGAACTTCAGATGTAATCTGATTGAGCAGGAAAGCTGCTTTGTCTTGTTGAACCACAATGATTAGCATCACTAACCACTGTAAAGCTTCTTGTAGATTGTCAATGATGTCTCAATTAAAAATCCCCTGGAATGAAGCTCCACTAACAAAATTGGCTTGGGCACAGTGGATTGAGAAAGCTCCCTCACCAAGGTACACGGGAGTCCAGAAGGAAAAACGTTGCACACTGCTGTCTCATACAGGCTTATTGGTTCCTGAAAGCTTATTGAGATGGGCAGAATTTTTGCAGGCTCTGTGCATGGTATTGCCAAAGGCACTGCCACTGCTTGTTATGGACACCATCCTCGTCTCTGCTGTTGTCTGTTCCCAGAGGAAAGAAGCAGGACCCTTCTGCTTAGGAGGGAGCCCTTTATTTGGAAAGGGAGTGTGGTGGGATGAGGGGATGAACCTTAGAATAATGAGTCCTTCTATTTCCAGTAACATTTCTTTCAGTGGGAATGACCAATGTAGTTAAACGTCACTTTCTCATTGCTGTATAGTCAACATGGCATTTGTAGTCCAGATCAGGACCATGTGAGCTTCTTGGGGCCTTTGGAGCTTGGGAAGAAACGATTCCTCTGTAGTCATCTTCGTGTGAGCGTGCTGCCTTGGTACTTTCCAGATAATCACTTTACTCCCAGCTTCCACCTGCCAGGAGTGCAATATTTTTACGATCCTCCATCCCTTTATCTAGAGGAGTATTTGAGACCCTTCTTTGTGCAAGGAACTGCCAGCACATTTAGGGTTAGGGTTAGGCATAGCTTTCAGTGTCAGACACTCCTTTCCGTGGCTAGAGTGTGCTGAGTTCTCAAGCCTGGCTTCTGCTTTTCACTGCCTCAGCATGCTTAAGTGAAGGGAGATGCCCCTGCTCCCCAGCTGCCACCCTTCTTCTGTGGTGTTCCTCATCTAGAGCTGGGGCATGTGTTCTCATCTGACGTTTGGCCAGTGCGGATGGGAACTGTATTTCTGTGAAATAAATTAGTTCAGGTAGTGTATCTTACAGGCTCGTTTTTAGTGCATTTCAACAAAATACGTTAAGGCCATCTGTGGTCCATGTACCTCAGAGTACAGGGCTCCAGTTCACAATCTCTTCAAGGAGATGGGTTCTGCATTGACTCCGGAAATGAGGCTGAAGGGAGGACACTTGAAGAGCAAGAGGAGCTCTGAGTTTAGACTCCACCACCAGTCCTTTTCTTATGCTAACCTATGACATTTCCTGTTCTCACTGCCTCCAGGAAATACTTGATCTTTGGCAAATCTCATGTCCTTATTTTACACAGATTCTCACTAGTCTTCCTTCAGAACATTTACTACAACTATATCTTGTATTTATTTGGGTGACATTTTAATTGTATTTTCGTACTTGTACTGCAAATTTCCTGAGCCTATTGTCCTGTTTGTCTTCATGTACCACCCTTGTCAGCATGGAGTTGGTCCTCAGTAATTATTTCCTCAGAAATTGGTTGAATGAACTTTCCAGCATTTAGAAGGTTGAGACAGGGGGATTTTTTTTCCTTTTTTTTTTCATGTAAAAGAAGTTTGAATGAGTGTTTTCCGGCACGTACGTCTTGCATCATGCATGTGCAGCGTGCCCCAGAAGCTAGAAGAGGGCATTGGATGCCCTGGGACTGCAGTCATAGGTGGTTGGGAGCTGCCATATGGGTGCTGGGAATTGAATCTGGGTTCTCTGCAAGAGCAACTAGTGCTCTTGACTGCTTAGCATCTTTCCATTCCCAAGGCTGGGTTACACACACTATTTGACATGGCATCAGGGTCGTACAGTTTTTATCTGTGATGTTCTGATTCAGTTTCACCTTTGGGGTTTATCAGTCTCTTTTTTATGTTACACCCTTGTTTGCCTGGGTATCCTGTTTTTCTCACTTTCTAAAAAGAATATAAATCCTTATTTTCCCCCCAATCCCAGTGAGCTTCAGTGACTTTTCTTCTGGAAGTGTTTGCCTTTCCTTTTCCAAGACTACCTGATGTAAAAGAAAAACTAATAGCTGTGGATGTAGCCAGCTATCACCCTCTGCAACATCACGACCACATGACCTGTCACACTGCACTGCCAGCCTTTGGGAGGTGGAGGGAAAAGCCTCTGGTATCAAGTACAAAGCCAACCCAGGTCACAGGAAACCCTGCCTGTGTCAGTTGCTTGTTTTGTTGCTGGGACAAAATGCCTGACAAAAGTGAGTTAAGAAAGTGTGTGTTTTAGTTCATCATTCCAAAATATGATCCAAGAAACCTTGCCAGGAGTCTGAGGCAGCTGGGCACATAGGATCCATAGAAAACAGTTCAGAATGATGACTGCTGGTTCTCAGATTGCTTGCTTCTTCTTAATGAGCTCGGTATCTCTGACCGTGGAGTGGTCATCCACAGTTTAGGTGGGTTGTTCCACTTCAATTAACCTAATCCCTCACAAGCATGTCCAGAGCATGTATTATAGGTCATTCTACCTCGTCAAGGTGACAACATCAGACATCACAGTTTCTCAACAAGTAAGAAAGAAAATCCAACACAAAAAACAAAAGTAATATTTTAATATTATATATATGCATATATTACTTAGGCATCAGACATTTTAATATTCAGTAATGTTCTGCTAATTGTTGATGAACATTCTAAAATGAAATTTCCAGTCTCGATTAATTAGTAAAACGCCTTTCAATATATGTCTGTTGTTGTTCTGCATAGACAGCTATGAGGTGAAATAGTCTCATTCTTAAAGGATCTGTGCTTTGATACTAGTTGCTTTGAAAAATTAGCACAAACTAATGTGAGATGTCTTCTCTTATGAAAGTTACTTAGGATAAACAACACAGTGGGAAAATATTTGGCTCTAAAATATATTTGAGAATTGGTTTAAATCAAATGATACTGCCTGCTGTTCACCTGTGCTGTGCAAATTTAATCAGTTATGGAAAGAGTAAACTAATAAAAGACATCTGGACAAAGATCTAAGTGCTGGACCCAATGCAGTGTGACGTCGGCACATCGATAGACCTCTCTGGGTTTTCATTTTCTTGCCTAGAAGATAAGATGAACGATGAATGGTCCTTTTGGCAGTAGAGTTTTATGAGTGGAATAGAAGCAAATGTTACTTCTTGCTTTCTGGATAGACTACTCTTTTTCATACTGTTGAACTAGATAGAACTGTACTCGTCTGCCTTGTCCACACCTCTTTCCCGGATCAGCCCTCTCAAATGTTTTCCTGCTTTAACTGATGAATCTAGAGTGACTATTGATGCAAACGACAACTTTGATTTTCTTGTTAGCTTGCAAACTTAAAGCATGAAAAATACTCACTGGTTTTAAAAGGGGAGAAGTATGTGTATTACTACAACAGAGCCCGGCCTTTAAACATTTTCTGTCTCTCTCTTTTTTTAATTAGGACAATTCTTTCTTTTAATAAATAAATTTATTTATTTGTTGCTTCAGGTTACATCTCCATCATATTGTCCTCTTTCCCCCCTTCCCAGCCCCGCCCTCCCACCCTCTACCTCCTAACCCTTCTATCCCAGTCCTCTGGAGTGGAATGTCCCTACATAACTGTCCCTCGCCCCAGTTCAGAAGTCATATGAGGGCCAAGAGCCTCCTTACACACTGGGGGCGTACAAGGCAGCACCACCACTGAAAACTATCTCATTGCCAGGGAGGGAAAACTAAAAAACTAACCAACAAACCAACAAAAACAATAAATAAATAAATAAAAATAATAAACAAACAAACAAACAAACAAACAAACAAACAGTCTATGTCCATGTTCCCTTTGGTGCATTGGCTGTAGTATAGATATCAAGTACTATATAGCTAAAATCCTACTATAAGTTAATAGATGCCATGTGCATCCTTCTGAGTCTGGATTAGCTCACTCAGGATGAGCTTCTCTAGTTCCATCCATTTGGCTGCAAATTGCATAATTTCATTGTTTCTGATAGCTGAGTAATATTCCATTGTGTAGATGTACCACAGTTTTTTAATCCATTCTTCAGTTGAGGGACATCTGGGTTGTTTCCAGTTTCTAGCTATTACAAATAAGGCTGCTATGAACATAGATGAGGAAACTTCCTTATGATTCCGTGAGGAGTCATTTGGATGTATACCCAGAAGTGGTATGGCTGGGTCCTCAGGCGAAGGTATTCCAAGTTTTCTAAGATACCGCCATACTGACTTCCATAGTGGTTGCACAAGCCTGCATTCCCACCAGCAATGGAGGAGGGTTCCCCTTTCTCCACACCATTGCCAGTATGTGCTGTCATTTGAGCTTAGCCATTCTGACAGGTGTGAGATGGAATCTCAGAGTCTTCTTGAGTTGCATTTCTCTGATGATTAAAGATGTTGAGCATTTCTTCAGGTGTCTCTGGGCCATTAGGGATTCCTCCTTTGTGAATTCTCTATTTAGATCTGTCCCCATTTTTGATTAGATTATTTGGTTTCTTGGCATTTAATTTCTTGAGTTCTTTGTAGAGTTTGGATATTAGCCCTCTGTCAGATATGGGGTTGGTGAAGATTTTCTTCCAGTCTGTGGGCTGCCATTTTGTTCGAATGACAGCGTCATTTGCCTTACAGAAGCTTTTCAGTTTCATGGGGTCCCATTTATTGATTGTTGGTCTCAGGTCCTGAGCCGTTGGCTGTTCAGGAAGTTGTCACCTGTGCCAATGAGTTCAAGGGTTTTTCCGATTTTCTCTTCTATTAGATTTAGGGTGTCAGGCTTTATGTTAAGGACTTTGATCCACTTGGACTTAAGTTTTGTGCAAGGTGATAAGTATGGGTCTAATTTCATTCTTTTACAAGTGGACATCCAGTTGGACCAGCACCCTTTGTTGATGATGCTGTCCTTTTTCCATTGTGCGGTTTTGGCTTCTTTGTCAAAAATTAGGTGGCCATAGGTGTGTGGGTCCATTTCTTGGTCTTCAATTCGATTCCATTAATCTACTGGTCTGTTTCTATACCAATACTGTGCTGTTTTTACTACTATTGCTGTATAGTACAGCTTGAAATCTGGGATGGTGATACCTCCAGATGTTTTTTTTTATTGTAAAGGATTGATTTAGCTATTTTGGGCTTTTTGTTGTGCCATATGAAATTGAGAATAGCTCTTTCCAAGTCTATAAAGAAATGTGTTGGTATTTTGATAGGAATTGCATTGAATGTATATATTGCTTATGGCAGGATGGCCATTTTTATTATGTTGATCCTACCTATCCAAGAGCATGGGAGATCTTTCCATCTTCTAAATGCCTCTTCCATTTCTTTCTTCAAGGGCGTGAAGTTCTTGTTTTACAGTCCCTTTACTTGCTTGGGTAGAGTTACCCCCAGGTATTTTATATTGTTTGTGGCTATTGTGAAGGGGTTGTTTCCCTTCTTTCTTTCTCAGCCCATTTGTTTGTTGTATATAGAAGGGCTTCTGATTTTTTTGAATTAATTTTGTATCCAGCCACTTTGCTGAAGGTGTTTATCAGCTGGAAGAGTTCTCTGGTGGAATTTTTGAGGTCGCTTATGTATACTATCATATCATCTGCAAATAGGGATAATTTGACTTCTTCGTTTCCAATGTTTATCCCCTTGATCTCCTTTAGTTGTCTTATTGCTCTAGCAAGAACTTCAAGTACTATATTGAAGAGATAGGGAGAAAGTGGACATCCTTGTCTTGTCCCTGAGTTTAGAGGAAATGCTTCAAGTTTCTCTCCATTTAATTTGATTTTGGCCACTGGCTTGCTGTATATTGCCTTTATTATTTCTAGGTATGGTCCTTGTATGCCCATTCTCTCCAGAACTTTTAGCATGAAGGGGTGTTGGTTTTTGTCAAATGCTTTTTCTGCATCTAGCAAGATTATCATGTGTTTTTTTTTTCCTTGTTCTTGTTTATATGGTTAGTTACATTGATAGACTTTCATATGTTGAACCATCCCTGCATTCCTGGGATGAAGCCTACTTGATCATGGTGTATGATACTTTTGATGTGTTCTTGAATTTGGTTTGCTAGTATTTTATTAAGTATTTTTGCATCTATGTTCATGAGGGAGATTGGTCTGAAGTTCTCTTTCTTTGTTGGGTCTTTGTGTGGTTTAGGAATCAGGGTGACTGTGGCCTCATAGAATGAGTTTGGCAGTGTTCTTTCTGCTTCTATTTGGTGAAAGAGTTTCAAGAGTATTGGTGTTAACTCTTCTTTGAAGGTCCAGTAGAATTCCATGCTAAAGCCATCTTGCCCTGGGAATTTTTTGTTTGGGAGATTTTTAATGACTGCTTGTATTTCCTTAGGGGTTATAGGACTGTTTAATCTGTTAATCTGATCTTGATTTAGCTTTGGTAGGTGGAATCTATTGAGAAAATTGTCCATTTCACTTAAATTTTCAAATTTGGTAGAGTATAGATTTTTAAGTAGGATCCAAATATTCTCTGGATTTCCTCAATGTCTGTTATTTCTCCCTTTTCATTTCCGATTTTGTTGATTTGGGTTTTTTCCCTCTGCCTTTTAGTTAATTTGGCTAGGGGGTCTGTCTATTTTGTTGATTTTCTCGAAGAACCAACTCTTGGTTTCATTGATTATTTCTACAGTTCTTTTTCTTTCTAAGTTGTTGATTTCAGCCCTAAGTTTGATGATTTCCTGCCTTCTGTTCCTCTTGGGAGTGTTTGTTCTTTTTTTTCCAATTCACCCAGTTTAGCAATTAACTCACTAATATGACCTGTCACAATTTTCTTTTTGAAGGCACTTAGTGCTATGAACTTTCCTCGTAGCACAGCTTTCATTGTGACCCATAGGTTTGGGTATGTTGTGCCTCATTGTCGTTGGATTTTAAGAAGTCTTTGATTTCTTTCTTTATTTCTCCCTGACCCAGTAGTCATCCAGTAAAGAGTTGTTCAGTTTCCATGTGTGTGTAGGCTTTCTGTTGATTCTTTTGCTGTTGAAAACCAGCTTTATTCCATGGTGGTCTGATAAGATACAAGGGGTTATTTCAATTTTCTTGTATCTGTTGAGGCTATCTTTGTGTCCAACTATATGATCGATTTTAGAGAAGGTTCCTTGTGGTGCTGAGAAGAAGGTGTATTCCTTTGTGTGTGGGTGAAACGTTCTGTAGATATCTGTTAGGTCCATTTGGTTCATGATCCCTGTTAGACTTATTATTTCTCTGTTTGGCTTCTGTCTTGATGATCTGTCCATTGTTATGAGTGCGGTGTTGAAGTCTCCCACTACTAATGTGTTGTGATCGACGTGCAATTTAAGTTTTAGAAGTGTTTCTTTTACAAATGTAGGTGTCTTTGTATTTGGGGCATAGATGTTCAATACTGAGATGTCCTCTTGATGAATATTTCCTTTAAAGTGTAAGTAATGCCCTTCTCTGCCTTTTTTTTTTTTTTAATTAACTTCAGTAGGAAGTCTATTTTGTTTGATATTAGGATCGCTACTCCAGCTTGCTTCCTGGGTCCATTTGCTTGGAAAACCTTTTCACAGCCCTTTACTCTTAGATAGTGTCTATCTTTGATAGTGAAATGTGTTTCTTGTATGCAGCAAAAAGATGTGTCTTTTTTTATGGATTCAGTCTGTAAGTCTGTGTCTTTTTATTGGTGAGTTGAGTCCATTGATGTTGATGGGTATTAGTGACCAGGGGTTATTTCCCATTATTTTGGTATAGGTGGTCATCCTGTGCCTCTTTTGTTTTAGTTCCTGTGGAGTTTCCTGTTTCCTCTGTTTCCTTGGGTGTAGTTGTCTTCTCTGGGTTGGAATTTTCCTTCTAGGATCTTCTGTAGGGCTGGGTTTGTGGATAGATATTGTTTAAATTTGATTTTGTCATGGAATATCTTGTTTTCTCCATCTATGTTGATAGAGAGTTTTGCTGGGTATAATAGTCTGGCTGGGCACCTATGTTCTCTCAGGGCTTGTAGGACATCCGTCCAGGCCCTTCTAGCTTTTAAAGTTTCTGAGGAGAAGTCAGGTGTAATTCTGATGGGTCTGCCATTGTATGTGACTTGACCTTTTTCTCTTAAAGCTTTTAATATTCTTTCTTTGTTTTGTACATTTGGCATTTCAATTATTATGTGGCGAGAGTAGTTTCTTTCCTGATCTTATCTGTTTGGTGTTCTGTAAGCCTCTTGGATTTTTATTGGCATCTCTTTCTTCAGGTTTGGGAAGTTTTCTTCTATGATTTTGTTGAAGATATTTCCTGGACCTTGGAGTTGGGAGTCCTCTCTTTCCTCTATGCCTATAATTCTTAGGTTCCATCTTTTCATTGAGTCCTTGATCTTGGATATTGTGGGTGAGAGATTTTTTTAGTTTCTTCATTTTCTTTGGATGTTGTACTGATTTCTTCCATTGAATCTTCCATGCCTGAGATCCTGTCTTCCATCTCTTGGATCTTATTTTTGATACTCATTTCTGTAGTTCCTGTTCTCTTCCCTTGATTCTCCATTTCCACTTTTAACTCTAACTGTGTTTTCTTTATTGTTTCCATTTCCATTTTCATGTCTTGAGTAGTTTTATTCATTTTGTACATTTCCTGCTCCAAATTGCTTGTCTTTGCCTGGAAATCTTTCATTGCTCTTTTTCCTGTTCAAGTTGAGCCACCTTGGCTTGGAGCTCTCTAATAGTATTATCCATTGCTTTCGCTCGTGAAGTTTTGGCTTCTTTGAATTCCTTCATAGATTTAAGTTCTTCTTGAAGGGAGTCTATCACTTTACATAGTGTAGAATTGTCATCATTTTCGTGTGTTTCTGCTGTGGTGAGGTCGTCAGGATTGGAAGAACTAGGATAGTTTTGTTTTCTTGGAGTCATATTTCCCTGATTTCTGTTTTTTTCTTGGATCTTGGCCATTTGGATGTTCTTAGCTGTCTGATCCTGTTGTCTTCTGGGCTTGGATCCAAAGGGGGCACTTTGGTATAGCTGTTGAATTGCTTGGCGATCTGTCGCTGCTTACAGGGGGATCTCAGGGTCACTGTGCATCTAATAGCCAGAAGCACTGTGAGCTGGTGCAGCCATTTCCCAGGCAATGAGGAATGGCCCGGGATTGTTTCATTGCTCCCAAGTCAGACCTCTCTATGTTGCACGCTGAGTGTTCAGCCTGCAGTGGCTCTGGTGTTATGTCCCAGGTACAGATTCTGTGGACTCTGGAGGTCCCCATGGAGTCTGATATGTCTGGGCTTTCCAGAATACCGCTGTGGGCCCCCTGGCTGCTGGCCTCCACGTTTTGTAACCCTTAGAGTCTGCGTGCCTCCGCCGTGACTTGCCACTGCAGCTGCCGTAGCCGCCTTTGCAGTGCACGCGCCGCCTCCGCCCACATTGTCTGTCTTTCGTTGGATATGTATTTCCTGAACAAAATGTAGTTTTGTGTGATTTTGTTTTCTTTTTAATACAGGATATCTTGTAGTCCAGGCTAGTCTTGACTCATTATGTTGCCAGGGATGGCTTTGAACTCTCCATCTACTCAGCACTGGAGTTAAGGATGGCATTATTTACTTAGACCTGGAATCAGTCATGACATGCTTTTAGAATATGAGCAAGGATTTCTTGTTTATTAATAAGCAGGTTAAATATTATCACATCTTCTTAGAATACTTTGTAGCAAAGTAGCCTTGAGGGAGGCTTGCTCCATGGGCTTTGGCTCATCTGAAGGAGGCTCACTCCATGGACTTTGGCTCATCTGAAGGAGGCTCACTCCATGGACTTTGGCTCATCTGAAGGAGGCTCACTCCATGGACTTTGGCTCATATGGGGCAGTGATTTTTTTTTTTTTTTTTGATCAAGAAACGTTGGATTCTGTCATAGTGTAAAAGCAGTTTCTTGCTCATAGCAAGGTCAGTATGAGAACCACAAGAAGCCATGTGATTTAGGATGATGTCAGGGGGCTTGGGCTCCATTTCCTGATGAAAATGGACAATTATTTACATTATCACGTGGGCATGATGGTATATTTCTGTAATCCTAGCATTCTTTGGACATATCTCAAAAACAAACAATAAAATTCATATTTCTTTAATACTGAAGGGTGCATGGCTAGCTTCTGACTTGTCTTCCACCCTAACCCTCTGAAATCAGTGTTGTAACATGGATTTACCGTGCCCCATTTCTAAAACTTTTTTAATTGGGCAGCAAGAGAGCAAAATCAGAACACGAAGCCACTGCATTTTGGATTTCTCATTTTAACAATGATTTAGTTTTTAACTCTTCTGTCCAAAGCAATGAGCATGTTGCCACCTGGGCTGGAGTCTGAGGAGAGTTTAAAGCAGGAGTGTACAACACGGTGCATTTGCTGTGCAGGTCTGGCTTGTGTGTACCTGGGAAAGTAGTGGTTCTATTTGTGTGTAAAAGATGACAAAGTGCTCTGTTGTAGGTGAATGAAAGGTCCAGGAAATAGCTCTTCGTGATCTCCACTGTGAAGATACAGTACTTTAAGTATGTCTTTTCAGGTCCAGGAAATAGCTGTTCGTGATCTCCACTGTGAAGATACAGTACTTTAAGTATGTCTTTTCACATAGGTGTCCTCCACATTTGTGGATGCAGGTACTGGAAAGCCCAAGGCAAAGCACTTAGCACGCGGGTTTGTACTTATTGATAGCTTTCTTACTCTAACCTGTCACACATTTCCCCTTAATTACACAAGTAGGCTTTATCATCCACAGTTTTGTGATAGAGACTGGTTACAATTTGTCCTCCAGAACCTCCGACTAGAACATCTCTGAAAATTAAAACAAAGTTATTTTGTAAATTTCGCTGCAATATATTTAATGGCAAATTGGTGTGAAGGAACTGAGGTTACTAAAGTTTGGCTTGAGCAAGGTAATGAGAAATCAGGGCAACAGCACATCTCCTTGTGGAAAGCTTTTTCATTAGACACAGCATCTGGCTATGTAGCTATGGCTGGCCTAGAACTTACTGTCTAGAACAGATAGGTGTCAAACTTGTGCTGATCCTCCTGTCTTGTGTCTCTCAGGTATTGAGGTCACAAGTATGTTCCAGCAAACCTGACTCATCAGGTGTTTCCAAAACAGTGTCTCATGTAGACCAGGCTGTCCCCAAACTCCATGTACATGAGGCTGGCCTTGAATTCCTGGTGTTTCTACTTCACTCCTTCAGTGTTAGAGCAGTTCATATTTGTTTTCATCACAATGACTGGGACTTTGGTATAACATACTTTCTAAACTATGAAATTTTTAGAAATGAACTTTCTAAAGTATGAAAACTTGTTTTTTTTTTTTTTCCAAGTGCATGTGCCTACTAGGATTTCACAGCAGAGAGCTTCTTGACACTCACAATGCTGATCTTTATCAGCGTCATTTTCCTCAGTAAAAATGTTGCAGTACTTGTTGTCATTGTAATGACAAACGCAAATCATAGGAACAGCATTGACTCGGCAGACTATAGCCTCCTTTTCTTGTCCTTGTTGGAACTCCAGGAACTGAAACTGAGTAATGCTTGCAAAACAATGCTTTTTTATTTCTGGTATGCAGTCATTTATGACTGAATACAAATGGGTGGAGAACAGGCTTCTGACTTGTTGTCAGTTCACCTCTCTAATCAGCAAGGTAGAATCCAAATTGCGAATACCAACACACTTGTTTCATTTTGTCTAATTTCCCATTGAGACAAGATCTCACCATGTACTCCAGGCCGGCTTCCAACTTGCTGTGTAGCCCATGTTGGACTCAAATTCAATCTTACCTCAGTCTCCCAAGTACTGAGATTGCAGATGTCTCCACTCCACCTGCTTCTTATGAGCCGTTTGTAAAAAAAGTCCTTTTATTTATTGCTTAGAACAGACAGAGACCCAAAACCCTGTTCAGATTTTAAAATTCTGGATCAGGTAGTCCTGATTGGCTGACTTTAATCATTGTCACAAGAAGTTAGTTCATGAAAAGTTACACCCAGATGTAGAGAGCAATATTTATTACTATATTTCTAACTTCACTAAAAGACAGAAATTGTGGCTGTTGAATTATTTACAAAATGGCCCATCAATGATTGACTCACAACTTCACAATTTTTATAGTCTGTAAGAGCAATTTGTTAACGCATTAACAGTCTGACATCTTTATCCTTTTGTTCCATCTCTTATCATAAGAGACTTCTTTTAATATCCAGTATGATTACTTAGTTTCTCTCCGGGTCAGGGACCCTACATTCTATACAGATGTGGCTCCCACGCTCATTCAGTGTTTCCTTCCATCTGTTCTTTGCCAGTGACTGGAGAATTCTCAGATCCTGCCTATCTATCCTCTTCCCTTTTAAAAGCCTCCTGTTAGTGGTTTTGTCCACACAGGCATTTCCTTATTTTCCTATAGTCTCAATGGTGACCAGTAGCTTTTGCCAAGTAGGAAGGTGAACGTGATTTGCTTTGTTATGGAAATATCTTTACAGGTATTTAGAAGTCTTAATGGAGCCTGTGGTTTAAGTGGTATTTAATCTAAGCCTAGTGAAAAGTGGTCAAAAGGTTTAAAAAATCAAACTTCAGTTTCTGTTATCTAAAGGCTTTATTATTATCATTGTTTTTACTCATTTGGATGTTTATCTTTTTATCTGTTAGTTCATGTGAAAATCAAAATGTTTGCTCATAGATCTTTTTTTGGGATAGGGGCCAAGGCTGGGAAGCCTCCTGGGGAAAATTCTTCTTTCCCTTCCTGTTGTAGCTGTAGCACAGTGGCCCTGCTGGGAACAGAGGGAAGGCTTGTGTGGTGTAGATGTGGGAATGGCAGTTCTTCCCTTTGGGCTGTCTCCAGAGAATTAAGCCATGAGGTCTATGCATAGTCCTTCATGGTAACAGGGTTTAAACTATTGGTGGGTTGCTGAAAATCCCACAATCATTTCAAACTTATTGAAATGTACTTATTGTTACAGAAATTGAGTATCCTTTCCTATTTCATTGCCTAAGAATCACATGATTTGTTCTCAAATCCTCCTGTTTGTGTCTCTCATGTATTGAGATCACAAGTATGTCCCAGCAAACCTGACTCATCAGGTTTTGCCAAGACAGTGTCTCACGTAGAGATCCTGTCTCCAGGATGCTAAGGTGTATTTTCTCTCTCTGATTAACTGAAAGGAGAGAGGAGTGTTAACATTCTCATTCTTAGATTTTCTTTATATTTTTGTATTCTGAGAAATTTCTTCATTGAATTTTCTGGAGCTATGTGTAGATCTGTCTTTGGAAATAAAGGATGACTTCTGTGGGTTTTGGAGTTTCTCTGTTTTGTCGAATTTGTGCTGCCAAAATCAAGGATACCAGAGCATGGCTTTAAGCCTTCAATGTCTCAAAAGAGAAGCTGAGACAGTGGGGCATTTTTGTTCATTTTAAAATTTAGATCTCAACAAAGATGATTAAAATATGCAAAATTAACTGTCAGATAAACCTATTCTAGAGTAATGTTAGGATTATTGTAGAATCCCAAGTGTTGTTGTCACCACTACTCTTTATGGTAGACTGCTAAAATAGAGCTTCATCTTAGACAGACAGATGTGATGATGGAGTGAACCTGCTCTCTTCTCCCCTCCTCCCTGACTATGCAACACAGCTCAGTCATGAACTTGAGCTCCATCTGCCCTAGCCTCTCCAGTGCCAGAGTTTCATGTGGGCATCAGCATGCCCAGCTGCAGAAATGCTTTCACATGCTCCATGGCTTGCTGGGTGCTTCACTGCAGAAGCCGTGCTGCAATTAGATTCCAGTGTGCATCTGCTCAGCTCCTCTTGGCTCCTGTTAGAACGACGTATGTTCTGTAATTTATTTTAGGCATGTTTGTGTGACCTACAAATATTGACCATCATGGTATTGAATTACATCTCATGTTTGTAAAGATTTTATAATGTTACAAATATCAAGTGTAGTGTTCCTCATGATTTTGGGCATGCTGAATTATGAATGGATAGAATTATAAACAGAAGACGTGACTCCTGTTTCCTCATCTCATAGAGTGTAGTAAAATTCTGTTATAATGATTTATTTCATGTTTGCATATCCCTTCATCTATTCCTATGGATGAAAGGCATCTTAAAACCAGAGAAAACATACATAACATAATTTAATTTAGGCTGTTTATCTTGTGGAAGGCATAAAATACATTTTATTTTTCTACCCATGGTTTGAGAATCATTCAATGTCATGACTAAGGAGTTATATGTTTCCATATTCTGAGCATCTTTTAGGATTTACATATATCCAGAGTCTGGAATACAAGATGATATATAGAGAAACTAGATCTCATCAGGGAGATAATGATTAATGTGAGTGCTAGTTTATGAGTGCTGGGAAGATGGTTCTTTGGCTAAGAGTTCACACACACCACTCTTCCAGAGTACCTGAGTTCAGTTCCCAGCATCACATTAGGTGGCCCACAAACCGAGCCTTAGCTACCTTGGGTTCTGGCCCACACATCACACACACACACATCTCTCTCTCTCTCTCTCTCTCTCTCTCTCTCTCTCTCTCACACACACACACACACACACACACACACACACCACACAAATAAAAATAAATCTTAAAAATACTTAAGTTAGTCAATTCATCAGTCCGTCAGTCAATCAATTAGTCAGTCAGTCAATGGAGCCTTTCTGGCAGGATCAAGATGAAGCTTTGGAAAGGTTTATTGAAACATATGAGTACTGACTGGGTCAAATTGGTCAGTAGAGTAGAAACTCCAAATGCCTAAGAAAGTGAATGTAGATTAGTATCTGAAGGTTGTCATATGAAGCCAGGAGATAAAGGTTCCTATATTTCATTAGGACATATACTTTCATTTGAACTACAGAATATTAAGTTTTGCATTACATTTAATAGTTTCCCCTATCTATATAGTTAATAACTACTAATAAAATTAGACTGGCATCTGCCATGCTGATAGCCTTGCCATACACCTACTATGTATGAGGACATTTCTTTATGTATTTATTATTTTGAAGAAAAATGGGGTTATAACCTGATTCAGAGTAGTTTCACTTAGGTTGTTTTAGTGTTTTTGTGGGGGTACTTAATTTTGTAAGGGATATTACTAGTTAATGAACACTGTGAACATTTTAGTTATGTTTACTTTTCAAAACATGGAAGTGAGCCAGGAAGATCTTTCAGCCATGAAAGATACTTGTGTCAATTTGAAAACCTGTATTCGATCCCAGAACCCTCATGGTAGAGGAGAACCAACTTCTACAAGTTGTCCTCAGAATTCTACATGTGTGCCCGTGTCATGCCCATGTGCATGCACACACGCGTGTGCAAGCACACACACAAACACACTTACACACTCTCAACTATAAAAAAAGTTTAAAAAAGAACCCCAAGTACTTTTTTATTAGTAAGTTCATTTATTTACTCATTTTACATGCCAGTTGTAGCTCCCTTCCTCTCCTCCTCTGGGTCCCCATTCCCCTTCTCCTCAGAAAAGGGGAAGCCCACTCCCATGTCACCCCACCTTAGCACATATTATATGTATTATATGGCTAAAATCCAACTCATGGCTAGTTTTCCGATGGAAGAATACAGATTTTTGTGAATTTTCAAACTCAGATGGTTTTGGTTCAACAAAACAAGTATTCCATGCTGGCTTAACACAATAAAAGGAAAGGCATGGTTCATGTGTTAAAGGTTTAGAATGAGATTTGATGAGGGATCTATCTGTGTCTTTGAACTTTTCTACATTTTGTGTGTGTGTGTGTGTGTGTGTGTGTGTGTGTGTGTGTGTGTGTGT
>CAJQZJ010032332.1:3624485-3675920 GCA_907164525.1 Lophiomys imhausi
TGTGTGTGTGTGTGTGTGTGTGTGTGTGTGTGTGTGTGTGTGTGTGTTCATAGAGGACAACCTTATGGAGTTGGTGTCTTATATTTACATGGGTTCAAAAGATTGAACTCAGGTTGTCAGGTGTAAACAGCAAGCAGTTTTATCTGATGACCCATCTCACTGTTCTTATTTTATTTTATTTTTTGAGATAGAGCACTATATAGCCCAGGATGGCTTCAAACCACTAAGTGGTAGAGCATGAACTTGAACCTGTGGTCCTTCTGTCCCTGTCTCCGGAGTGTGGTACCACATCTAGGTACAGCATGTCCTGGGGATCAAACCAGGCCTTCATGCCTGAGCGGCATCATTAGCCCTGTTATTCTGATTGACTTGTCCAGTCAGCTTTCCTCCCCTACCTCAGGAGAGGATTTTTCTCATTCAAACTTTAATAAGAAGGAGTGGAGGGATTTTGGTACCTTGTGATATCTGTGACTGTTGAATTTTGTTTCTACCCGGTCTTTAATGTGAGTGTGGGCAGGAAGTGGGGAAATCATTTTCGCTGATTGTGTCTCATCCTACAAGCAGCCACCTTCATCCATCTAACCCTCTTGCCAACAGTCGGCACTAGACAGTGTCTACATAACCAGACCAACAGCAAGAGGTCTAGCTATCTAATGCAGAACACAGTTCAAGCTCGCACATGTTAGCTAAAGCCCATGATCTGTCTGTATGTGTGTGTGCTCTGCTCTTCAGGTTTTAAATGCTTGTCATTAGTTGCAAAGTCATTTTGAGTGAGTTTATTTAGCATTGAAAGATCAAAGAATTTGTATGATATAAAGAAACATTAATTCCACAAGTATGGGGCTCTCTGTGGTAAGTCTTTCACTTAAATGTACTGTTGACTTGCACGGGACCAAGACAGTGTAAAAGCAATAACAACAAAAACTTGGCTGTTTAAAGGCAAAACAACAGTGTGTGTCAGTGTTCTTATTCACCAGGAAGAAAGCAGGGCCTTCTGCACTCATAGACTCATGGGGGAAGCAGGTGGGAGTGAGTCGTCTTGCAAATGGGTGTGTGATTTCAAACTGTGACTGCTCTGGCTGAGATCCATAAGCCTGGGAAGAGATCAGAAAGCATTTGCTAGAATGACACATTTGAGCTGAGATCTCAGGGGCAAAAGTAAAGACAAGTAGGCAAAAGGCAGAGAGAATTCTAGCCATGGACATGACATGCTTGAGAACTGGGTCTTGCGTAGGAAAAAAACAAAGAAACACACAAACCCAAAGTCAGAGAGATGACTCAGCAGGTAACCTTTTGCCTGGAAAGCCTGACATGAATTTGATTGCTGGAACCCACATAGAGGTGGGAGGAGAGAATGGACTTCACCCAGTTGATCCTTGATTTTCACATGCATGCTTTGTGACGTCCCTCACACTCACTATATATACCTAGCAATATTAAGCAAACATTTTAAACTACTTGAAAGGAATGGGATTTTTATGTTTGTTTATTTTTTACATATATAAATGTTTTGTCTGCACATATGTATGTCTGTAGTATGTGTGTCTGCTGCCTGTAAAGGCCAAAGTGTGTATCGGCTCCTTTGAAACTAGAGTCACAGAAGATAATGTGGGCTAGGATCCAAACCCGGGTGAACTGTAAGAAGCAGTACTTGGTGTTAACTGCTAAGCTATCTTTCCAGACCTGACCCACTTTGTATTGCTTTGTTTTGACTGGTTTATACGGAGAATACAGAACAGTGATGTACAATGAGGGTGAGACTGGTAGGCGGAGCCTGTAGTTGCTGTTGAGATTTGTTTTGATATTCTCTAAGAAATGAACTTGGCAAGAACTCACTTTATGTGCCTTAATTCTTTGGGGGATTTGCTCAGATGGTATAATAGTACCGTGGTGTTTTTCTCTCTTGAGTGTTGATAGTGTTTTCCCAATAAGTTTTCCTGCCACTCCAAAGCCTGATTCAGGTATAGAGTTATTATTTCATATTCAGTCTTCTAAGTCTTGGTATGTTGTGTATGCAGCAGCTTTTGCACTTTTATAACTTTTAAAAGCTTTTGTAGGTTCAGATGTAAAATAGTGAAGGTAAAGGCCTGCAAATATGAGTGAATGTTCATCATATGAATATTAAATTAGTTTTGGTTGCACACTGTACAGAAGAGAAAAGGGTAGAAATTACTTTTTCAGGGAAAAATATCGAAGTGATTATATAACTAGCTTATTACAAACATAAGTATTGAGTTGATGGCATAATCTACCTAGCATTTACATCTTGCGGGAACAGTTATCATTTTTCTCTTCTTTGGTATGGAGACTGAAACTAGAGCCTTCAGCATCCAGGGCAGGTACTCTACTTCTGAGGTACACCCTCAGCTCCAGCACTCCCTGCCACCCCATTTTGTTTGTTGTTTTGAGACAAGGTCTTAAGCTCTGACTGTCCTAGATCTCACTCTGCACATCAGGCTGGCCTTGAACTCACAGTGATACCCCTGCCTCTGCATCTGAGATATTAGGATTAAAGGCATGTGCCACCACACCCAGCTGGCATTTATTTCATGATAAATGCTTATTCTTACTTTTCATCTTCATTCACATATCCTGGTGACTCTCAGATGTGACTGCAGCCACGGTAAAAGAAAGAAATGGAGTGTCCTCCCAAAAGCAATGACGTTAATCCCAGTAGCATCTGTCCTAGGGAGGAAGGTGCTTTGGAATTCAGCCCCTCCTAGAAGCTCTCCTAGAAGTCTTAAGTGGTAATCCTGTGGTCCAGAATTGAGGCATAGAAGATGCCAACAGGACTCTGGCTTTAAACACAAACAGGAAAAGCATTTCTTTATATTGGTCACTGTTATTTCATTTCTTCAAAGTATAATAGGTTTAAAAGTTATCAAATTGTTCTAGAAATGGAACATGTATGATTGACTACCTTAATGTTTGCTCAGTATCTTTGGTCTTTTGCTTTTGCAGAGACTGATAATTTGTCTAATTAGCTCCAGGATGTGTTTTCTATAGTGAAAACATGTGTCCATGGTCTTGATGCTGAGGAAAGGCCAGGCAGTTGCTCAGGGACCGGGCTGGCATTTGTCCAAGGTTGCCAGTAATGGGCTTAATTTAGTGTGCTTAGTCCTTGCATGGGATGTGGTATTGAAGCAATTCCCAGTCAAAAAATTTCCATCTGACACTGGTGGTTTTCCATCAGTCCACTTCTGTTTAGGAGAGCTGATACTCTTTTCACTACATTTTCAAAGTAGTAGTAGTTTACATAAAACGTTTATTATGTAGTACACTCCTGGCAAGTATAGAAACTGTACAGAAAATAATTGGTGCGTCCATTTTTTTTTTATTCAGTACAAGGTTTCTCTGTATAGCTTTGGAACTAGTTTTGTAGACTAGGTTGGCCTTGAACTCAGACATCTGTCTGCCTCTGCCTCTCCAGTCCTGGGATTAAAGGCATGCACCACCACTGCCTGGCTCTGTCTTTTATTCATTTTTTTAAACATCTCATAAATCTTCCTGTCTAGCATGCCATTGAGTTTTAGCTCATATCCCCGGGAGTGCTGCAGTGCGCCTGCTACAATGATTCTGTAGACTCAGAAATGCAAGTCTCCAAGATACATAATGATTGTAGCATCCAGAGACCTGTCTGCTTTTTCACATCCTGAGGCCCATGGAGGCACATGCTAGAGGGGTTTGAAGCCCATGTGTTTGTGGGGACTGTGTGTATGTACACAGTGAGCTGTTGCAGGAAGCATTTGCTCATATTCATAGACTTTTAAATACTTCTGTGAGTAGGATATTGCTATGGCATTATGTTCAGGAATTTTGAAAAATATGATCTGTGCATCCCTCCATCTTCAAAATTATGTATTGAGAGATATGCCAACAGGTCCTGGCCCTGAGAACTTGAGAATGGTGTTTCTTTGCAATTGGGAGGAGATTCAGGGTCAAGGTCAAGTGGTACCTATGGGAAGGAATCTACTCTTCTGTCTTGGTGGTTGAGGAAGTTTGAGAGGAACTTGACCTGGGAGTGAATCATGAAGATGCATGAGGTGTGGGCTAGGCAAATGATGCTCTGTAGAAGCAACGGTAACATTTACTGAGTAATTAGTGTGTCTTGTCTTACCTCTTTTAAAACATGGATTGTCTTATACATTCATCATAGCAACTTTAAAAGAGAATTGAAGATAAGGAAATTGAGGCAAAAGAGATAATCACGCAGTTCAGTGTGGCAGAGTGTCAATTCAAAATTCAAATCCATACAGTCTGGTGTGTGTGTGTGTGTGTGTGTGTGTGTGTGTGTGTGTGTGTGTGTGAGAGAGAGAGAGAGAGAGAGAGAGAGAGAGAGAGAGAGAGAGGGACAGAGAGAGACACAGAGGCAGAGAAACTGACAGACATCTTAGCACTGATACAAGTTGGACCTTTAGTCTGTGAGGCAGAATAGAAAGATGGAAAATTATTGGGGCACAGAAAGGGAAAGGAACCTTCATTCAGGAACATGGTTAGAGCTTCTTCGGTGTTGAGGATGGAGACTTACAGCACAATTAATATTTTCTGTGAAAAATTGCCTATGTAGAGACACTATTACTCATATAAGAAGATCTCAGATAAGAACATTAAGATGGGAATATGCATATGGACTGAGTGAGCAGTTGTAACCTTGAATACAGTCTGTTCCTTTCCCACATAGTTTTTAGAAATCTCACAAATGAGACTGTTATCTTTTGTTTGCTGGGAAAGTATCTTTACTTTGCATAGAACTCTTATGGTAGAGGATATTTCTTGTAAACCTTACTCAGTGCACCTCAGATACCACCTGAGATCTTTTAATTCCTTAACCTCTCTCTAAACATAGTGCTACAATCCACCCAAACCATATATTTGCTTGTTGTAAAGGCAATAAAGCACAGTTCTCCTTTGAGAAGCCCACACTCGCACCCTGGGTGTCTCATTGTTTCCCTGAGGAACGCTATTCTTTTTCTAATCCCCATGCAAAACTCACATTAAATCCTGTCTAATAAACTCCAACCTTGCTTCACAAGGACTCATCCCGAGTTCCTTTCTTGGTGAAGTCAAGGATTCTGTTTTCTCTGGGGGAGAAGAGATCAGTATTGTCCCTGCAGCCACCCCTGCCATGGCCAGTGCCTGTCATCCAGCATGGCTGTAGTGTAAATGGCGGGTGTAAACAGTGCTAGTACCTTGTCTCACTACATGGTGTAGTTATACGGATTGAAATAATTCAGATACACAGTTAAGACTAATTTCAGAATCCTAGGGAGGGAGGGAGGGAACTTCTCTTCTCATGCAGTATTTCTGTAAGTATATATTTGTAGTAGGTAATATATTTATTATGGAAATGTGTCTCATCAGACCAAATGTGTTCCCCTTATCTTATCAGAAATACCTGTTTGTTTTAAAAACCACTACTGTCTCCTTTTTATCTGAGGGTGATTTAAACATCAGACCCTACTGTCTTCACCTCCGAAGTACTGGGATTACAGATTAAAAAAATAGTCTTGGAGTGAGGATGTAATTCAGCGGGTAGCACGAATACCTAGCATGTCTTAAGCCTGAGTCCAATCCTTAGCACTGCATAAAACTGAGTGTGGATACAGATGTCTCATTTCAAAACACGAAAGTAGAGAGAAAATCACAAATTCAAGGCCATCCTTAGGTATGCATGAGGTGTAAGGCCTGGGTTATGGAAGACCTTGCCTGGAGAACAAATTTCTCTATCCCACTGCCTTTTAACTTTCTGGTATTATAGTCATGCATATATAATGAAATGATTAGGAGAGTTCCATAATTAGTGTTCATGTGTGTGTATGTAGCACAGCATGAGTATAGAATTCAGGGAACAGCTTTGTGAAATACCATCTCTCCTTTCTCCTCCATGTTGGTTCTGCGCATCAAACTCAGGCTGTCAAGCTTGTATTGTTTGGTGGCTTTACCTGCTTAGGTCTCTTCCTCATCAGCTTTTGTTTATTTTAAATGGTGTTCTTCTTAATATCTTTGTAGTTAGATTTTTGCACTTTCATAATGGCTTAGTTTTTATAAATTGTAGAATCTTGAGACTAATAGAAGAAAAATCACAAATGGACCATAGGTTTATGGGATCTATCTAGTGAATTGGTAGATTAGGCTTGACTGAAAGGAAAGATGTGTGTCTCCTCCCATGTGGATGCAGGGAAGGAGGTTCTGTAACTCTGTGTATGTGAGAGGCTGGTGGAGAGAGAGTTGAAGTGCTGAGGGACTAAGCCAAATGGCCGCTTCCTGTACCTTAATGTGAAATTAAATGATTTGATGGCCAGAGGACAAGTTGTTACTGTGTTTTGGAAAATTGTCAAGATTTAGAAAAGAAAAGAAAAACAAGAGGAATCGAGGAGATACAGGCTCTAGCATCTCTGGGCAAAGTCTGTAATAACTAATGTTGAGGACCCTGTGTGTCCATGGGTTCACACCCCTTGTTGTCACTGTCCTTTCAGCAGCTTTTGGAGGGCTGGGGGGACAGTGTGAAGCATGATGAAGTCTACCACTTGAGCTTTTGGGGCAAGGCTGGGCTTCACAGTGAAGGATTTAAAGGTTCTGTCGAGAGCATTTGTCTACAGCCAGGCAGAGGACAGACTGAAGCTTGGAAGCAGGGCAGTGAAGATGTAAGGAATGAAAACATTGCTTAAAGATTTCAGCAAGTCAGGGCTCAAGGGAAGAACACAAGGGTTTGATTTTTTACAAGAGATACAGTTCTACCCCCAGGTTGAAATCTGGGGACTAGAAGGGAAGGTGAGGTGAATGAAGCCTTAGGATTCTATGTAGCTTAACATTGTCGTGACACACTGATGTGAGCAATGGAAGGATTTTAGTGAGGTGGGAAGGCACACTAGAGTTCCCTAACCCTGAAATTATACCATGATTGCAGCTAATCATTGGTGAAGAATGAGGGGACACTAGCTGGCTGACCCAGGTAATTAGAAAATGTTTTTTTTTTTTTTTGAAAATGCAACATGATAATGATCATAAAGGGGAATGTGTGGATCTTGAATGGGATCGAATTAACAAACTGAGCTCCAAATAGTCCCTAACACACTAGGGGCGAGCCTGGCGTGGGGTCCAAGGATAGTTTCTTTTCTCTGTGCAGCACCAAACAAACAGAAGCTTCAGGGTGCCTGCCTGGCAGCAACCACTATGGTGGTCTGTTTGTCTTTCAGCAGCTCATTTCCAGGTGAGCAGAGTACCTTGAGACATGACGATTTGCTTTTCCTTGTGTGAATTCTAAAATCTGATCTAACTAGGAGAGTGAGAGATTTAAAGGTGTGCTGTTTTTAGGAAACATGTTCTAGAATTAGGGAGTAAAGCAAAAGAGGCACCACACGGTTCAATACTGGAGTTTGTTTGTTCTGTTAAAACCTTGGGCTTTGTGAAAAAGCATGAGCTTAGGACCCAGGATTTGGTTTCACAGATGGCCTCAGTGTTCAGGGATCCATTGTAAAATACAGGTATTGCCTTCAGTACCCCTGGAATGTCTTCTGAGTCTAAAATTCCATTATTTTCAGTCAGAGTTCTCACTTCTATTTTAAGATGCTGTCTTTCATTACCTCCTGTAATAGTTATTTTTCCAGTGCTGCGATAAAACACTGTGATCCAGGCAGCATACATATATAAAAGAAAGGGTTTATTTGACTTATGGTTCCAGAAGGATAAGAGTTCATCATGGCAAAGAGACACAAAAACAAGTGGCAGTCAAGTTCGGGGTAGCAGCTAGCTAACAGCTCACACCTTGAACTGCAAGCATAAAGAAAGGGGTCGGGGGGAGTACTCAAAGTCCACCTGCAGTGACATACTTTCTCGAACAAGGCACACCTCCTAAGCCCCAGAAAAGTGCCGTTAGTTGAATACTAAGTATTTAATGTCTGAGATTTCAGGGGACATTGATCATTCAAATCATCACATCTCCCTTTTATTATCATTATCATTAATTATTATTGTTATTTTGAGGCAGGGTCTTTCTATGTATTCCTGTCTGGCTTTAAATTTAACACCAAACCTGTTATCTTCCTACTATTTTTAAAAAAAGATTTATTTAGTTTATGTACATTAGTACTCCATTTGCATGTATGTCTTCATGACAGAAGAGGACATCAGACAGAAAAGGGTATCATATCAGATCCCATTACAGATGATTGTAAGCCCCCATGGGTTGCTGGAAATTGAACTCAGGACCTCTGGAAGAGCAGCCAATGTTCTTAACTGCCGAGGCATCTCTATAGCCCTTCGTACTAGTCTTAAATAGTAGTTGTCTTAAAGCTGAGAACTTTGGAATGAGGAGTAAGTTTATATCTTCAGCCTCTCCATTAGATGGTCCAGGAGGAAGTGCAAATGATGAATTTAAATGCAGGAAAGACCCTGCAGATGGGTCCGGTGACAGGAGTAAAAGCCAACTGGAAGGCTGAGTTTAGGGTGAGCCTCCGATGGCTCCTCTAGGACAGCCTTCTGGCTCTTCTGTGGAGAGATGTCATGTCTTTCCTTGGGCCAAATAGTATCAGAGGGATTATACAGGTAATAGAAATAATTTACGGATTCCAGTTTACACTTCTGACCCAAAGCACCTCGTGCTGTGGCCTTATATAGATTGTACCAAACACGTCAGCTGACGTGCAGTTCTTTGACAAAGCTCTTTAGTGTATGCCGAGCGCAACAGAGTCCAGGACAGTGAGGGTGTTTCCCCCTAAACCTGAGTCTAGAGCTTGCTTCAAGCTTTTCTCATGTCACCTTGTACTTTCAGTTTCCCTGGCATATCACATGCGGCCTTATAGCTTTTATTATGTGCAGCACATTCCAACCCTGCTCTGAAAACTACTTCAGCTTTGCTCCCTGCCCACCCCACCCCTGCTTGCCATCCTTTTTGGCCCGACTCATTAGAGCCTTGAGCTTAATCATCCAAGTCCTTGTACTGGATTGTTTCCCTTAGAGTTCTGCAAGCCACAGAGTGAAACTGATTAAGATTTTACAGGCCTGATGATTTTCCTCCTGGTATTCACCCAGAAAACAAGCTTTAGGTCAGGGAGCTGATGAATCATTTTGCAAGGCTTTTGTTTTCTGTTTGATTCTTGAAAAAATCGGTATGGCCATGAACATGTCACTGTCCCCTATTATCATGAGGACATTAGGACATGAAAGTAAAACTCTCAGTGTTAGCTTTGGTTTCTGATAAATGTAATATATTCTTTTTCTCCCCCAGAAATCAAATTGAGTTCTTCAGAGAACATTCACTCATGTAAAATTCCTGTTAATTTTAGTGCTTGAGGCTCAGTGTCGTGATGCACACTTGTAATCCCAGCGTTCTGGAAATAGGGACAAGTACAAGGGTCAGTGTCAAAGTTGGCCTAGGTTACATAGTGATCTTGAGGCTAGCTTGAGTTCCCTAAGATCCAGTTTCAACAAACAAAATAAAAACAGAAAAAGCTGAAGCTGGGCCGAGATGACTGGGCTACAGCTGCTGGGTGACTGGTGCCATCATGAGGCTTCCACCAAACCATCACAGAAGGCCTCTGGGGGATAGACGTGGGATCTTCAGTGTCTGTAAAAAGAGACTGAAGCTAATCGTGTATAAGTGGCCTTTTCTATGTTACGTAGCTAGTAAGTCTCCAAGCTACAACAAGACTCCTGTTAGTCTATAACAGGCTCCCTGACTGGATGAAGACAGGGGAATGGATCAAAGCTTCATTTAGTATTTAGACATTGATTTGAGTGAAAATTAGGTCAAATATTGTTGGTTGAGAACATAGGGTGGTAGAAATTGATTCTACTTGGGTTGGGTATAATTTTTGGTCAGGTCCCTGGCTTCTCTGTCATAAGGAACTTCCAGATTAGAAGGGGTAGACTGATCAACAAGAATTTTATTGCTATGTAGTAGATTCCTAGTGTATTAGCAGGTGGACCACATGAGAGTAAATTCACACTGGGTCATAGCATTCATTTCACCTAAAAAGGTGAAATATGTATGAACCAGTGACATGGAAATTTTATCTCCTTAGCATTTGATTCAGGACTGTGATTACCAAAGCTGGGCTCTGCAACTGCCATTTGCTCCCACCTTCTCGTTCCCTCCCTGTGCATCCCACTCAGACTTGCTCTCATGTCCTTTCTGTGATAGGGCACTAATTTGCTTTTTCCTTGTTTCCATCTTAAACATCACCGCTAGAGTAATTTTTGAGATAATATTTTTGCCTTAAAATGATATCATTGTGATTCTTTTGTCACAGTGCACACATACACACATTTATATCACACTCTTGAGGTGACAGAATTGGAGAACTGCTGGAAAATGGGTGGCTGCATGGAGCTAGAGACATTAAGATGAAAGGGTGACAAGTCTGCCTCTGCTGAAACAGCATGAGTGAATTAGGTCTTGATTAGGTAGTACATAAGTGTCAGGTGCATGGCACAGCAGCATAGAACAGCAACACACACTTTATTGTCTGTTTCTTGGTTTTGTTGGTTTTCTGTGTGTACCGAAGATATAAGCAATAGGAAAAAGCTGGGTGGAAGATACATGAATCTTTGTGCATTCCTTGCAACCTTATGTGATTCATTTTTCTTTACAAGTTAAAAAGTAAACGACTGGGCTTTCTACTACCCAAGTTCTTTTCAGCCTTGTTCATTGCTTGCTATTCCTCTCTGACTTAGTCATCCATTTTATCTCCTCGGATCGTTCTCCTTAAATATGATTTCACATGAATAGGTTTTCATTGAGCAGCAAAATGTCCTTTATGAACAGTAACATATTTTTTCTGTACAACTCCATTAATGCATTCAAATGACTAATACTGTATGAGTCCTGGGCATCATGCATTAAATCAGCTGACCATGGGAAGATATAAACAGACACAGAACTTGAACCTCAAGGGATGTGTAGACTTCCTAATAGACATAGAAAAAAATGAGCAAATAGGTTATCTAAATTCCTATAACCCGAGATAAGTTTTTAGAAGCATCAGTCTTCCTGAGAAAGGAGTTGGTAAATTGTTGGCATGCATTTAAATGTTTTTTTTCTAAAGCAATGTAGTCCTCAGAACTGAAAGCATTTTGTTTGATATAATTGTTTGAAAAACTGAATTAGAAGAATAACTTAGTTACATGCATCTATCATATCATTAATTTGAAGTAAAATGACTTTTTTATCAAAAACACTTGTGGGGAAGAAACAATGTTAAAGATAAATGCTGGGCTTGTGAGTACAGCTGGGTGGCAGAGTGTCTAGTGGTTTGATTAGGTAGTACATAAGTGTCACGTGCATGGCACAGCAGCATAGAACAGCAGCACACACTTTATTGTCTGTTTCTTGGTTTTGTTGGTTTTCTGTGTGTACCGAAGATATAAGCACATTCAATCTGGGTTCACTAAAGCAGGAAATGGCACATACACATACAGTTTAAATTCTTGAATGTTGTACTAGATAAAGAACATCCTCTCTGATATGTTCTACAGCATACCAAGTCTTGAAAGAAGATCTGTGGAAATTTGAACAGAAAAGCAAATGCTCATATGAATGCAAATTTCTGAAATGGAAAGACTTGCGCATAAGCTGAAGAAAAGGTGTCAACTGGGTGAATGACTATTTCAGGAAGGATTGGGAAGACAAGCTGACACCCAAATTCACACATGCATGTTTCCCATGTCACCTGTAAATTAGCTTTCTGATCTGTGTGAGCAGTGCGCTTGTATTTGTACAAATAGATGGGCAACATGGGTTTGGATGTGTGTGTGTGTGTGTGTGTGTGTGTGTGTGCGTGTGCGTGTGTGTGTGTGTGTGTGTGTGAAGCATGACTCTCTCGACAGTAACTTAAGCCTTTCCTCTTCTCCTTGTCTTTACAGTGTATCCTACGCAGTACACGTCTCCGAAGATTATCCAGGTATGCATTTCCTTATTTTTTTTATTAAGCACCTTAGGCTATTTTGTTCTTCTGGAGATTTGAAATATGTGTACATAGCAGAGGAGTTGTAAAGACAGGGGAAGAATCCTGTTGTTTGGGAGATACTCTAACACTGGGCCCAGAATCAAACCTAACTTCCCGATGAAGGCATTCTCACGGACACACATTAGGTAAAAAGATTAAGTGCTCACTGCAAACGGACACAAAATTAATTAGCTACTGAGGAAATGTTTGACAATATCTTCATATCAAATGATGACTACTGTTTATTTTTAAAAGTAAACTCACACAGGGTGGGTGTGGTGGCTCACACTTTTGATCCCATCATTGGAGAAGTAGAAGCAGGAGGAGCAGCTGTTTGAGTTAGAGTCCAGCAAGGTCTACAGAGAGAGTGCCGGGACAGCCAGGGCTACAGAGAGACCCTGTCGTAATAAACAAACAAATAAAGAACAACAACAAAATCACACACATATATGTGCACGCACACCCACAGAGAAATTACTCAAAGAAATAACTATTAGGTATGTTTTCTATAGGAAAGCACAGCTCGGACAGTTTAGAGAATTTTTCATTTACTTGTTAGTTTTGCAGTGTTGTAAACCAAGTGGCCCCACCGTTTAGCTCCCTCTGGTGGTGACAAAGTAGTAATTAGATTTTTGGGTTTTTTTTTTTTCTTCTCTCACTATGTTGGAGTGCTACTTGGAAACATAACTTGGTTCAGTGTAAAAATTTAAATATAATTTTATTTAACATTTTATTTCTTAAAGGTATATTTATTTTCCTTTATGTGTATGAATGTTTTGCCTGCATCATATTTGCATCATGTACATGCTTGTTGGATCCTCTGGAGCTAATGTTACAGATGATTGTGTGCTGGGAATAGAGTGAAAGTTCTCTCAAAGAGCAGTCAATGCTCTTAAAATTTATTCCTCTATTGAGTCATTTCTCCAGGCTCTTAAAATTTACTTTCAACTTAATTTTGCTGTTGTCATTGCAGTTTTGGAGATTGAACACAGTCTTATGCATGCTAGACAAGTGCTCTGCCACTGAGCTGCATGCCTAACCTACGAACAATGGAAAGGAATTACTTTTTTTTTTTTGATATTTGGGTGTTTTGTCTGTGTGCGTGACTATGTACCATGTGTCTGCAGTGCCCACTAAGGCCAGAGAGGGTGTCATATTCCCTGGGGCTAGAGTTGTAGATGACTGTGATCTACCATATGGACGCTGGGAAGTAAACGGGGGTCCCATGGAAGAACAACCAGTGTTCTTTACCACTGAGCAGTCTCTTCAACCCTCTAAAAATTGAGATTGCTTAATAAAACATTGGTTTTAACTTTTGTTCTTTTTGCCAAAGTCTCATTGTGAAACAAGTTTGTAGTAAATTTTCAACATAATTTCATTTGTGCAAGGCAACAGAATTTTAGTATGTATTTGGTCTACTTGATTAGAGCAGGTCTCATTTTGCTGAGCTTAAAGGGGCTTTGTGTATTCTGGTTTAAATGCTGAGGCTGAGCTTGGAGTGGGCTGACGTATCAGGTATGCCACATGCTTCCAGGTGTAATCTAATTCTGAATGCCATTATGAGTGACAGGGTAAAACAATGACAGTCATAACATTCACACTTGAAGAATGTGCACCGAAGAAACCAAATAATGCTTCCTAGCGACAAGGAACGTGGTTACAAATGCTCTGCACCTCAACTCTGGTAATTATTGCTTCTGGGGGCAATGTGATCAGTGCTTTTCTGGTGCTCCAGAGTGGGCGTTAGTGTGATAGTATTTTCTCTTTTATTAAATTTTAATCCAGGTTTATTTGGAATATATTTCACTTTTTCAAATTGACAAAATTACATAAAATCACATCTGTTTTTCTTTTGTAATAACCAGTACCCGCCCTCCCCTCCTCTCAACACACACAAAATCCTAGAATTTCTGGGATAATTTTCAATAATAGAAAAGTTGGCAGCTTTGTATCAAATGTATCCTGTTCCTACTTGTCAGAAAACAAAGCATTTTTTTTTCTTATTTACCGTGTTTAGAACCTTAATGGCTATTGAAGTGATTGTTACTTGGAGTCTATTGAGGGATCATTTTCTCTTCTAAATAACAAGGTGACAGCCTGCATC
The DNA here is from genome assembly GCA_907164525.1 of Lophiomys imhausi. NCBI lineage: Eukaryota > Metazoa > Chordata > Mammalia > Rodentia > Muridae > Lophiomys > Lophiomys imhausi. Next base: position 3,638,535 of record CAJQZJ010032332.1, read on the forward strand.
AGTAAGCATCTTGATGTCACCTGCTGGGTTGGGTGTGCTTTGTTTTCTACTTGGTATTAAGGACTGCAAGACATTAATGGAACCACCTGGCTCTTTGAGCATTCACAGAGCCAGGAATCCTGACCGAGCCTGTCTTTATAGACCTGGTGAGGTACTCCAGGGCACTTGTAGTTTTTCTGCCATGATTATCGATATGCTCCATTTCAGTAATTTTTTTTAACCATGTATCATTTTGAAAGTCACTATGTTGTTGAAATGTCTATTTTGCTCTTTAAGAAAACAGCATTTGGATTATTTTTTTATTATAATGTTTATTTATTACATCAAGTTACATCTCTATCACAATGCCCTCTTTCCACCCCTCCCGGTTCCATCCTCCCACCCTCTCCTCCCTCTCCCATCCATCCCACTCCTTCGATGTAGAGTGTCCATATATATCAGCCCCTCTCAGTTCAACAGTCATATGAGGGCTAAGAGCTTCCTCTTGCACTGGGGCCTACATAGCAGCACCCTTAGGGCAAATTGTCCCATTGAGAGGTAACAAAGCTTATGTTCCTGATCTTTTTGGTGTGTTAGTTGTAGGATAGTTATCTTGTCCTATATGGCTAAAATACAATTAGAAGTGAATTGATGCCATGTGTATCTTTCTGAGTCTTGGTTAGTTCACTCAGGATGAGCTTTCCTAGTTCCATCCATTTGGCTGCGAATTCCATGATTTCCTTGTTTCTGATAGGTGAGTAGTATTCCATTGTGTAAATGTACCACAGTTTTTTTTGTTTTTGTTTTTGTTTTTTTTTGTTTTTTATCCATTCGTCAGTTGAGGGACATCTGGATTGTTTAGTTTCTAGCTATTACAAATAAGGCTGCTATGAATATAAATGAGGATATATCCTTGTGGTTTGGTGAGGAAATGTTTGTGTGGATACCTAGAAGTGGTATGGTTGGATCTTGAGGTAGGGCTATTCCAAGTTTTCTAAGATATCGCCAGATTGATTTCCATACTGGTTGTACAAGTTTGCACTCCCACCAGCAATGCAGGAGTGTTACCCTTTCCCTACAACCTCGCCAGCATGTGCTGTCATTTGAATTTTTGATGTTAACCATTCTGACAGGTGTGAGATGGAATCTCAGCTACTTCAAGCCACATCTCCACCACAGTGCCCCCTTTCCACCCTCCCAGTCCTACCCTCCTACTCTCCCCTCTCCCACCTATCCTACTGCTCTGGAGTGGGGTGTCCCTAAATATCAGTCCCCCACCCACAAGTTCAGCAGTCATATGAGGGCTAAGAGCTTCCATATATACTGGGGGCCTACATGGCAGCACCACTAGGGAAGAGTGTCTCATTAACAGGTAACCAATCTATGTTCCTGTTCTTTTGGGTGTGTTGGTTGATAGTTATCCTGTACTATATGGCTAGAATCCAATTATAAGTGAATAGATGCCATGTGCATCTTTCTGAGTCTGGGTTAGGTTACTCAGGATGAGCTTTTCTAGTTCCATCCATTTGGCTGCAAATTGCATAATTTCATTGTTTCTGATAGCTGAGTAGTATTCCATTGTGTAGATGTACCACTGTTTTTTTATCCATTCATTAGTCGAGGGACATCTGGGTTGTTTCCAGTTTCTAGCTATTACAAATAAGGCTGCTATGAACATAGATGAGGAAATGTCCTTGTGGTTTGGTGAGGAGTCATTTGGATGTATACCCAGAAGTGGTATGGCTGGGTCCTGAGGCAAAGCTATTCCAAGATTTCTGAGATATTGCCATACTGATTTCCTTAGTGGTTGTACAAGCTTGCACTCCCACCAGCAATGGAGGAGTGTTCCCCTTTCTTCACAACCTCGCCAGCATGTGCTGTCATTAGAATTTTTGATCTTAGGAATTCTGACAGGTGTGAGATGAAAGTCTTGAGTTGCATTTCCCTGATGATTAAGGATGTTGCGCATCCTTAATAAAATTATATCATTAAAAAACAGTGAAACAGCATTTGATACATTATTGTTAAAAAAATCTTATGTATCTTTATTTCTCTATTCTCATTCATGTTTCTTATATTCCTTTTTCTTTTCCCACACTCTAGTTTCTTATATGCGACCTTTGCCTATTTTTAAATTTCTTTCAAGTAAATACCTCCTTCTACTGTTTTTTAATAATCTTTGTACTGCTTTCACCAGTTCCTTTTTGGTAATGTCTGTGGGCTTATTTAACTACTTTTTGAGGGTCTTTGGCTTAAGGATTAGCTGATCATCTAATCTTGCTAGTGTGAGATTTTCTTTGCCCTTAGTGTGTCCTCATTGTCCCTCTCTGTCAGGAGCAGTGTGCCAAATGCACTTAAGCACCTAGGAACAGTTTTCAGTTTACAGATTTGTTCCATTAACCTGTGCCGTTGATTAACACTCATTTCATAGTGTATGTCTATGAAATGAAGATTTAGAGTCAGTCTTTCATGAAATTGAACACAAGAAATGACATAGATGCAACGTCTCTCTTTAAATTCAAGTGAAACCATGAAGTAACCGTCTGGCTTCTCTGAGACTTACTGAGAAAGTTTGGTTTGTGTTGATGGATTTGAGAATGACGTATGCACAGTAAATCACATATTGGCTCTGCTAAAACCAAAGTGCTAGTCTGTACTGCTCATGTTTTTTTAGAGTTGAGAGGCTTAGCCACTGTGGTAACTGAATTCTCCTATCTCTTCTCCATTTCTCTGTTGGATCTAGAGGAATGAGGTGGTGGTTTCTGGGTTCTTTGTTCTCTGTAGATCCAGATCCCCGGCTTATGAATGACATACTTGGACATCATGTATAACTGAATTAGCAACTTAAGTGAGAATTGGAATCCTAACATTCTGTCAAAGTAGAGCCCTTGACATGTTTTTACTCATAAAATGCTACAATTTTTAAGTGATCATAGTTTCTGTATTTAAACCACAATCCAGTGACAAAGTATTGACTTTTTGATTCAGAACAATTCAATGTAACAATTGCATAATCAGTTAATTACTTAAGTCATTTGAGATAATTAATTGCCTCTAATTTTGGTTTCCTTGTCTTTAAAAGGGGATAATAATCAGTTGGCTTGATAAACATGACCAAAATGACAAAATTTTAAAGACAAGTCGAGGAAAATATCCAGATTTAAATCCAAATTAGTATTATTTTTATTTATCAGTGTAAGCTCCCTTTCTCTTAAGTTACATGGTAGTAATGGATGGAGTACCTTGACTTAAGTGACCTTGTACCTGAAACTGAACAGAATCAGTGAGAGATGCTTTTCTGAAGCTATAGCTTCCCATCCAAGGGATCCACAGAACCTATGATAATGATGACAGTGTTCTGCTGAAGAGAAGCAGAAATACTCATGGCTAACAGGTTAACCAAGGTCTCTGCATCCCCTACAAAATGTGTGCGTAAGATCCAGTCTTCCTAAGTTGAAGGAGGAGGAAAACAAAACAAAGCCTAAATCTGCAAAGAAAATGAAAACTAAATGCAGCACTTGTGAGAAGAGTCCAGTGGGGGGAATTCAAGACTGAGCATCCTTGTTCTGTCTCAAGGATGCTGTCATCTTAAATGCAGTCCCTGCCCTTACTTATGTCTGACTTTCCCATCTCTAAACAAAGGTGATGCTGTTACCATGTGAAATAATTTAGGGGAAGAAGTAGTTATTTAAGCTGCAAGAGTGAAGATGGATCAATTCATAAAAATAGCACTGTGTTTATCAACACACTTCCTAATTTTATATCTAAGATCATGACTTAGGTTAAAAGTAATTTATAGTTAGTTGTTTTAATAGCTTTATTTTTAAAAAGTTTCAAATATCAAATAATGATTGGATATACTCAGAGTTTAAGGTATGGTATATATGCACACTCACATACATAAACACACATATTGTATATTGAATACCATAATCAAAGCAGTAAACACATACACTGTTTCTGAAGCTGCATGTTAGAGTCCTGGAACCTCCTCATCTAGCACCTTCATATTTGTACTTTTTGGCCAAAACTTTCCACTTACCTATCCATAGCCGATGGTAACTTCTATTCCAGTACTGCTGTTACCTTCCTTTACTTGAGTTTCCTTAGGTTGCGTGTATATGAGAACAATAGTCATTTGTCTGTTTTGGGCGTGTTTAACTCGGCCTAATGTTCTTCAGGTTCACTCACTTCATTGAAAGATTTCTTTCTTTTTTCTTTTTTAAGTGGCTGAGTAGAATGCTGCTTTATAAGTACTTACCACAATTTCCTCATTTATTCATCTGCTGATGGATACTTAGGTTGCTTCCACATCTTGGCCATGTTGAATAATACTTGAAGGTACAGGAGAATGTTGATAGCTTTTGGATATACTCATTTCATATCACTGGTCATGCCCAGAAGTGGGATGGCTAAGCTCGATAACCTAGAAGAAATGAGCAGGTGCAGCCTTCCAGACAGAATCGTGAAGAACTCTGAACAGACTAATAATGATTAAGGATACTGAGTCAGTAATCATAAACTCCCCAACAGAGAAAAATCTTTTTGAGCAAGAGCCATTTCTAGTCTTTTGATAATCTCTTTACTCTGCATCTTTTATGATCATCAGTTAGACATAACTGGCCAACTATGTCTTTTTTTAATATTTACTTACTACTTCAAGCTACATCTCCATTACCGCCCCCTCCCTCCACCCCCTCCAGTTTGCCCTACTATATATTTTTTTTTAAAACTTTATTTTTTTTTCTTCAAGTTACATCTCAGTCACAAACCCCTCCCAATTCCCCCTTCCAATCCCGCCCTTCCACCCTCTTCCCCCCAGAAGTTTCCCCTTTCAATCCAACAGATGGTTCCTTCTCTTATAACAGTAAGTATTATACAAAACAACAGATATAAATATGCCACATTTATGAGAATTAAATGGCCCAGTATACCTTCCCAATGTCCAGTTTATACATATTTGACCCCTGACATTAACATTCTACTATCTAACCATCTCCATGAGTTTAAAGGTCTATATCTGACTCAACATTCATACTAACTTGCAACACACTTTTAAGAGTATCTTCTTAGATCTATAACACCCTCTTGATTCCTAAACAACTCAAAATTTAACGATGAGACTCTAGCTGTCTATTCTTCATCCACCTCAGAGACCTGAGAGGGATAAATATATCTGCTTATGTAGGAAGTGCAGGGCCTGCAGCTTCCAAAACTAAGAAAGGACATACCAATGACTGCCTGGACAGCTCCCATTTTCTCTCCATACATTCCTGCATCAGTCTTCAGCCTTTGGGTCCTGTTTCTATGACAGACATTTGTTGTAGAGCAGGGATTATAAAGGACTTACCTACCCTGTCTTGGCAGAGTTAGGCTGTCAACTTCCCTGCTACCAAGTTTTGTCCTTTTTGGACAGCAGTCTGTCTGCAGTTGGTGCAAGGGGTTTTTTCATGCCAAGAGATAGGCTTGTCACTAATTCAACCATCTTACAGTGGAGGTTCTTCGATGCTTATCTTCTACTTGGAGTAGAATAGGGGGTGCTGTCAGGCGCTGATATGTCTCGATATAAAAAAAAAAAGAAAATCTTGATTTAAGATAACATCTTTGAATGCCATACTCTGCAGATCTCTTGGGGTTTTTGAAGATGCCCTACCCATCTCTTGTATTTAGATAAGCAAATGTTGCTTGTCTCTTAGCAACTTGATTACTGGGTAGTTTAGAGAATATCTGTGATAGACTGTCATAGTAGCTAACAAAGTGACATGTTTGCATGACTAGGAGTTTGTTTTACTTAACTATCCTAGACCGTTTTAGACGGTTGGTATCAAGAGGTCAGAGCTTCACATTTTATTTTTAAGTATCTCTAGGTATGATACCATTAGGAAGCGTTCCCTTTAATTTTGTATCAATATACAAAGATCTATTCAATTGTGGTTAAATATACTCTTAATTATGCATCAATATACAAAGATCAATGCCTATGTAGCCCAATACAATCTTAATATTGCGTCCATATACAAGGGTCAATACCATTGTGGCCAACCAAAATCTTAATTTTGTATCAATATACAAAGATCAATACCGATGTAATCCAATACAATCTTATTTTTGCACAATAAACAATGGTCAATACCACTTTAGCCAAATAAACTACTAATTTTGTATCAATATACAAAGGTATAAGGGCATATTCAATAATCTGCCCCTTCTTCTTGGACCTTCCTGTGCTATATCTATATCTCATTTTTCTCAAGCCTATGCACTCCTACATAGGAGAGGAAGAAGGATACAGAAAAAGAAAAATAGGAAATCCCTGGGGCTAACCTCCAAAACCCATTAAACAGGACCATTTATCAGCTTGTAATCTCTTCCCCTAAATATCGGAGTTTTCAGTTATCCTTCAAATAACCAAAAAGAAGGGTGGAGAAACACCTTCCCCACCCTCTGGGCATGGGATGTCGCTCTCTTAAAGTGACTTCCTACTGATTTGGGTCGTAGTAGACCTGTTTGGGGCCCGAACCCAAATGGAAAAAATGGTTAAAAATGTTAGTACACTCCTTTTATGTTCAGTCCTTCTGTTCTCAGCTGTTTAGATGATCTAAGGGGTTTGTAGGGAGAAGCTGATCTTGCAGGCTTCACTGAAGTTCCTGCCGGGGCATTGTGTAGAGCTGAACGGTCCCAGCGACATTGTATTGCCGTGGTGGTTGCAGGCCCCCGATGGAGACAGCTATTGAGGAAGTCTGCCAGGCAGAATCAACTGGGTCACTCGTCCTCCTTGGTGCCTGATTCTGCTCTCTGCTGAGGTTTCCGATGTCCAACCGTCCCCGGGCTCCCCTAATGGACGCTTCGATTCTCCTGGAAAGATAAGAACAGAGCCCTGCCCCAATCCCAACCCTGGGACAATTGCCCTCTTTTTTTTGGGGGGGGGGGCTAGGTAGTACTTCTCCTGAAGCAAATTTGGCCTTCCGACAACATGCAAAGCATTATCTTTCAATCCGGGTTAAAGAAGAAATCATTCTGTCACCTTGGAGCTAAACCAGCTCTAGTGTATATATTTTGAGATCCCAAAGGACAATCTGCTTGCATCGAGAAGGCCTTTTGTAAGTAGCCTCCAAACCCCTTGTGTGTGTCTCTGAACTCTAATTATTGGGATCAGAGACCTGTGTTTCCCGTCTGAAGGGATCAAAGATGTGTTCCACCACTCCTGGATCGAAGTCTTTCTCTATTTAGAATTTGCCCTGCATCAGGCTGACCCTGAGCTCCGGGATCTGCCCGTTTCTGTCTCCAGTGTGCTGGGAGCTGTGACCAAGGGTGTACTCTTTTTGAATGGTGGGACCAAGAGTATGCACCCTCACCACCCCGCTCTGTATGACTCCAGAATACATAAGACCACCAACTCTATGGTGCTCCCCCCCATCTTCGCTGAAGTCAAAGGCATGGGCCAATACCACAGTTCTCTTGTATTTTACCTTAGCTCCACATCTTCTCTACACCTGGAGGTCTGCAAAACCAGGCCGAATGGCTGTATCCTCTATTCCATTCACAGTGTTTCAGCCATGCCACCTGCCTTTTTTTTTTTTTTTTGTAGTTAATAAATTTATTTGTTTGTTGCTTCAGGTTACATCCTTATCATATTGTCCTCTTTTCCCGCTTCCCAGCCCCACCCTCCCATGCTCTACCCCCTGACCCTTCCGTCTTGTTCCTCTGGGGTGGAGTGTCCCCGCCTAACAGTCTCTCACCACAGATCAGGAGTCATATGAGGGCCAAGAGCCTCTTCATTCACCGGGGGCCTACGAGGCAGTACTGCCAGTGAAAGGTGTCTCCTTGCTACTGAGGGAATACTAAAAAAAAGACCAACAAACACACAAACCCACAAAAACAAAGAATATCAACAAAAAAAGAGAGGAAAAAGAGAAGGGAAAAGGAAAAACAAAAACGAAAAAAAGAAGGAAAAAGAAAAAGATATAAAAAAAATTTATGTCCATGTTCCTTTTGGTGTGTTGGTTGTAGTACAGATATCCTGTACGATATAGTTAAAATCCTACTATAAGTGAATAGATGCTATGTGCATCCTTGTGAGACTGGGTTAGCTCACTCAGGATGAGCTCCTCTAGATCCATCCATTTGGTTGCAAATTGCATGATTTCATTGTTTCTGATAGCTGAGTAATATTCCATTGTATAGATGTACCACAATTTTTTAATCCATTCTTCAGTTGAGGGACATCTGGGTTGTTTCCAATTTCTAGCTATTACAAATAAGGCTGCTATGAACATAGATGAAGAGACTTCCCTATGTCTCCGTGAGAGGTCCTTTGGGTGTATACCCAGAATTGGTATGGCTGGGTCCTGAGGCAAGGTTATTCCTAGATTTCTAAGATATCGCCAGACAGACTTCCATAGTGGTTGCACAAGCCTGCACTCCCACCAGCAATGGAGTAGGGTTCCCCTTTCTCCACACCCTCTCCAGCATGCGCTATTATTTGAGCTCTTTATCTTAGCCATTCTAACAGGTGTTAGGTGGAATCTCAGGGTCGTCTTGAGTTGCATTTCTCTGATGATTAAGGATGTTGAACATTTCTTCAGGTGTCTCATAGCCCTTAGGGATTGCTCCTTTGTGAATTCTCTATTTAGCTCCATCTCCCATTTTTTGATTGGATTATTTGGTTTCTTGGCATTTAGTTTCTTGAGTTCTTTGTAGATGTTAGATAATAGCCCTCTATCAGATGTGGGGTTGGTGAAGACTTTCTCCCAGTCTGTTGGTTGCCGTTTTGTTCGAATGATAGTGTCCTTTGCCTTACAGAAGCTTTTCAGTTTCATGAGGTCCCATTTATTGATTGTTGATCTCAGGTCCTGAACTGTTGGTGTTCTGTTCAGGAAGTTGTCACCTGTGCCAATGAGTTTGAGGGTTTCTCATGCTTTTTCTTCTAGCATCTTTAGTGTGGCCGGCCTTATGTTAAGGTCTTTGATCCACTTGGAATTAAGTTTTGTACAAGGTGATAGGTATGGGTCTAATTTCATTCCTTTGCAAGTGTACATCCAGTTGGACCAGCACCATTTGTTGAAGATGCTGTCCTTCTTTCATTGTGCGGTTTTGGCTTCTTTGTCAAAGATTAGTTGGCCATAGGTGTGTGGGTCCATGTTTGGGTCTTCAATTCGATTCCATTGATCCACTGGTCTGTTTCTATACCAGTACCATACTGTTTTTATTACTGTTGTTCTGTAGTACAGCTTGAAATCTGGGATGGTGATACCTCCAGATATTTTTTCATTGTACAGGATTGATTTAGCTATTCTGGGCTTTTTGTTGTTCCATATGAAGTTGAGAATAGCTTTTTCCAGGTCTATAAAGAATTGTGTTGGTATTTTGATAGGAATTGCATTAAATCTATATATTGCTTTTGGTAGGATAGCCATTTTTATTATGTTGATCTTACCTATCCATGAGCATGGGAGATCTTTCCATCTTCTAAAGGCCTCTTCCATTTCTTTCTTCAGGGGCTTGAAGTTCTTGTTATATAGGTCCTTTACATGCTTGGTTAGAGTTACCCCCAGGTATTTTATGTTGTTTGTGGCTGTTGTGAAGGGGGTTGTTTCCCTTATTTCTTTCTTGGTATATTTGTTTGTTGTATAAGAAGGGCTTCTGATTTTTTTGAGTTAATTTTGTATCCAGCCACCTTGCTGAAGTTGTTTATCAGCTGTAAGAGTTCTTTGGTGGAGTTTTTGGGGTCGCTTATGTATACTAACATATCATCTGCGAATAGGGATAATTTGACTTCTTCATTTCCAATTTTTATCCCTTTGATCTCCTTTAGTTGTCTTATTGCTCTAGCAAGGACTTCAAGTACTATATTGAAGAGATATGGTGAAAGTGGACATCCTTGTCTTGTCCCTGAGTTTATAGGAAATGCTTCAAGCTTCTCTCCATTTAATTTGATGTTGGCTACTGGCTTGCTGTATATTGCCTTTATTATTTCTAGGTATGGTCCTTGTACGCCCGTCTCTCCAGAACTTTTAGCATGAAGGGGTGTTGGATTTTGTCAAATGCTTTTTCTGCATCTAGCGAGATTATCATGTGGTTTTTTTCTTTCATCTTGTTTATGTGGTGAATTACATCGATAGACTTTCGTATATTGAACCATCCCTGCATTCCAGGGATGAAGCCTACTTGATCATGGTGTATGATACTTTTGATGTGTTCTTGAATTCGGTTTGCTAGTATTTTATTAAGTATTTTTGCATCTATGTTCATGAGGGAGATTGGTCTGAAGTTCTCTTTCTTTGTTGGGTCTTTGTGTGGTTTAGGAATCAGAATGACAGTGGCCTCATGGAATGAGTTTGGCAGTGTTCTTTCTGTTTCTATGTGGTGGAAGAGTTTGAAAAGTAATGGTGTTAGTTCCTCTTTGAAGGTCCGGTAGAATTCCGTGCTAAAGCCATCTGGCCCTGGGCTTTTTTTGGTTGGGAGATTATTAATGACTGTTTCTATTTCCTTGGGTGTTACTGGGCTGTTTAAGCTGTTAATCTGATTTTGATTTAGTTGTGGTAGGTGGAATTTATCGAGGAAATTGTCCATTTCGCTTAGGTTTTCAAATTTAGTGGAATATAGATTTTTAAAATAATGCCCGAATATTTTCTGGATCTCCTCAATGTCTGTTGTTACTTCTCCCTTTTTATTTCTGATTTTGTTGATTTGGGTTCTTTCCTTTTGCCTTTTAGTTAATTTGGCTAGGGGTCTGTCTATTTTGTTGATTTTCTCAAAGAACCAACTCTTGGTTTCATTGATTCTTTGTATAGTTCTTTTTGATTCTAAGTTGTTGATTTCAGCCCTAAGTTTGAAGATTTCCTGCCTTCTACTCTTCTTGGGAGTGTTTGCTTCTTTTTTTTCCAATTCACCCAGCTTAGCTGGTAGCTCACTAATATGAGCTGTCACAATTTTCTTTTTGAAAGCACTTAGTGCTATGAACTTTCCTTGTAGCACAGCTTTCAATGTATCCCATAGTTTTGCGTATGTTGTGTCTTCACTGTCGTTGGATTTTAAGAAGTCTTTGATTTCCTTCTTTATTTCTTCCCTGACCCAGTGGTCATCCAGTAAGGAGCTGTTCAATTCCATGTGTGTGTAGGCTTTCTGTTGATTCTTTTGCTGTTGAAGACCAGCTTTATTCCGTGGTGGTCTGATAAGATACAAGGTGTTATTTCAATTTTCTTGTATCTATTGAGACTATCCTTGTGACCAACTATGTGGTCGATTTTGGAGAAGGTTCCGTGGGGTGCTGAGAAAAAAGTGTATTCCTTTGTGTTTGGGTGAAACGTTCTGTAGATATCTGTTAGGTCCATTTGTTTCATGATCTCTGTTAGACTCAATATTTCTCTGTTTGTCTTCTGTCTTGATGATCTGTCCATTGTTGTGAGTGGGGTGTTGAAGTCTCCCTCTACTAATGTGTTGTGATCGATGTGCGCTTTACGTTTTAGAAGTGTTTCTTTTACGAAAGTAGGTGCCTTTGTATTTGGGGCATAGATGTTCAGTATTGAGATTTTCTCTTGATGAATATTCCCTTTAATGAGTATATAGTGCCCTTCTTTGTCTTTCTTCATTAACTTCAGTTGGAAGTCTGTTTTGTTTGATATTAGGATGGCTATCCAGCTTGCTTCCTGGGTCCATTTGCTTGGAAAACCTTTTCACAGCCCTTTACTCTGAGGCAGTGTCTATCTTTCGTAGTTAGATATGTCTTTTGTATACAGCATAAGGAAGGGTCTTGCTTGCAGATCCACTGTGTAAACCTATGTCTTTTTATTGGGGAGTTGAGTCCATTGATGTTGATGGATATTAGTGACCTGGGGTTGTTATTTCCCATTAGTTTGGTATAGGTGGTGGTCCTGTGCCTCTTTTGGTTTAGTTGCTGAGGGGTTTTCTATTCCCTTTGTTTTCTTGGGTGGAGTTTTCTTCTCTGGGTTGGGATTTTCCTTCTAGGATTTTCTGTAGGACTGGGTTTGTGGGTAGATATTGTTTAAATTTGATTTTGTCATGGAATATCTTGTTTTCTCCATCTATGTTGATAGAGAGTTTTGCTGGGTAAAGTAGTCTGGCTGGGCACCTATGATCTCTCAGGACTTGTAGTATATCTGACCAGGCCCTTCTAGCTTTTAAAGTTTCTGAGGAGAAGTCAGGTGTAATTCTGATAGGTCTGCCATTGTATGTGACTTGACCTTTTTCTCTTACAGTTTTTCATATTCTTTCTTTGTTCTGTACATTTGGTGTTTCAATTATTATGTGGCGAGAGGAGTTTCTTTTCTGGTCTAATCTGTTTGGTGTTCTGTAAGCCTCTTGGATTTTTATTGGCATCTCTTTTTTCAGGTTTGGGAAGTTTTCCTCTATGATTTTGTTGAAGATATTTCCTGGACCTTGGCGTCGGGAGTCCTCTCTTTCCTCTATACCTATAGTTCTTAGGTTCCGTCTTTTCATTGAGTCCTTGATTTCTTGGATGTTGTGTGTGAGAGACTTTTTAACCTTCTCATTTTCTTTGGATGTTGTACTGATTTCTTCCACTGAATCTTCTATGCCTGAGATCCTGTCTTCCATCTCTTGCATCCTATTGTTTATACTCACATCCATAGTTCCTGTTCTCTTCCCTTGGTTCTCCACTTCCTCTTTTAACTCTGACTGTGTTTTCTTTATTGTTTCTATTTCTATTTTCCTGTCTTGTATGGTTTTGTTCGTTTTGTACATTTCCTTCTCCAGCTTGCTTGTTTTTGTATGAAAATCTTTCATTGCTTTTTCCTTTTCCTGTTCAAGCTCTGTCCCCTTGGCTTGGAGCTCTTTAATGGTGTTGTTCCTTGTGTTGACTTGTAGAATTGTGGCTTCTTTGAATTCCTTCATAGATTTAAGTTCTTCTTGCAGGGACTCTATCACTTTCCATAATGCAGAATTGTCAACGTTTTCGTGTGTTTCTGTTGGTGTGAAGTCATCCGAATTGGATGAGCTAGGATAATTCTGCTTTGTTGGAGTCATATTTCCTTGATTTCTATTTTTTTTTTGACCTTTGGCCATTGGATGTGTTTAGCTGTCTGTTCTTGTCGTTTTCTGTGCTTGGATCCTCAGTGGATGATTTGGTGCAGGGGACGAGTTACTTGGCTATCTGTCGTTGCTTACAGGGGGATTTCAGGGTCACTGTGGTTTTAATCGCCTGAGGCACTGTGATCTGGTGCAGCCTATTCCCAGGTTGTGAGTAATGGACCGGGATTGTTTCACTGCTCCCAATTCAGACTTCTCTATGTTGCACTCTGAGTTATCAGCCTGTAATGGTTCTGATGGTATGGACCTGTTTGCCCAGGCACAGATTCTGTGGGCTTTGTTTGTCGTCACGGAGGCTGACAGGGTCTGGCTCCACACCTAATATGTCTGGATTTTCCAGAATACAGCTATGGTCCCGATTTCTGGTTTCTCACTAGGCTTCTCGCCACAGGCCTGGGCTCTGTGCCTGATTCCCTCCCTGTCTGCGCAGGTGCGGGTCTCCCTCCCTGGCTGCTCGGCCATGGGAGCACGGAGCCCGTGGATCCTCCGGCAGCCTGAGTGGTCCTCTCGCCCCAGCAGCTCAGCCGTGGGTGCGCGGATCCCTGGCCCCGCCCACGCCTGGCTCTCTCCCCAGTTGTCCTGCCGTGGGTTCGCGGGGATTTGGCCCTGCCAGCCTGGCTCCCTGCCCAGCTGCGCTGCTGTGAGTGCCTGGGATTTGGCCCCTCCCACCCGCCTTTGTGTTCCCGTCCTCCCGCGCTCTGGGAACCTCCTGCCCTCCGCTTCACAAGAGGCTGCAGACCACCCACTGAGCCCCCTGTTTGTTCCTTGCTAAGACTTCCACTATCTCGCAAAGTTTTTTAAGTCGGTATAAGTTCTACCTGAGGTGTGGCGAGTCCAATAGGCTAGTGAACTATATCACCAAGTGGCCTCTGATTCTGCCTGCTGTAAGTTTGGGTCAATCTTACCAGGCGCCTCTCCAAATGGGAGTTCCCGAATCCCGGGTTTAGTTGCTTCTGTGTCTGCGAGAGATGGGGAGAGAGCCTTATCCTGGGACTTTTAACAGTCCCTTGGGAGCTGTGAGTGTTCGGGGGGGGGGGGGGTCTAGCCCCTCTGGTTTTTGCACAGTGCCCAATAACTCTGTGTTTTTTATGGCTCTTTTTTCCCCTCGTTCAAAATGCGTCAGTGTAGGTCGCCGCCATCTTCTTCCTCGCCCTACTATATCTTAATGAAGCGTTTAATGCATGTTGCTCTAAGCCCAGGAACATTCAGATTGGAGTATACCGACTCAAAAACAGAAGTTAAAGGTATAATGAATAATGCAAACTACAAACAGGTAGGAACATCTCTTAGAGATCCTTTGAAGGTATAATCCTGCCCTCAAGTGTCATATCATGCCACACACAGTCAACAGATCTATTTTTTTTAATCAAATCTTACTTTCTGAAACTTGAACTACCTTACAGATTTTAAAGCATTTTTTTCAGTTTTCATAAAAATGAGTTAAAGAGTAGTTTTATCTATTATTTTATGTAAAGGTCCACTTCTATAGAAAATCCTTCAAACTGCATCACATACTTTATTCTTCCTTGTTTTCCAAGCCTCATGTCTTATCCGGCCATCTCCAGACACTTCAGTACAAACTGCTGTTCTGTGGTCAGTGGATTGCACAATGCTGTCCAGTGTATGAATTCTTCATCTGTCCTAGCTGGCAGCAGCCTTTTACTTTGTTTGCTCTAATGCTGCTCTCCCTTCTTTTCGTTTTGTTTTGTTCTGTTTGTTTTGGGACAGTATTTCCTGTCCGTGAGAATGGCCTAGAATTTCTTATCTTTCTGCCTCTGTCTCCTAAGTGCTGGGAGTACAGGCTGTTGCCACCATCCTTCCTTCTGAAATGCTGTTTTATAATGAATTTTCTCTTTGGGCTTTGATGGGATCTGGTGTTTTACTGGTTATGAGAGTGCTCTACCTCTGACACATACCTCCAGCCTTTCCTTCCCTGTTTATAGGAAGACAGAATTAATTTTATCAAGTAGGACATAGCTTCATATCAGTAAGAGTAACTAAAGTTTAACAGAAAAGAAACATCTGGCTCTGAAGTTGGCCATACTTGGTGAATCATCCCAGTACTAGTTGGGGGTGGGGGAAGAGTGCTCAGGCAAGAGGGTCTCATGGTTGTCTTGGACTATGCAGAAACACCATGTCTACATGTTTGAAAATAAAAACACCACAACACCAGAAAAGAAAAAGAAGAAGGAGAAGGAGAAAAGAAAAGAAAAACAATGAATAGGTTTAGCTGTACTAGAGCTACACCCATGTTTTACCCTTTATCTGAACGCATGAAGCTACTGACAGAGGAGAATCTGGATGAGTGGTCGGTGTCTCGATATGGAACTTACTCAGGTGAACTGACGCAAGTTCTGCTTCTTGGTCTGTGATGTGATGCCACCCAGTAAATGTGCATGTATCACATTGTCCCTAATGGTATCTGAAAACTGCGCACACCCAACTTCTGGTGAAAGCTAGTCAGAGTGATGAGGCAGCCTCGCCTTGCTTCATCTCAGTTTTTATGACAGTCCCTTTCCCCTCTGGATAACTTAATAAAGCCTCTTCTCCATGGAGAGTCTTCTGTCGCTAAGTGGAATATATGTGTATAATTTACTTAATTTCAATGTTTAAAAATAGTGCATTTGAAGGAGAAGAGAAACCATAATGACTCGTCTATCAGTTAAGAGTCATATTTTCATCTTACTGACACAATATTATTACAACCTGTCTCAATATTTTTTAAGATATGTTCTTTCAGTTGTCTGATCCATATTTTTATTTGTTGTGGGTGTTTTATTTTTGTTAAGTTAGCCATAGTTGTGTTATAGGAAATTTGCCTTTAGATTATTTTGCTCCTATTTTACTTTATTATTTTTGGTTTGTTGTTTGAGGCAGGGTCTCACTGTGTAGACCTGGCTACCCTGGAACCCACTGTGTAGTCCCAGGCTGGCCTCAGACTTACAGAGATTACCCTACCTCTGCTTCCTGAGTGTTCATTTTAAGAGTGTGTTATGCATGTATGTGGAGGTCAGAGGATAACCTTTAGGAGTCAATACTCTGCTACCAACATGTCGGCCCTGGGGATTGAACCCAGGTCATCAGGCTTGCTGGCAAACCCTGTTACACACTGGACCATCTTCAAAGTCTCTGCTATGGAACAATTAACTGTTAATGAGTTGGCTGTCATATAGATGCCCTCCAATTATTAATGAGAAAAGTAGGCAAACAACTGGATGTCATATTATTACAACATACTATTTTACTATACTTAAAGATCTGTATTTATTGGAGAAACTGGTAAATTTATACATTATTTTCTGGAGCCAAAAATAGGGAATAAGAATTATAAGGACATAAAAAGTATAATTTAATGTTGAGTATATGGCACATTTAGATAAAATTAATTTACAAAACAGTGATTCTTGTGAGACTTAATAGCAGCTTACCTAATAGTAATATGGAGGGTGAAATTTCAGCAAATTACTGCCTAGAGTTTCCACTCCTCCCTTCCTCTCTGACTTCTCTCCTTACTAATAGTTTTGGTTTTGGTTTTGGTTTTAGACAGGGTCTCCCTATGTGTCCTTAGGTTGCTTTCTGTTGCTGTGATACACAAATAGCTCAGGGAGGAAAGGGTTTATTTGTCTAACAGGTCACGATCACAGTCTGCCACTGAGGGAAGTCAGGGCAGAAAGTCAAGCTTGAGCAGAGGCAGGAATTGTGGGAGAAAGCTGTTGCCTGCACTGACTGGTCTTATGGCTAGCACAGGGTGCTGTCTTATATGACACAGGGCCACCCACCCAGAAGTAGCACTGCCCGCACGGAGCTGAGCACCCCTCCCAATGAATTATTCAGCAAGAAAATGACCACCGACATATTCATAGACGAATCTAATTGAAACAGTTCTTTAAATGTGGTCCTCTCTTCCCACGCAACTCTAATTTGTGTCAAGTTGGCAAATCTAACCAGTAAACTTTGTAAAGAAGGCTGTCTTCAAACTTGATGATCTTCCTATGTTAGCAAGGGTGTTGCCAATGTGTTTGTCTCTGAATTTTTAAAAGACATCAAATGTATCTTAGTTATCTCTTCAACTAAGTGCTTTGCCTTCTGAAATAGACACTGATATTGAGCAGATTCCTCTCCTGTGAGATGAGTCAGCCACTGGATACAGATGATTGATTCCCTTAGTTTATCCTAGAAATGTAGGAGGAGGCAATGCTGGTAGAGAGGCCTGAAGAGACAGAGACAGGAGGATGTTGAATTTGAAGGAAGGCTGTATAGGGAGACTCTGCCTTAAACCTTTCTCCTTAACAAAAGGAAAGCATAGTTTTGAAAACTTTCTGTCCAAAACCTGTATTCTTATGAAAAACTGTGGACACCTTTGAAAAGGCCATAATTTTGTGCTTAACTTTTGTCAAGGCTACAGTGTGCTTCCTTTTTCTGAGTTAATGAGAAGAGCAATATGTCATTAATGAGAATTGGATTAAAGTGATGGATATGCTTCTATTGCTTTTATAGGGGATATATACTCATTATACTATCTTTACTCATATTTCTTTGCAGACAATACATATGTGTCAAGTTCAGAGAATGATGAGGATGTACTAGTTACTACAGATCCAATTCCAGTCATTTTCCATAGAATAGCAACAGGTAACAACAATGTATATTTTTCTTATCTTAGATTTTGTTTTTTAAAGTTGTTGTTGCTTAGGTGTTTTTTTTTTGTTTTTAATATAGCACACAGAAATATTTATCTCCCAGAAATCTGTTTATATAATTTTAATATGTAAAGTATGTTAGCTTTTCAATAATCTTTAAATGTATCATGTCAACATTAGTCTTGAAAGTATTTTCATCCATCATGACACTGGTAGACAAACTAAATACAGCAGCTGTTCTCAACCTGTGGGTAGTGACCCCTTTGGGAGGTTCGAATAATTCTTTCAGAGGTGTGGCCTAAGACCATCAGAAATATCAAATATTTGCATAATGATTCATAACAGTAGCAAAATTACAGTTATGAAGTAGCAATGAGATGCTTTCATGGTTGGAGGGTCCCCACAACATGAGGAACTGTATTAAAGGGTCACACCATTAAGATGGTTGAGAACCACTAGAATACAGAAAATCTAGGGCAGCGAAGGTACCTTGAAGTAAAAATAAGAGTTGAAGAAATCTATGTGCTTGCTCTTTAATTGGTTAACATTTGTATGCACAACGAAGAATCAGAACTGCTTGTGTCATCTGTCTTCAAAATGTCTTGTAATTATTGCACAAAAAGGGGAGAACATGGCATGCTTTTATCTAGGAATTTGAATATTTGGCAAATAATATGCTAAAATCCAAAGTAATTTTAAAAATTCTGTCTTGCAGAATTAAGAAAAACAAATGATATTAACTGTTGTTTATCCATAAGATCCAAATTACAAAAGGAAAATGGGGAGGTATGTGCGTTTCATTCATCCTTTTTATTTTGATAGTGTTTTAAGTTTGCTAGGTATTTGTATTTAGCATCACATTTAGATTACAGTTACGTATGGTGAATAAAATACAGACTCATGACTTTCTTTATGGTGCTAAGAGTGACTAAAATTAACCTGAGGAAGAAATTCCTGCTAAATTAATAGAAATGAGTCTAAAGAAAGAAAATGTACATTCCTTGCAGTTCATTCTTTATTATTTATATATAGAAATGTAATTGACAGAGAAACACTCATATGCCTTATAGCATAAGTATACATGACTGTATATAATTTGGTGAGGTCTTCAAAATTCTGCTTGTAGAAGGTGTGGTATTTTAAACTAAAGTAACATGGACATGGGAATAGACTTATGTTCCAGTGGTATTTATTTATTTATTTGTTTGTTTGTTTGTTTAGTGTGTTTATTTATTACTTCCATTTACATCCCCATCACAGTCCCCTCCCTCCCACCCCTTCCAGGCCCACTCTTTCACTCTCCTACCCTCACCCCTTTCTCCCACCTATCCTACTCCTCTGGTGTGGGGTGCCCTACATATCAGCCCCCTTCAGTTCAGCAGCCATATGAGGGCTAAGAGTTTCCTCTTGCGCTGGGGGCCTACATGGCAGCTCCACTAGGGCAAAGTGTCCCACTAACAAGTAACAAATCTATGTTTCTGTTCCTTTCAGTCTGTTAGTTATAGGATAGTTGTCCTGCACTATATGGCTAAAATCCGACTATACGTGAATTAATGCCATGTGCATCCATCTGAGTCTGGATTTGCTCACTCAGGATGACTTTTTCTAGTTTCATCCTTTTGGCTGCAAATTGCATGATTTCCTTGTTTCTGATGGCTGAGTAGTATTACAGTGTATAAATGTACCACAGCTTTTTTATCCATTCATCAGTTGAGGGATATCTGGGTTGTTTCCAATTTGTAGCTATTACAAATAAAGCTGGTATGAACATAGTTTAAAAAAAAAAAAAAACACCTGAAACAAACTTGTCTCATACCCTTACTTTTAAAGTTTTTACTTCCTTGAGAAACCGAAACTTTTTTTTAGTTTGATTTATTAGCTGTCAGGGCAGTAAACAGAGAAAGCACAGTAGGACAGCAGTTACTCAGCTGGAAGTTCTACTTGCAGTCTGACCTTTCCCTGCTGTTGTTGTCTCACCACCCACTGAGTTTTCCTTTCCCTGTTCATGTGAAAATTACTCCTTGGATAAAACTATCACTGACCAAAACAAGACATTTAGAATTTCACTTGACCCTTCTTCTTGGTTGTTACATCTTCCTGAAGAACTTGAAATTTAGGCATGATTAGCAACATGGATGGATGGAGTTCTGAATCCAAAGGAAATGCTGCTTTTTTTTTCTCATCCTTTTTCCCCCCTAAAGTAAAAAAAACAGAGCAAAACAAAACAAGTAAACAACAACAACAACAAAAAACTCCTTTGCTAATCATGACAGTGATAGCAAATTTACCACTGTAAATTTTCATTGTACTTTAGATATATGACAGATGTTCAGCTCATTTAATTAAAAGCACAGACATCAAGTTTAAAGCATATTAAATTAAACATCCTTTTGAAATTTGAATTTCCAAACAAATCATTTATGTATACTGAAAGTTCTATTTGTATTATGATTCATATTTAGTTTCATAATTTCCATTTTTTATAACATTGCATTCCAAGTTTACTCTTTCATATTGTGTTGGCAGCGGAAGTGAAAAACCATATTGGATAAATAATGTGGATGAAGCTTTTAATAAGAGTTTAATTGCTGGGAGCCTGTCAAACGTTTTATCAGAGGCGATCTGAAAGCCTAACTGATTATACACAGCTTTTAGTGCACACCAAATTGAAACTACACATATTAGCATCACTGGAAGCAAACTTTAGGAAGGGTTTTTTTCAGTAAACTTCTCTAAACAAACCAAGTACTTCTACAAAGTTCTCTCTCTTACTCCCTTTTTGTTTCGATGTTGTACTGCACCAAAGGTGTATAACATATAAAAGCCGCTCAATATGCCAGAACCTGTCTGTTATGACTGCTTTCTAGTTTCTTTGACCACTGGAATTGTCTTCTTTATCATTTGAAGGAGTCAAGGCAGAATAGTACGGTGGAAGAAGACTCCGAGGGAGACAATGACTCTGAAGAATTTTATTATGGAGGACAGGTAAGCAACCCTGCCTTCCAATACCCAGTCTCAAAGTTTTCAGTCTTGTTTGTCCTAGCGAAAGGTGAGAGCCTAAATGTGGTTCAGGCTTTGATAAGTAAGTAGAAAACATGAATAAATTTTCACTTTGCACATATTTCAGAAATTAAGATATTCTTTACATATCTTCCCACTATATTCATTCATTTACTGTCCTAATTAGCCGTAGAGATTTTTCATTTTGATTTTGACTATCGCTCCGACTTTCACATTGTTTCCTTATTGTTTAATTTTTGGTTAGCATTCAGGGAAATGGGTATCATTGTGACCTTTTTACACATAGGTACCATTCTTATTCTTCTCTGTTCTTATTTGCCCTTTCTCCCCCTATTTCTGGTCTTCCTTCTTTTCAGATAGTCTCCCTTTGGTTTCATCATGTTGTGTATATTCCATTGCTTCCTCTTGTTTCTCTTCCTTCACTCTCACCACCTTCCTTTCCTCTTGCAGTAACCACCCACCCACACAGCTAGATTTCACATGAGTGAAAGCAAGTGCTATTTGTCTTCCTCATAGACTTAACAAGAAATATGTTTAAATGTTGGAATTTCTAATAAAAGCATAGATTATTAGTTTTAAACTGAACATGGTTAATTTTCACAAATTCTGATTGGTTATAATTATTTAGAAATATCTGTTTCATTGTGTTGGAAATATATGAGGAATATTTTAAATATGCATACATAACTTGGCCATATATATAATATATATATATATTATATACAGTGGCTCAGAATAATTTTCCAGAATCATGTTAAAACTTAAAATTAGGCATTTGATTTCAGGATATAACCATATGCTAACATGACCAACATGTAATATGTTGTCAAGTTTCTGAGATGCCCTCAATCAAATGTCTTTATAGTCCTGACCTGTGAGGGAAGGACAGTATGACGCAGTGGACCTTTAAATGCAAAGTTAGTATGGAAAAGAATTCACATGACATATATTCAGAATAAAAAATCAGTACTTGCTAATCAGACAAGCACAAGGCAGTGGAAACATGGGCATGGTACAGTAGGCTTCCTTCTACAGAGTAACTTTTTAGATGTTGAGCAATTGTCTAATATAGTCGCTCCCTACCTAGAAAACCACTTTACCAGGATGCAAAAGAGACCTTCCAAGTCTGATGTTTGTTTACAACACTCATTCTTCCAGAGGGAAATTTGGTGCTTTTTCTCAGTCTAGATTAAGATTTCAGAATATCTGCCTGCCATTTACTCCTTTTAAACATTTGCATTTCTTTAGAAAATTGATTTTAAAATGAAAGATTGAAGAAATAGATAAATTTTAAAAATATGAAAGACAGATCACTAAAGGTGTTGGAAGTACAAGAAGGATATCTTGTAGGATTTAACTGTGAAGTGAAAGTACACAGGAATAACCCAGGCCCCTCTTCCTCGGTATTGGAAGGCATTGTGTATTGGAGTAGTCCATCATGCAGACATGTTTGATTTACCTAATGCAAATAGAAGCAGTAGCCATAAGTCACGCTGCATAGAATGAATGTCATAAAGGATTACTTTACAGCACAGTAAACATCCAAGAATAAGAGAAAGGAATGGAAGAAATCCACTGTGTCGTTTGTGAGGTGTTCAAGTATACCACAGTTCTTTCAATGCACATTCTGGTCATTAAGATTTCTTTTGAGATTGGGCATGGCAACAAGAGGTAAAAGAGTAGATTTAAGAAAGGTAAACTGAAGTAACAGATTGAGAAAGACATCACAAATTGAAAATAGATTTTTCAATTTGATGAATCACCTTTTGGGGCCCATGGTAGAATTGGCCTGTGATTCATCAACTTTAGGATTCTAGATTTCTCTTTGGGTAAAAAAAGGTTTTGGTCAACCAACCATGCTCTTCTGGAGTTATCAAAGATATGTGCATTGATATGATGCTTACTACGTACATAGCAGAACCAAAGGAAAGACAAATACTGTTTAGCTCTTGGCATGAATGGAAGGAATAAAGAAATTGTGAAGGGACAAAGAATAAAAAGTTTGGGTTCCTACTGAAATCAGCATACTAATCCTTTATGTTAACAAATGGATCTACTTTTCTAATTCTGTAATGCATATGGACACCTAAGTATGTTTATATGATGTGAATTTTATAAATCTGATTCTAACTTTAAAACCATGAAACATCCTAGCCATGTGTGAATCGAAGAACTTTGTGTAGATGTTGTTGGCTCACCTGTAATGCTGCGAGGCTTTTGTATAGGATGTTTGGTTCCTTTGACTCTCTTCACTTAATTTTGAATCATGGTTTCTCGCAGGTGAACTATGATGGGGAACTGCACAAGCACCCTCAGCTGGAAGCCGACTTGTCTGCAGTGAGAGAGCTCTATGGACCACATGCAGTTTCTCTCAGGTAAACACTTTCAGTGCATTACAATTATTTCCTGTTAGAGTTACATAAAAGAAAATTCTTTTCCGTGAGTATGTTTGGAAATATTTGAGGAATTCTATTGTGTCTCTCCTGATGAAAAATTAAAAAAAAAAGCTTTATGGGTTTTTATATGTTATTTTAAAGTTAAATTAGTTGCATTAAAGACATAATTCATTTTGAGAGTCAGTTTGAAAAAGTAGCAGTCTTTACAAGTGTAATTAGCTAGGCATGGCAGCATACACTTGGGATCGCACTGCTTGGAAAGATGAACCAGGAAGATTGTCCATTTGAGGTCCTTCGGGGCTGTATAGCAAAGTCTTTTATCAAAATAAGAAAAATTGTTATAACTGTTTACTATACTAGATGCTTCTGTAAGTCTGTAAACAATGAAAGTAAATACTGCAGAACTA
Organism: Lophiomys imhausi; assembly: GCA_907164525.1. NCBI lineage: Eukaryota > Metazoa > Chordata > Mammalia > Rodentia > Muridae > Lophiomys > Lophiomys imhausi. Next base: position 3,662,046 of record CAJQZJ010032332.1, read on the forward strand.
CTGACACAGTCACATGGCCACTTAAAGAGAAGGTGGGAGACTTAATGCAGGATAATTTGAGTGACAGTATGCTTTAGTGTGTAGCTAAGGGATATTCAGTAATAAATTTTAGGGGTACTTTTTGTATTATATTTAACTCTTTGGAAATCTTCCATCTTTATTATTTTTTTTCTATTTAATGTAAGACATCATTTGCGTCCTTACATTGGCATCTAGAAGTCAGACTGGCTTATTTTAGAGTCTAGCTCTTTGTGTATAGTATAGTTTCTTAAGTCTCCTTGGGATTGTAGGCTCTTTTCACAGTCTGACCTCAATTCCAGCCCTCACTACCAACCCTGCCCACTGGACCAAGTGCTCTAGAGCTCAGATCACTTGCAGAAATTGCCCATGTATGGTGGTATACACCCTGCACACCTCAATGCCAGTCTTCACTACCAAACTCCCCAGTGGGATCAGGTTGCTCCAGGACTGGAATCCCTTGCAACACTGCCGTCTTGTCGAGGGGTACTCCCTGCACACTGCACTGTCAATGTCAGCTGCTTAAGCCATCCTCAGATCTCCAAGTGGGTGGGTCAGTCTGTGTTCTGTACACCTAGCATTTTGCTCTTGCCTGTTGAATACATTTCTGTTGTTTTATTAATAATTTACTGGCTAGACTGAGATTTGTGATAGAGGTGGCACCGTCTTTTGTATATTTGTTATATCTCTTTGTTTCATCTTTTTAAAATCATCATTCTAGAAGTTAACACAGTATGGGGATGTTACACAAAACGGAGGCTTCATGATGGATTCTTGGCTGTAGTGGTAGCATCTGAAAAAACACACATTTTCTAGTTGTCACTCATAACCTCTCCAGTGGACATTCCCATATTTTGGGAACTTAATCCAGTATTTTTACTTGGAAAGTCCACACAGCAGTGATTTACAATGGCCAAGTTTTTCATTTAGATTTTAGAAACAGCAACTCAGTGCCACTTGTAGCCCAAATCAGTGAGGATGTGTCCCCAGAGCATCTCTCTCTCACTTTAGGAGGAACCCAGACTGACAGTGGTGGGATTGTACTCTTTAAATGTTTTAAAGACTTTACGATTTTAGCCAAGTAGCTCTGATCATCCCACAGTTGGCCTATGGCATGGTCCAGGTTAAGTCCTATGGATGTTCAGTGTTACAAAGTGAAAGGAAGAGGATAGGAGCCACCAGTAAATTATCCAAAATCGTGGCTTCTTTTTTCTATGGTAGTTGAACTTATGGAAAATTTAAAACTTTAATTTAAAATGCAATAATATCCCCACTAGAAGGCTATGAAATATAATTTAAGATTCAACATGGAATTCAGCATCCCATACTCTCTCAAAACACATATTGATATAAAGAAATTAAAGAAGACTCAGCAAGATGATGGTGATAAGCCGGACACATTCTGCTCATCAGGAAGACAGACTGGACCACCGCAGAGATATGCTCCTGCTGAACAGCAGTTTGAGAGGCTCAAGCCTATCTGGGCTTGCCCAGCAAAGACGGACAATAAAAAGCTCTATACTGTACATATAGAAGAACAGAGATGCCAGACACAGCCTGGCGCAGTGGAAGAGCCAGCAGATCATATCTTTTCAGGATGCCAGCTGGTGGCTTGGACCTCCAAACAGAGGCCCTCCTCAGTTTCCTGACTCTGCAGCTTCTGTGCAGGCATTTTGACACCCAAAAGACGACCAGCAGAGCCAGTAGAATGAGGCAATTCTCTTGGGATTTGCAATATGGTGGCATCTGGCTGAACTGTAATTGGGGGACCAAACTAACAGACACTGAGCTTCCCTTAGCCCAAGCACGCTGTAGACAAGATATAGAGTACATATTGGAACTCCCTCCCCTCCCTCCATTACATGACCCCTGGGCTGGGTGCTCTGCTGGGCACTCAGGGTATAGCATCCACATCTCAGCCCAGAGCAGTAAAGCAGTTCCGGACCATTGTGTGCAGCCTGAGCAACTGGACTGCACCGGTTCACAGAGCTTCAACCTGATAGGCTCAAGTTGACCCTGAGAGCATCTTGGGAGGACCATAATCACAGTCATGACACCCTACCTGCAGAAAAACTGTTAGAAGCCTCGCCAACCCACAGAGGCTGCTCTGGAACACAACGCTTCTGTTAGGAAAAGGCGACTGAGATTACCCCTGAGTCCACGTACTATAGATGCCTTGTGAACTCCATAGTGGAACTCCCCTCCTGTGGCTACTTTGGAAGGGCCCTCAGTCTACAGTCTCAGTCCATAGCATCGGTATCTCTGCCTGGAGCAGCAAAGCAATTCTGGACCATTGTGTGCTGCCCCAACGAGTGGGCAGCACTGGACCACAAGCATCTGACTGAGAGGAATAGGTTGAAATTGGAATCCCCTTGAGGGCCGCCTGGAAGAACCATGACCATGGTCCTGACCACAGTCCTGATGCCCTAGCTACAGAGAAACTGCCAGAAACCCTGCTAGCTTAGGTGGGCTGGATTAGATCACAGTGATTCTGGCTGGGAAAAGAGAGCAGAACTTCCCTGAAAACAAACACTGTGGACAGGGTGTGAACTCCACATCAGAACTCCCTACTGTCAACTGCCTTGTCCCTCAGCTGAACACCAAGGCAACAACACAGAGAACTCCGACCCTGGACCATTGCTCACTGCCTGGGTGATGTGGGTTGTACCAGATCACAGTGTTTCTGGCTCCAAGGCACACGTTGAACCCGAGAGCCCCCTAAGCATCTTGAGAGGTCCATAATCATTGTCCTGACACATAAACTGCAGGGAAACTACAGCTTTTGACTATAGTCTGTGACCTGGCAAGCCTCACCTACATTACTAAGAAGACCAGCTGGATCTCAGGAACCTGCAAGTGGGAATAATACATCCCACCTCAACACCTGACCTGAGTACCCAGTTGGGACAAAACAGAAAGGGGTGAGCTGTGGGAGGCCCACTGAGAACCAACCCCCAACACAATGCCCCATCTAGCCTGTGGAAAGCTACAGATCATCAAAGTTATTTGGCCTCCACACCAAAGCTCCTTCTGTGGCACCAAGTTGAGAAGGCACCAGGAATAAACAGCTAAGGAAGGACAACCAGATAGCTAAAGGCTAGTGAAAGAACAGAACTGACAAAAGTCAGGGAAATATGACTCCAACAAAATTCAGCTATGCTAGTACAGTAAGCACAGACCATCCCACCACAGCTGAAACACATGAAAATAATGACAAATCTATAAAAGGAAAATGATAGAGGCCTGACAAGAAGAAAATAAATCCCTCAATTTTTAAAAATCAAAATTTGACAAATGAAAACAATGGAGAATTCCATCAGAGACCTCCAAGCCAACTCAGTCAAACAAGAATGGGAAAGAGATAAATAAGGCTATGAAATATTTGTAGATGAAGACAACCAAATTGGAGCAGGAAATGGAGAAAACAGTTCAAGAGTTGAAACTGGAAATGGAAACAATAAAGGAAACACAAGCAAAGACAATCCTGGAGATGGAAAACCAAGGAAAGAGAACAGGAACTACAGACATGCGTATTACACATAGGATACAAGCGATGGAAGACAGAATCTCACGCTTGAAAGACTTGATTGAAGAAATCAGTACAACAACCAAAGAAAATGAGAAATTAAAAAAAATTCCTCACTAACAACATCCAAAAATCAAGGACTCAATGAAAAGACAGAACCTAAGAATTATAGGCATAGAAGAAATAGAAGACACCTGACAATGAGGTCCAGGAAACATTTTCAACAAAATCATAGAAGAAAATGTCCCAAACATAAGGAAAGAGATGCCAGTAAAATTCCAAGTGGCATGTAGAACTCCAAACAGATTAGACCAGAAAAGAAATTGCTCTTGCCACATAATAATTGAAACTCCAAATGTATAAAACAAAGAATATTAAAAGCAGTAAGAGAAAAAGGTCAAGTAACATATAATGGCAGACCCATCAGAATTACACCTGACTTCTCCTCAGAAACTCTAAAAGCCACAATGGCCTGGGCGGACATCCTACAAGCCCTACGAGAACATAGGTGTCAGCCCAGACTACTATACCGAGCAAAACTTTGTATCACCATAGAAGGAGAAAACAAGATATTCCATGACAAAATGAATTTAAACATTATCTATCCACAAATCCAGCTTTACAGAAGATCCTATAAGGAAAATTCCAACCCAAAGAAGATAACTACACCCAAGAAAACATAGGAAAGAAAAAACTCCACAGCTAAACCAAAAGAAACACACAAACACACAACCACCATGTACATAAAAATAACAGGAAATAGCAACCTATGGTCACTAACATCTCTCAACATAAATGGACTAAACTTCCCAATAAAAAGACAGAGGATTACAGAATGAATCCATAAATAAGACAAATTATTTCGCTGCATACAAGAAACTAACAAAGATAGACTCTATCTCAGAGTAAAGGGCTGGAAAAAGGTTTTCCAAGCAAGCATTCCCAGGAAGCAAGCTGCAGTAGCCATCCTAATGTCAAATAAAATAGACTTTCAACCATATTCAATAAAAAAAGATAGGGAAGGACCCTACATAGTAGTCAAAGAAAAAATTCAGCCACGTGACACCTCAATATTGAATATCTATGCCCCAAATACAAGGACAGCCACATTTGTAAAAGAAACTCTTCTAAAGCTTAAACCACATCAATACCCACACATTAGTGTGGGAGACTTCAATACCCCACTCTCATCATTGGACAGGTGTCATGGAGACAGAAACCAAACAAGTAATGAGACTAACAGAGTCTTGAACCAAATGGACCTAACAGATATCTACAGCATGTTTCACTCAAACACAAAAGACTGTACCTTCTTTTCAGCACTGCATCGAACCTTCTCCAAAATTGACCATATAGTCAGACACAAAGCAAGCCTCAACAGATACAAGAAAATTGAAATAACCCCATGTATCTTATCAGACTACCGTGGATTAAAGCTGGACTTAAACAACAATAGAAATAACAAAAAGCTTACACTTTCATGGAATTGAATAACTCTTTACTCAGTGAGCACTGGGTCAGAGAACAAATAAAGAAGGAAATAAAAAACTTCTTAAAATCCAAGGAAAACATACCCAAACGTATGGGACACAATGAAAGCAGTGCTACGAGGAAAGTTCATAGCACTAAGTGCCTTCAAATAGAAAATTGTGACAGCTCACAGGAGAACTGAAACAGTTAGGGAAAAAAAAAAAAAAAAAGAAGCAACACTCCCAAGAGGAGCAGAAGGCAGGAGATCATCAAACTAAGGGCTGAAATCAACAACTTAGAAACAAAAAGAACAATACAAAGAATCAACGAAACCAAGAGTTAGTTCAACAAGAGAAAATCAACAAAATAGGCAGACCCTTAGCCAAATTAACTAAAAGGCAGAGGGGAAAAAAAACCCAAATCAACAAAATCAGAAATGAAAAGGGAGAAATAATAACAGACATGGAGGAAATCCAAAGAATCTTTAGGTCTCATTTCAAAACCCTGTACTCCACATAATTTGAAAACCTAACCGAAATGGACAATTTTCTTGATAGATTCCACCAATCAATATTAAATCGAGATCAGGTTAACAAATTTAACAGTCCTATAAGCCCTAAGGAAATAGAAGCAGTCATTAAAAGTCTCCGAACTAAAAAAAGCCCAGGACCAGATGGTTTCAGGACAGACCTTCAAAGAAGAGCTAACACCAATACTCTACAAACTCTTCAACAAAATAGAAACAGAAGGAACACTGCCAAACTCATTCTATGAGGCCACTGTCACCCTGATATCTAAAGCACACAAAGACCCACCAAAGAAAGAGAATTTTAGACCAATTTCCTTCATAAACATAGACATGAAAATACTTAATAAAATACTGGAAAACCGAATCCAAGAACACATCAAAACTACCATACACCATGATCAAGTAGGTTTCTTCCCAGGAATGTAGGGGTGGTTCAACATAGGAAAATCCATCACATAATCCACCATGTAAACAAGCTGAAAGAAAAATACCACACGATCATTGTGTTAGATGCTGAAAAAGCATTTGACAAAATCCAATATCCCTTCATGCTAAAAGTCCTGAAGAGAGCTGGCATACAAGGACCATACCTAGAAATAATAAAGGCAATACACAGCAAGTTGATAGCCAACATCAGATTAAATGGAGAGAAATTTAAACATTTCTCCTAAAATCAGGGACAAGGCAAGGATGCCCACTGTCCCCATATCTCTTTAGCATGGTACTTGAAGGTTTAGCTAGAGCAATAAGACAACTAAAGGACACCAAATGGATTCAAATTGGAAAGGAAAAGTCAAAGTATCCCTATTCACAGATGATATGATAATATACACAAGTGATCTCAAAAATTCCACCAGAGAACTCCCACAAATAATAAACACCTTCAGCAAGGTGGCTGGATACAAAATTAATTCAAAAAAATCGGTAGCATCTTTTATACAAAAGATAATTGGCCTGAGAAAGAAATCAGGGAAACAACACCCTTCACAATAACCACAGACAATATAAAATACCTGGGGGTAACTCTAACCAAGCAAATGAAAGGCCTGTATGACAAGAAATTCAAGTCCTTGAAGAAAGAAATTGGAGAAGACATCAGAAGATGGAAAGATCTCCATGCTCATGGATAGGTGGGATCAGCATAATAAAAATGGCCATCCTGCCAAAAGCAATATACGGATTCAATGCAATTTCTATAAAAATACCAACACAATTTTTACAGACCTTGAAAGAATAATTCTCAACTTCATATGGAATAACAAAAATCCCAGAATAGCTAAATCAATCCTGTACAATTAAAAAAAAAACCAAACCAAACAAAACAAAAAACATCTGGAGGTATCACCATCCCAGATTTCAAGCGTACTACAGAGCAATTGTAATAAAAACAGCATGGTACTGGTATAGAAACATACCAGTAGATCAATGGAATCGAATTGAAGACCCAGAAATAAACCCACACACCTGCGGTTATTTATTTTTGAGAAAAAAAGTTAAAACCATACAATGGGAAAAAACAGCATCTTCTACAAATGGTGCTGTTCTAACTGGATGTCAACATGTGAAAGAATGCAAATACACCCATACTTATCACCTTGTACAGAACTTACTTCCCTGTGGATCAAAGACCTTAACATAAAACCTAACACATTAAATCTAAAAAAAGAGGATATGGGGAAAAAACCTTGAACTCATTGGCACAGGTGACAATTTCCTGAACAGAACCCCCATAGCTCAGGATCTAAGACCAACAGTCAATAAATGGGACTTCATGAAACTGAAGTTTCTGTAGGCAAAAGACACTGTCATTAGAACAAAACGGCAGCCTACAGATTGGGAAAAAAAATCTTCATCAGCTCCACATCTGTCAGAGGGCTAATATCCACAATTTATAAAGAAGTCAAGAAATAAATGCCAAGAAACCAAATAATCCAATCCAAAAAATGGGGAGCAGAGCTAAACATAGAATTTACAAAAGAGAAATATCTAATGGCTGAGAGACACTTGAAGAAATGCTCAGCACCCTTAATAATCAGAGAAATGCAACTCAAGACGACACTGGGATTCCATCTCACACCTGTCAGAGTGGCTCAGATCAAAAACTCAAATGACAGCACATGCTGGGGAGGTTGTGGAGAAAGGGGAACACTTCTCCATTGCTGGTGTGAGGGCAAACTTGTACAACCTCTTTGGAAATCAGTCTGGCAGTATCTTAGAATCCTTGGAATAGCTGTACCTCAAGACCCAGCCACACCACTCCTGGGTATACATCCAAATGATTCCTCACCAAACCACAAGGACATCTCCTCAGCTATGTTCATAGCACCTTTATTTGTTTTTTTTTTTTTTTTTTTTTTTTTTTTAGATTTATTTATTATGTATACAGGGTTCTGTCTGCAGGTATATCTGCAGGCCAGAAGAGGGCACCAGATTTCATTATGGATGGTTGTGAGCCACCATGTGGTTGCTGGGAATTGAACTCATGACCTCTGGAAGAGCAGCCAGTGCTCTTAACCTCTGAGCCACCTCTCCAGCCCCAACCTTTATTTGTAATAGCTAGAAACTGGAAACAACCCAGATGTCCCTCAACTGAAGAATTGATTAAAAAAAACAAAAACAAAAAACTGTGGTACATTTACAAAATGGAATGCTACTCAACTATCAGAAACAAGGAAATCATGCTGCCGAATGGATGGAACTAGAGAAGCTCATCCTGAGTGAGTTAACCTAGACCCAGAAAGATGAACATGGCATCTATTCACTTATAATTGGATTTTATCCATATAGTACAGGACAGGAACATAGACTTTGTTACTTGTTGGTGTGACACTTGCCCTAGTAGAGCTGCCATGTAGGCCTCCAGTGCAAGAGGAAACTCTTACCTCTCACATGGCTACCAAACTGAAGGGGGTGATATATAGGGCACCCCCCACTGGAGGAGTAGGATAGGTGGGAGAATGGGGAGAGGGTGGGAGGGTGAGAGGGTGGGCCTGGGAGTGGTGGTGGAAGTGGACTGTGATGGAGATGTAAATTGAAGTGGTAAAAAAACATGTAAAAAACATATTGTTGCATAGAGGATTGCTTTAGGAGATCCCTTTTATAGTTAAGATTTTTCTAAACCATGTTTCCATATTTTCTGAGGTGTCATGTGACTATGAAGGTTTTGTTTCCTCACCAAATGTTTGTAAGTATTTTTTTGTTTTTTGGCAAGACTGGTGATCCCTGTTAGTAACAATGTTCTTGACAATTATGATGTGTTACAGCTGCATAAGTGCTAGGAGTTCAAATCAAATGAAATACCTAAAAGCTGTAAATGACTTGAAATTTTTTCAACTTGGCTATTTCTCTTACAACAGTTTTGATCACAAGTAAATCTCAATAGAAGCCATATTTTTGCCTTGTCTAGATTTTTTTCTAGCTATAGAGGATGACTGCAGAATAAATAATTTCTAGAGATCTTATGACATAAAGCAAACCACAACAGAACTTATTTGATTTACTTTAAGGAAATAAAAATAAAATTACAGCCTACTCTTCAGTCCTGAGACACACCAGGAAATGAGTAGTTAGACAGAAGGTCCTGGAATCTTCCTTGCAGAGTTCTTCTCCATAGAAAGCCGGCTGTTCTAATTAGGTGTTCTTTTACTTAATTGAGGCATATAAGAACTTAATGGAGTTTGAAGAGCAAAAGTACCTTAATGTATACAATAGGCTATTTGGTGTCATTTTTTTGTTTGTTTTATGCGACATCTAATGAGAAAGCAGCCTACCACATCTGAGTTCCTTATAAGAGATAGAAATAGCTCATTGTTTTGGTTGAAGCAAATCCCTTTTAAATGCAGACTCAATGTAGATATAGAAAAAGTAATGGATAAAAGAGTTATTACTAAAGCTGATAATGGAAGCTCAAACTGTCCTTACATCAAAAACAAAGTAGCGGCTGCGTGAAACCATGTCTGTCAGCTGTGGCAATGACTTTGATGCAGAGTCTTGTGAATGATGGGAGGTGTTATATCCTGCAGGATGAACATCCGGTGGTCAGACTAACATGTGCTTTATCTTGAATCATGCAGCAGTATGGACTAGTGCGTGTTCCTCATTGTAAATGTAGTTCTCCAGTCCTGTGTTCATAAAATAGTGTAGATAAATGCCATTTCAAAACAATTTGAGATGAGTAATTTTAGAAATGGAAGGAAATTTCTCATCGCCATGAGGCAGAGATGGTTTTGGTAGTCACCTTGTGAAATGTCAAACTTTAATGCTGGGTAACTGATTTTTTTTTGTTTATGATGATGACATGTTTCATTTAAAAAAAACAAAACACAAAAAACTAGCATTGTCTGAGTGAATGCTCACTCAGCCTCTTATGTTGCTATAATGCCTGACACATTCTGGATGTTTGCAAGGTCTTGGGAGTTGCATGTTTTGATCACCTTTTACTGATGGGCTGCTGGGATAAACCTTTTCTGATTTGATGGTTGGAGAACAAGAATATTCTGAAGATTTGACAATTGGGGGAAGAAATGGTTAGCACTAGACTGATAACAACCAAAGTGTTACCTCCTAAGAGAAGAAAGAAAAAACATATAGCAAAGGAAAAGCTAAACAAAACAAAACTCAGCATAAGTCAGCAAATCCACATTCACTCTTCTGGTACTCTAGCTTTCCATTTGCACCATTCCTATGAACTGCTTCCCTTTTCTGCCTCTCCCTTTCCTGCCATGTAATTAGATTGCCTTTGCCTGACACCTTTAGTACTTTGCATAGACACACAGCAGTTCTCTCCAGTGAATTCTGTACCTATATGCTGGAGAATGAGTCTCTGTGTCTTCTGGACTTTGTCCCCCTTCACACCTCAGTGATGACAGTGAAATACTCCAGTGCGTTGCCGGTAAGGTGAAAATCATTAGTGTTGAGCTATTGAGGCCTTGAGAATGTGTCCTCACCACATACCCGAGCCTCCATAGAAGTCTGTGATTCAGCAAAGGGAGATCTCGACCTGCAGGTTTGTCGCATCCTATCTAGCATATTGATTCTTGACACTCTATCTGAGTTTAGGGCATTACAAAAAAATCCGTAAGTGAGAATCAGGGAACTGATGAAAGGATGTGCACAGGCAAAGAAACCAAAGGGGGAAATGTGTTCCGGGAACACAAACACAATTGAGATGTAAGCATCAGGGGCTGTAAGCTTCATGCTAGCCTCCGCTCCCAAAGCCTTGACTTTCCTCAAGCAAAACCAAGGGTTTTTCTCAGCTGACCACAAAGTCACTGAATCTTTGTGTCCTGTTCCTCTTGTACACTATTGTTGTGTCTTACAAAAGATCCCATGTCTCTCTCATCTGCATCTAAAGTCTTCTCAGCTTGTCTTTTAGAGAAATTTATAGCTTTGTTGGATAGAAGTCTTGGAAAAGCTTTAATCTTGCCAAGTTTTCTTCCTGATGGCTGAGTTTGCATATATCCTGGCCCATTCACAAACATCTCTCCCACACTATGCAGAAACACACACTGAGATAGACAGGCAAGCTGTGGAGTTTCAGATGTCAGGGGAAAGTGTGTGTTTCTTCATAAGTATCGTCTCAAAACATTGTTGTCCCTTGGTTGAAAGTAGAAACAATTAAATAACAGTAAACATTTATTTCTTAACTTATGGTAGAATTGTGTATATATGAATCTATAGATTTTTAATAGTTAATAAGAGAAATATGCATCTTCATAGATAATTTTGATCAAGTTGCTGTAACTATTGTAACAGTATAATTAACAAAGGAGTTTATAGATAAAGGAAAGCCAGCATGGTCTAATATTCAATATACTGCTCGTATTCATATATATTTGTATGTCTCATGAGCATTTCTTTTTTGGGGAAACTTATTTTAGCTCACACTTTATACTTCATCATTCAAGGATGGCAGAATGGGAATGCAATGCAGGAACATAGAGGCAGGAAATGATGTCAAAGCCGTGAAGGAATGCTACTCTCTCGCTTGCTCCCCAAGACTTGTCTTGAGCCTCTCTCCCTCCCTCCATCCCTTCCTCCTTCCCGTTCCTTCGTTCCTTACTTTCAACAAAGTCTCTCTCTGTAGCCCTGAATGTCCTGGAATTTGCTCTGTAGACCAGGCTGGCCTGTAATTCACAGAAATCTCCCTGTCTCTGCATCCTGAGTGCTGGGATTAAAGATATGTGCCACTACTGTGAACTAAGGAACATTTTCTGATTGGTGTCATTAAAGATAGGAAGATGAGTTGACTGGATTCCCACATGGTCTTCAGAAAGTTCTGATTACTGACAGTAAATGTGCCATCCATTTTGTAACATGCCGATGATTAGGTTCAGGATCTTGGGCTTGCCAGATGTATTATATCAAGCTCCATCTTCTACCTTATCACTGGGAGATGCTGTTGTCCTTGAACTCATCATGTAGCTCAGACAGGACTTGATCTCTTCATTCCCCTTCCTCCACCTCCCAAAAGCCTTGGTTACAGACACACACCATTACTTCTGTCATGCACAGGTATTTTGAATAATTTCCACCTGTAAATATCTAAGAATCACATGATTTTCAAAATATGTCAACTTTAGAAACACTCAAAGATCACCTCCAATGACATACTTCTTCCAACAAGGCCACACTACCTAAGCCTTCCCAAACAGGATCACCAGCTGGGGACCAAGTATTCAAATTCCATAGACCAGTGGTTCTCAACCTTCCTAATGCTGAAACCCTTTAATTCACTTACTAATGTTGTGGTAACCCCAACCATAAAGGTATTTTTGTTGCTACCTCATAGCTAATTTAGCTACTGTTATAAATCTTAATGTAAATAGCTGTGTTTTCCAGTGGTCTTAGGTGATGCCCAGGAAAGGATTGTTTTACCCCCAATAAGAACGACTATCCTAGACTATGGGGGATATCTCCTTCAAACCAACACACTTTTAACTGCATTTATGGGCTTTTTATATGTATAACTTGAATAATTTATGATATTTATGAGCCATTTGCTGTGGTCTTGATCATTAAATTATGACCACTGAGCCTGTCTTTAATATCCAATAAAAGTATAATTGGATTTTGTTTTTCAAAGGAGTTGCAGAAAAGAAGTAGAAGAAACAAAGCAACAGGGCAATGTGTGGCAGAGAACGGCTGTGCCTGAAATTCCTAAAATACTTTTTTTCTTCATCATCACAGAAAAAGATTTCTGTACCTGCCTCTTAAAAGGGATAAAGAAAGTTTATGTTTGATCCTTATTCTTGTTATGTTTGTTGCATAATTTTCACATAAATGTGTAACTTCTCTATGAAGAACATAGATGGTATGATGTTGTCATTTTCAAAAGTCTATTTTTGTGTCAATAATTAGTTGTTTAAAAAAACTTTAAATATTTCCTAAAATATACAAAGAAATGTGCTCCATGGTTTGACACATTTTTAAGGAAAACCTCTTTGGTCATGGAAACATGATCATATGCATAAAAAAGAAAGATGATGGAACAAAATAAATCTCAAAGCGGATATTGGCCGCAATGCCTTTATGTGGATCATACTATATCTACTTAGTTGCATATTGCTGGCTATACCACCCTTAGGGCTTCCTCTACAAAGTGCTGGGTAAGTCACAGCACCTGGACCAGTTTCCAAACTACCCATGTTCGAGGTAGAAGAAGAAACTATTAACATTTTATTGCGTCTCTCTTTTTTTTTTTTAAATACTTTATTTTTTTTTCTTCAAGTTACATCTCAGTAACAAACCCCTCCCTATTCCCCCTTCCTATCCCGCCCTTCCACCCTCTTTCCCCTAGAAGTTTCCCCTTTCAGTCCAACAGATGGTTCCTTCTCTTATAACAGCAAGTATTATACAAAACAACAGATATAAATATGCCACATTTATGAGAGTTAAATGGCCCAATATACCTTCCCCAATGTCCAGTTTATACATATTTGGCCCCTGACTTTAACATTCTACTATCTAACCAACTCCATGAGTTTAAAGGTCTATATGTGACTCAACATTCATACTATCTTGCAACACACTTTTAAGAGTATCTTCTTAGATCTATAACACCCTCTTGATTCCTAAACAATTCAAAATTTAACTATGAGACTCTAGCTCTCTATTCTTCAACCACCTCAGAGACCTGAGAGGGATAAATATATTTGCTTATATAGGAAGTGCAGGGCCTGCAGCTTCCAAAACTAAGAAAGAACATACCAATGACTGCCTGGACAGTTCCCATTTTCTCTCCATACATTCCAGCATCAGTCTTCAGCCTTTGGGTCCTGTTTCTGTGACAGACATTTGTTGTAGAGCAGGGATTATGAAGGACTTACCTACC
>CAJQZJ010032332.1:3685170-3706240 GCA_907164525.1 Lophiomys imhausi
TATCTCCTGATGGGCGATTTCTTTTTGAGGAATTATCTCCTGATGGGAGATTCTTTTTGATGCTCATTGTTTTCTTCCAAGTCAAATGGGAGCTGTCAGGAACTGTCTTAAAGTCAAATAATAATATCTTTAAATGCCACTTCCTGTACATCTCTGAGGGTTTTGAAGACATCTACTGGTTTATAAATCTATCATTGAACAAGCAAAATGTAAAATTCTATCAAAATTAATCTTACTTTTATCAATATACAAGATTCTGTACCAATGTATCAAAAGATAATCTTATTTTAAGAATAACAATAATTTTAAGTTTCAGAGCAGATTCAATAATCTATCTTTACATCTTATCATTTCTATACTATATACATATATTCCCCTTCTTTTAAGTCCTTTTTAAGTCCCCTAAGAGAGAAAGAAGGATAGAGCAAAGAAAAATAAAAAAGTCCTTGAATATAATCTCCTATACCTTGTTTAATAAGACCATTTAACAATTTGTAACTAATCCAACTAAACAACATCTATAACATATTATCTCTCTAAAAAGCCCGCGGACCTTAGTCCTGCCTACTTCTGTCTTTGCCCAATCCCCAGGCCTCAGCATTTATTTAACCAATCAGAGTCAATTAAGTAAAAGACAGCAAACAGGACCAATTAACATTTAGAATGCTTAACACCACCCCATCAGGAGATTCCGGGTTAAGCAAGGTCACCTGAGCAAAGTTCACTTGAGTTTATGGCAAGGTCACAAGTTCAAGCTATATATAGTAACAAGGACAACTTGTTCTTCCAAACATCATTCTGAGTAATAATAATGGGTAAGATGATAGGTTGTCTAAAGTACAAGCCCTGGTAGGGGCATAAAAGCACATTATAAGAACAACTCATGTTATAGAGGAGGGATTACAAGACTCTTGTTTTGTTTACTTGGAGTTTTCTCGCAAGGTCTCAGAAATCAACTTACATAGCTTCATTCATAGACATCAACCTAGCATGGGCAGGGCAGGGAAGGAACCACTAGCCTCCTGAGAGTGGACGCTTACATGGATCCTTATAGCCAGTCTCCTGGAACTTAATCTCTGTGGTTCATTTAGCCCTTATGTAAGATGCTTTCATGACTGATGGCTTTTCACGTCCTTTCTGTCACAGGGTGAGCATGTAAGACCAGCCATAGGGCCGTGGAGGTTGGTTCAGAATTTTTTTTTTTTAATGTTTATTTATTACTTCAAGTTACATCTCCATCACAGTGCCCTTTTTCCACCCCTCCCAGTCTCATCCTCCCACCCTCTATCCCATCTCTCTTCCACTCCTCCAGAGTGAAGTGTCCCTACATATCAGTCCCCCGCCCCAGTTCAGCATCATATAAGGGCTAAGAGTTTCCTCATATACTGGGGGCCTACATGGCAGCACCACTAAGGCAAAGTGTCTCGTTAACACGTAACAAAGTCTATGTTTCTGTTCCTTTTGGTGCATTGGTTGTAGTATATTCATCCTGTACTGTATGGCTAAAATCCGACTATCAGTGAATAGGTGCCATGTGCAACTTTCTGAGTCTGCATTAGCTCACTCAGGATGAGATTTTCTACTTCCATCCATTTGGCTGAAAATTCCGTGATTTCATTGTTTCTGATGGCTGAGTAGTATTTCATTGTGTAATTGTGTAGATGTACCACAGTTTTTTTGTTTTTGATTTTTTTTTTTAATCCATTCCTCGGTTGAGGGACATCTGGGTTGTTTCCAGTTTCTAGCTATTACAAATAAGGCTTCTATGAACATAGATGAGGAAACTTCCTTGTGATTTGGTGAGGAATCATTTGAATGTATACCCAGAAGTGGTATGGCTGGGTCCCGAGGCAGAGCTATTCCAAATTTTCTAAGATATCGCCAGACTGATTTCCATAGTAGTTGAACAAGTTTGCACTCCCACCAGCAACGGAGGAGTGTTCCCCTTTCTCCACACCCTCGCCAGCATGTGCTGTCATTTGAGTTTTTGATATTGGCCATTCTGACAGGTATGAGATAGAATATCAGAGTCATCTTGAGTTGCATTTCTCTGATGATTAAGGATGCTGAGCATTTCTTCAAGTGTCTCTCAGTAGAGCAATAGTAATAAAAACAGCATGGTTCTGGTATAGAAAAAGACCAGTTGAGTAGTGGAATTGAATTGAAGACCCAGAAATGAACCCACACACCTATGGTCACTTAATTTTTGTCAAAGAAGCCAAAACTGTACAATGGAAAAAGGACAGCATCTTCAACAAATGGTGCTGGTCTAGTCTAACTGGATGTCAACATGTAAAAGAATGCAATAGACATAAACTTATCACCTTGTACAAAACTTAAGTCCAAGTGGATCAAAGACCTTAACATAAAGCCGGTCACACTAAATCTACTAGAAGAGAAAGTGGGAAAAACCCTCGAACTCATTGGCACAGGAGACAACTTCCTGAACAGAACACCAGCAGCTCAGGATCTAAGACCAACAATCAATAAATGGGACCTCATGAAACTGAAAAGCTTCTGTAAGGCAAAAGACACTGTCATTTGAACAAAATGGCAGCCTACAGATTGGGAAAAAACTTCACCAACCCCACACCTGGCAGAGGGCAAATATCCATAATTTACAAAGAACTCAAGAAATTAAATGCCAAGAAACCAAATAATCCAATCAAAAAATGGGGAACAGAGCTCAACAGAAAATTCACAAAGGAAGAATCCCGAATGGCTGACGTACTTTTTTTTTAAACAATAAAACTTGTTTCAACTTTCTTATGTCACTCTATTTAACATAAAAAGGCCCACACTTTACTAACTTTCTAATACTTAGTTAAATTGGAGGTTGTTTAATTTTTACTTACATATCTATCTCAGTAGTAAATTCCTCCAATAGTTACTGCTTTCTTGTTGAAAATTTGGGGTGGGGGATTTGATTTAAAACGGACCATGATGCATAATATATGGGTATGACTGAAAGGAGACAACCAATTTTTCCAGGATAGTTAAGTTTTATCCTAACTTACAATTTTGGTTATTGCAAATGGGTAAAATACTGGAAAAAAATCTTTTTGCATTAAATTTTATTCAGAAGGCAATTTTATACTTTTGACAAATTACCGTTTTTTTCCCAGAATTTCATACATGCGTGTACGAATGTGTTTTGATCAAATCCACTCCCTTCTAATTCCGTCCTGTCCTCCCCTGACAAGAGAATTTTCCCTTAATGTCATATGTATCTCTCTCTCTGTCTCGCTCTCTCTCTCGCTCTCTCCCTCTCCTCTGCCCCCATCCCTCTCCTTTATAAACCTTCTGAAGTCACTTCATGCTGATGTTAGTTTTGGGCCATGTGCTGAGCTTGGATATTCTCTTAAATACCTGGAGAAAACTCTCTCACAGTACCCAACAGTTGCCAGTAGCGACTGAGGTAGAAGGGGAAGTGAGTCTCTCTATCCATTCTGGGATTTTGGCTCCCATGATCTTACGCATTTAGTCACAGCTGCTGTGAATTCATGTGCAGCAGACCTTCCATGTCCAGAAAACACTATTTTGCTATATTCATCCTGTACCTCTGGCTGTTACAAGCTTTTTGCTCACTCTTCTGAGATGGTCCCTGAGCCTTGGGAGGTAGGAATGTGATATAAATGAGATGATATTTCTTTAGGAGTGTTTTGTACTTTGTCTTTGAAGGTATCAACATTTATAGTAAAAGGAACTTGTAAAAAGTTGTGACTAATCCAAGATTTAGATTGATCTACTGAAAAGTTCTTTTTGAAAAACCTTTACTCCTATGTTTTAGAAAAGTATGAACAACACTAATTTGGAGTACAGTATTTAGTTGGGGGTTAATCTGACTGTCTGTGAATAAAAAAGAATAGAAAAAAATGGTCAAGTGTTTTACAGTTTGAAATTAAAGTATAATTTCTATTGTATATGCTTTAAGCGTGGCTAAACTTATTACACTAATATGTTTTACTTAGAATTGTTGATCTGTAGGTCCAGGTCCTGATAAAAGATGCAAGCCCTCCTTTTTTGGGTATGCTGAACAACTGCCCTGAGAGCGTGCCTTGTTTAAATCAGTTCATCATTGGCATCTCTACTTCCATGCTTGCCTGATCAGTGTTAGGATAATCTCCACTTGTGTTATGCAGCCCTCATGTCGGAAAGAAAACTGTATGAGATAAGAAAATCTTATTGACTTTTATATTATTTTCATGTGAAAATGTATCTCTATTTCTTTCTGTCAAATTCATTACTTTTCTACCCTGAATGAATCTTGTGTAGAATCTGGGAGAATAGGAATTTCTTTTCTTCCTCCTCCCGCATGAAATCTTTACTCTTCAAAAGGGAGTACAGGACCATAGTAAAAGTGCATAATAGTCTTTGAAATCTTTTAAAAAGTTTTTTTTAACAATTTTATAATGTATATAATACATTTTTTACCATTTTCACCTCCAATTATCCTCTCTCACTCCTTCCCTGTCCTGCTGAAGCTTTTCTTCTTCACAACAAACTCCTGTATGTGTGTCTGTGTGCATTCATGTCCCATTGAGTTTAGTTGTGGTTGCTTCGATGAGCATGAGTTCAGTGTTATTTACTGGAACATGGGCAACTTATCAGTGGCTACAACACTGAAGAAAACACTAACTTGTCTGTAGACCAGTGGTTCTCAACCTTTCTAGTGCTGACCTCCCCAACCATAAAATTATTTTTGTTGCTACTTCATAATCATGATTTTGCTACTGTTATGAGTTAGAGTGTAGATATCTGATATGCAGATGGTCTTAGGTGACCCCTGTGAAAAAGGATCATTTGTCTCCCAAAGGGGTCTCACCCCCATCTTGAGAACCCCTGCTGTAAAACCTCAGCGAGGGTTAAGGCCTCCTGTACATGATCCCAGTTTTATGCAGATCCTTGAATTAATGAGTTCAGTGGGCAGGCCATGTCCTGAAGACTCTATCACAGGACTCTTCCCCAGTGTCTGTATCTTGTATTTTTTCCACTCAATGTTTGGTTGCATCTCCTGAGCAGTTGGTATACTGCTATAGAAATTTGTTTAAGAATGACCACTCCACTGTGGTGGGTACTTACTTTTCTTATAAAAGAGTATTTGTTGCACTTTCTAATTTTGTGTATTAATATAGGTGTGGCCTCCTTTTCAGTGCTGTTTTGATGAAGCTTACTATTTCAAATGAATTTATCCACAAGTACTGGCTTACTCAGTCTCTATAGTTCAGCATAATTCTGAACTCATTATTAGTGGTTTTCAGGAAGCTATTAAGTTTTTAAAACATCATTAAAATTGTATATAAAATTCTTTTAGAGTTAATGAAAATTAAAGATAGTATCGAGTTTCTCTGTACCCTCCATGCTGTTTCTTTGACTGTTGTTTTATATTACCTAATTAAATAGAATTAGTTATAGTTAATTGCATCCATTTTAGCAGTATTAGTCATTTTATCAATTGAGCTTTGGAATAGTTTTAAAGTAGCATTTTGTGAGCTTTTTTGGTATACTCTAAGTTTTTAGGTCATGTAGATTGTATTGCTACTGACTGGATGAGTCAATATTTTATTTATAGTCTTCTTAAAATTAATCATTTAAAGAATGTATTGATACTCATTGTCTGGTGAAACTCTGTTTGTTAGATTTTAGAATTACCTATAATATATGCTAGATAAACATGATTGCCAAATGTTGCTCTTTCTTTTCTCTATGTATCTCATACACTTTCTCCACTGAAAGGTTTTAAATCTTCTAGTGTCTTTGGACCTTGATATATTTTAAAAGTAGACCGAGGCCCTGCAGGTTTTTCTTCCTTCTCTTCTTAGTCACTTTTTATTTCTGCTCATGAGAAGAGTTTATCTTTTAAATCTTAGGGAGAATGCAATGTGTTTCCTTTTCTTCTCTTTCAATATTTATTCTTATTTTATGCGTGTCTTGCCTGCACGTGTGTCTGTGCTCCCTGTGGGAGCCTGGTGCACTCAGAGGCCGGAAGAGGGCATTGCAGACACGTATGAGCCACTGTGTGGGTGCTGGGAACTGAACCTCGGCCTCATGGGAAACGAGTGTTTCCATCCCTCCAGGCTTCTGTGCTGGACTCCTGGACACCCATGCATGTAGATCTTCTTCCCTAGCCTTCTCTCCTCCCTGAGTAGTTTTGAGATCATAGTTTTACATATGTGTGTAGAATGGCTATTTAAGATTCACAGCTTTAATACATTTTTTTATTTGAATGACCTTTTATTTTTTTATTGACCATTTTCACCTTTCTATTGTTCTATCAAATAAATATTTCGAATTTAAAACATTTAAAATCAAATAATCAATTTCAGTTCTTTAAATAACTATTTAAGGTAAGTCACTAATTTTAAGAGTTATTTAAGTTTATGTACATACACATGTATATATTATATACATATGCATAAAATGAAATATGAACCACATCAACAGGATGTTCAGTAAAGTATAAGTCTATGCTTTATCGTTATCACTCACTGTTTACAAATTGTACAGTATATTAATATGCTTTACTTACAATATAAAAATGTTACCTGAACTGTCCTAAGTGTGGTTGCTGAAACTATTGTCTATTTTGAGACTACTCTTCATGTTCTTATATACTATGCACTAACATGTACAGAGAGGTACATTAATAGACACCCTGTGCTGATCTTATATTTCACACATACATAACTTAAACAATGTAGCAAAGAGCAGTGTGCATACTTTGTAAGTGGGTGGGTGCCTTTGCACGTGCTCACTAATAACAATGCAGCCATTCTGTGCATGAGTGTCAAGTCAGTATTTAACTGTGTTTTCCCGCCTCTTTTCAGTACCCACAGTTGATGTCTTTCAGATTTCTACAAAAGAGCGATTTGGATTGGGACATCAGCTGAAAAAGTAAGTTTGCCAAAGAGTAAAAAAAAAAAAAAACGAATTACTTTTCAAGAGAACTGAAATCTCATTTTGTTCTTCTGCTCCACTTTTATTCCCTTACATCTCTTTCAAGTGAGTCCCTTGGGGATAGGACGTCAGTGTGGTGCAAAGAGCTGTAGCCGTGATTCAGTTTCCAGAGCTCCCTTTCCAGCTTCCCAGGCCCTTCTGTCTGTCTTCCTGTCCACATCCACTCACCCTTCCACACCCCAGATTACACTTCTGGCTCATGTGGGCATGGGCTCTCTGTCTCTGTGCCCTGGAAAACGAGAAAAGGCAGAAACATGGAGAGAAGGAGAGCTTTCTCCTTTGGAGTCACCTTGAGTTGGTTTGTTTTTTAAGTTTGTTTTTCTGTCTTGCTGAACTGCACAGCCTTTTATAGCTGCCCTTTCCCAACATTCAGTTGGTGATTTATGCATCTTATTCCTCTAGCCTGGAGAAGGAATCAGGTTAGCACCCACTGAGTTTGAGCCATTCTTATTCCCCACTGTATGCTATTGAAGCATTCCTTTCTGAGTTCTCTGTTTCTTTCTGTTTCTGTTTCCCTCCCTCCTTCCCTCCTCTCTCTCTCTCTCTCTCTCTCTCTCTCTCTCTCTCTCTCTTCCCTTTCCTTTTTGGTCCATTACTAATAGTATCTGTCTTAGTTATTGTTTCTGTTGCTGTGATGAGACATCATGACCAAGGCTTCTCTTATAAAGGACATTTAATTGGGGCTAGCTTATAGTTTGAGAGGCTTTATTATATTATCATCAAGGCAAGGACCATGGTGGCATACATGCAGAGGTGGTGCTGAAGAAGGAGCTAAGAGTTCTACATCTTGATGCACAGGCAGCAGAAGGAGACTGTGTCACACTGGGCATAGCTTGACCTGAAAGCCCGTCCCCACAGTGATGCCCTTCCTCTGTCTAACAAGACCACACCTCCTCATAGTTCCACTCCCTACTGGCCAAGCATTCAAACATAGGAGCCTATGGGGACCATTCCTATTCAAGCCACCACAGTATCTCAGTTTATCTTTTTTTAAATGGGCATGGTTCCCCCCAAACATTATGTGCACAGAATTACTTTGAGTAGGCAAATACTTTCTTTAATATGTCATTATTAGCATTTATGACCTATCATTTATGTAGTCACTAAGATTCTGGCATACGTTGGTACTATTAATAGATGTGAAATAAAAATAAATACTGATAGGTTAGGAGTGTTGAGAAAAGATGAACTAAATTTTTGTTTATTGTCCTCATAAGACCTCACGGAGACTTTTTGATAGTGGCTTTTTGCTCTAATTCACTTTTCTGTTGATAGAGCTAAATACAAGCACACTATGTCTTTGAGTAGAAAAAGAGCAGCAGTGAATTACAGACTTCTCAGCTTTTTTTTTTTGCAATGGAGTGCATTGTAAGTGAGGGTGTAGACTTTGGGGCCAGCAAGCCTGTGTGGAGCCTGAGTGGTTGTGGTTTGACTGAAGGAAATGACTCCATGTCCACATGGTCTCCTTTGGTGACCTTCCATGCACAGGAACACAACACTATATTTAGACAGCATCTAGACGAGCCTCAGCCTCCCATAAGAGGGTGTCAGACTACACCAGATAGTCTTTAGCAATGCCTAAAAAAGACAATATTGGGAAAGCACATGGTGATTCTACACAAGGTCAGCGTTTTGTTTCTTCAGCATCACAGTGATGAAAATATTCAAAAATCTTCCAGCTTTTTGAAACACACAGACAAAATTCTTACCTATGATCATAATGCTGAGCAACAGCACACGGAAGTTCTAATTTCTGTCTTTTCTCCCTGCCACCCACTTCTCCACTGTCTCAAGCCTCCGACCACCATGCTATTCTATAATAGGAGCATATAGTCTCGCACAGGAGGGAGATTAACATTTTTATATTCTGCATAGAGATGAGAACAAATGGTGCTTTTCTCCTCTGCTTGGCTTCTGTTACTTAACTTGACATGACCACCCTCCCCACATCCATGATGTTTGCAAATTACAGGATTAGTTTTTTCCATACTAATTCAACGAATACAATACTATTTCTATACTATTCAAACAAATACAGTAGTATTTAATTTGTCCTTGTCCATGCTTCATGGTCTTGGTTTCTTTGAAATAGAGTCTGGCTATGAAGCCTAGGCCGCAGTCTCCCAAGTGTTGGAAATACAGATCTGCACTCCCACTCCCAGACAATGTAATCATCTCTGATGGACCCTTAGGTTTTTTTCCATCTCATGTTTGTTTTGAATAGTGCTGCAGCGGACATAGTGTGCAAAAGTTTCTTGTTTACATATTTCATTTGTTTGGATAAATACTTACCAGAGGGATTGTTCTTTCTATTTGTCTATTTTAATGTGTGTGTGTGTGTGTATGTAGAGTTGGTTCTCTTCTTATAACTTCATGTGGGTCCTGCGGTTGTCAGACTTCACAGTAAGTATTTTACCTGCTGAATCTTCTCACTGGTCCCCAAAATGACTGTTTTAATTTAACCAACATCATGGGTTCCCTTTGTGCACATTTTCACCCTTGCTTGTCATCTTCTATCTTTAGAAAAGAGTCAAAAAACCTGATAGGAAGTATTGACATATACCCCAGTTAACCATGGCCAGGATATAAATAATAATTTCTCCATTTGTCAAAATCCCAGCTTTTCGAATTTGTAAGAATTCTTAAAGGACTATTTTTTTCTTCCAAACCCATGAATTTGATTTACTAAGAGACTGTCAGATCTTGTGCATTAATGCAGTGGTTTAGATTCTTGATCAGTATGCATCCCACGTCTTTCCCTTTTAATTTAATGAGTTTTCATTTTCATCATATGTCAGTCTTTATTGAGTAATGTTCTAAAAGAAAACACTTTATAATTCTCTGTGTCAGCTTCCTTTTCACTGGTACCGGAAGTCTTATGTGATGTCTGGGCTTGTTCATATCTTACACCTCTAGAATTGTCCTCAGCTTTTATGACACTACACTAAGGTATCCTTGTGCAGATATGAATTATGCATGATTGTGTTAGGAAGGAGAGAGGACTTCTCTTTTAGCTGCTCGATGTTGAGTCTAGATGTGCACATAAATGTAGAATCAGATAATTAATCCTTAACATTTTAAAATTCGGTGTCTCTAAAGCTAAAGTTGACTTACAAGGGATATGTAGTACATTATAATATACAATGTTCTCTTTCAAAGACTCATGCAATATCTTTAAATTCCTGTTCTAGAATTAGGGAAGCTTCTCTGGTGCAATTGGCTTTATTTTTTCTCAGATGGACTTTGTTTCTTGAATCTTGGAGAAGAGTGTGGGGGCGCATTTACATTCTGTTGCCATATGCTTTTTGTAAGCACCACTGGGGTGTTTTGTTCTTTGTTTGATAGGGTATTGTGTGTGTGTGTGTGTGTGTGTGTGTGTGTATGTGTGTCTGTGTGTCTGTTTGTCTGTCTGTCTAATGGATATGATCAAAACAAGATAAGAACTAAAAAATCCCACAGAAGTCCCAGAATAAACAAATTTCTGCCTGTAATGGCTCATGAGCATATTTCATGAATTTTGACAAAGAAACAGTTTCTATAGTTGTAAGTCTGAGAAATTAAAGAACATGTGCTGAGCTTTGTGCTTAAGAGACTTGTATAGTATGTAACATGTTCTATTCCTGGAGTTGGCCTGGTAGCTAATGTTTCTAAAAATGCTACTTGCTTTTATGAATGAATTTTAGTTATATAGAAACTTTGTTAGAATGGATTAGGTTATTTTTCATGTTTTTTGATGATTTTTGTTATTTTTCATTGTTTTTTCTATCTGGTACATGATTAGGTTTCTTTATAAGTGCTTTTGCTGTGTGATTCTTCTGGTCCCATCTAGTCTAAATAACACAATTTAAAATTTCTGGTCTCATCTTCATGATAGTTCATAAGAAAAGCTTCAGATGCAAAGCCGTTATTTTCCCAAAAACATATTGAAGAAGGCTAGTCTGAAATATAGACCACTTATGGTTTAGACAGACTTTTCCTAAGTAGGTAACCACATTCAATATTCTCTGTGAGCCATTACTCCAGTGTTTTCAGGCACTAGGACCAAGTGCTTATTAATGCATGTCACTGCCGTTCCAAATACTGACACACACCCAGTCACTTAGGCTAACTCTACGATACACAGGGTCTGTGATGATAGGGTTGTATTACCTCAATGCTGAAACTGAACTCCAGAGCACATAAGTAGTTTTGTTTTGTTTTGTTTTCCTCAAGCCAGTCAGAAAATGCTCGAGTCTGAATCTATTTCTAGTTCAATCTTTTTGACCTATGTGTTGGTCTGTTTGTCATGTAGGCATATGTACCCTGTTGCCATGTTTGTCTTGTGGAATGTGTTTGGCACTGAGCAAGTATTGTGTGAATGTCAAGTCAACAGAAGAACTTAAGAGAAAATAAAATAGTTGTTCATGTCTGACCTGACACAGAATCGGTAATCCTTGTGATGGGGTGTCTCTCATTAAGGGTTGAATACAGAGATAGTGGAAGGAACCCTGAGACCTTGCTTGACTTTATACCTGCTTGATCAAAGTTAGATTCTGTGCATGGGGAGGAAATAGTGTGAGTCTTCTTTGGCCCCAAATATGTACAAAATGCAAATGTAAAAAGGCTAAGCATTCCTAATTTGTGAAGCTCTATCTACATTTATAGCACTAAATTCTACTTACATGTGAACTGTATGACCCAACATTTAAATCAACACCATCAGAACAGTTTTTACCAGATGGTACCTGCTGAAGCTGGCCATGACTACAGTTACCGTATAGTGCTGCTCGTGTGTGGTGCTGTTCTAAAACCAAGAGAAGGGGGCTCGTGAGGTTGCCCTTATGTACTCAGTCTCTCTGTCGAGATGACCCTTAACCCTGATCAGAAAGTGGCTGAGACACCATTTGTCCATTTGCTCTTCACTTAATGAATATGAAAATATTCTGGTGGTTCTGTGCTATGAGAAAATGGTCATCATAGCAGATGTGATCATATATTTCTGTATATGTATATATACACACAGACCTTTGCTCGCACTGTGGGTCAGCACTGACATTAACTGTCACAAGGAACACTTGATTCTTTTTACATCCAAGGACAACTAGGACTCAAAGCACATTTGAGAGTTTCTGATGTTAGGTGGTAAAGCTACGCTTTGGGATAGCACTGTAACCTGAGAGTGAGAGATACTTTAGTCATTTAGCCTGGTAAGTTCTCTGGTTCCAATTAGCTTATCCATCATGCACCTGGTAGCCTTTTTAGGTGACAGGTCATAGGAATAGGCCTTCTTCATCATGGGCAGAAAAGAATCTAAACCAATTGGTACAAAAATGAGTATTAATAAGGTTTTTTAAAAAATTAATAACAAGAAATAATGACCATGATGATACTAATACACTCAAATGTTCTTGAAATATCAAGTAAAAAGAAGTTTTCAGACATTAAATAAAAATAAAGAGATCCCCTGCTCTTAAAATCCAAGGAAACTTTCCTGTGAAATTTGGAATCATGGTATTTGTAAACACAGAGTTTATCCTTCTTTTTCTCACCACCTCTTCTACCCTAAAAATGCCAAACAATTTATACGTGACTCTTTTGTTCACATCAAAGATAGCAGAAGAAAGGCCAATGGAGTATGATGTAGTGAGCTGAGTTACTTGGAAACTGAAGGAGGCTGAGGGATTTTTGTGATTATCTTCTTACTAGGAGTCACACCTTCTCCACAGAACAGATACCTTATTTGAATGTGTTAATAATAACTCTGGAACTATTTTTATCTATAAAGCTCCGATTTTTGTCCCCGACATAATCTAGCTGGTGAGGTAATACTGGTAGCAGTTTTCTCTCCTAAAAGCAGTCTGCAGTTGAGAGGGGAAGAGGGTGGGAGGGTGGGACTGGAGAGGGGAGTAGGGAGGGCATTGGATTGAGATGTAACTTGGAAGAAATAAAAAATAAAAAAAAAGAAACTAAAAAAAAAAAAAAATGAGAAAGGAATGTGACAACCAGGCAGACTTGAAGGGATTTTCAAAAGAAAAGAATGTTGAGCATATTGTACACATAACATGTAATTGTAAAATTTCATATGTGCTGAGATAGCATCATTAAGGGATCCTCTTGTCCTCTGACTTGGCAGGTGGATTGTGCACCCTCAGCCTCAGGTCCTTTGTAGATAATATGTCGTCATAGCCCGTTGTTGACACTCCAAAATTCTTTTCCATGAAGCACCAAGAAAGCAGAATGTGTGTAAAATTGTGAAACTAAGAAATACTGAATTCCAACTTTATGATAATAACTAAGAAACTTTAGGAATATACAATTTAAAAATAGCATATGCAGAGCTGAGTGGGCTGTGTTTGATGATTGTATATTTTTACATCATTTATCTCTGTATACAGTTTTACAATTTGGTTTTCTCTTTCATGAAGAAGAAACAGATTCAACAATGAAGTGAAAAATTGGCTTCACTAAAATGATTCATATAAAAGTTATCATTCCTGGAGGCTGCCCTTAGTATTCTCTTTAAATATTTTGTTTCATGAACTCTCCAATAATTTGGGTAATTAAGTCATGGCAGTATTTTATTTTAATTTATTAATAAGTAGGTTTTTTAATCACTCTCTATGATGTAAATCATCATAAAAAAGTCATGGTAATTTCTTACATTCTGGCTTCTGTCATATGAAAATTCTTGCACAACTCTAACCTATCATTTTGCCTATGATTTTGTTACAGTTCCTGGATAATGTATTCTCACTGCAGTAAATACCTAAGTTTCGGTAGGCACCATACTGACCAGTGTGGTGGCACACACCTTTAATCCTAGTAGTCAGAAAGCATAGGCAGTCTGATTCCAGGAAGATGGGGCCAGCCTAGTCTTTGTAGCAAGTTCCAGGCTAGGGCTACACAGTGAGATTCCTGTTTCAAAGTAAAACAGCCCCCCCCCCCCCCAACCAACCAACAAACAAACAAAACCAAAAGTATTCATTTAACGGCATATGGCATTGGGACTGTGCTAACAGACCTACCTGCCTTTGGGTTGACAGAATCATGCAGACGTTTGTTACTCAGCAGTGGAAACAGAGCAAAGAAAGGTCCAGTTGCCTGCACGGTAAGAAGCTGTCGGAGAAGAAGGTGAAGTCTCCTCTGCATTTGTTTTCTACCCTGCGCAGGTTGGTAACAGGCTTCTTCATCTCTCTTTCGGTGCTGAGCCCTTAGAGTCTGTCATCACCCAGTTTAAAGTGTTATTTTGTGCTAGATGTCTGCTTATTTTCTCTAAGACTTCCAAGAAAAGACTAAGTTACAGGTCCATCTAAAACATAGATTGGCTTGTTTGTTTGTTTGTATTAGTCAATATTGGAAAATTTTCTAAAATTAGATCTTGTTTTCAAATAGAAATTTTCCAAAAATTACTTCCTTATGGGGTTCTGGGATAGGTTTGAGGGAGAAGCCATGCTGGAATTGTCTTGTGCTTACCAGGAAAGATATGGCTTAATTCCTGAGACCTGCTGTGCACCCAAAAGAGGGAGGCTGTTGATGAGGTGGTAGCATATGTCCCATGGTTGAGCTGGGGCTCTGAGGTTAGGTCCAGCTGGGCCTCTGAGGTTTTGCCTTGTTGTTGTTAATTGTTGTGCATCTCCAAGGTCGCCCAGCTATCCTCCCCCTGGTTGTGGAAAAAGCAAATCCAAACTGAAACCGGAACAAGATGGCATCTCCAAAACACATAAGCTGCTGCGGAGGACTTGCTCCAGCACTGTCAAAGCCGATGATGTGTGCACCAAATCTCACAGGACCTTCGGGCGCTCGCTATCCAGCGACCCCAGGGCCGAGCAGGCAATGTCCAACATTAAATCGCACAAACTATTGGGCCGGTCCTGCCCCTCACCTGGCAAGCAGGAGGACTGCCTCACTCTGAAGTCACATAAGCTATTGACTCGATCTTGTTCTGGGGACCCTCGATGTGAGCACAACACCAACTTGAAGCCCCACAAACTGCTAAGCAGGTCTTACTCCAGTAATCTCAGAATGGAAGAGTTATATGGGCTGAAAAATCACAAATTGCTCAGCAAGTCTTACTCCAGTGCCCCCAAGTCATCGAAAACCGAGCATTTCAAGGAACCCAACGCAGAGGGCAGGAGGCTCTCGCTTACCTCAGGGCTCATCGGTATTTTAACACCATCATCATCTTCTTCCCAGCCTCCTGTGCGTAAACACTTTCATCTCGCCTTCTTAAATGTAGCCAAGGGGCACGAGATTTGTTTGCATTTTTTTATAATACCTGGGAGAGGAAAAGAAACAAGATACATATTGTTTTGTTTTTAAATTTGATGTATTTTTTTCTTTGGGAATATTTTTTTTTGTGTACCAGATTTGTACAGCTGGCACAGAATAGTTAGTATTGGTTATGAGGAAAAATGTAATTATTGTTTTGCAATCCAGTTCACATTCCTACCGTTGACTGCTACTAAAAATAGAAAGCAATTCAGTTAGATTTACAAAGCTTTTAGTTTTTATTAAGTTATTTAGTAGTCTCTTCACATGAGGAGTGGTGAGCCTTGCCTTACAGTTTGGAATAATTTTCTAGTTACATATTAGAGAATTGTGTCTGCCAACATTGTGATTGGTGAGTTGTGTCCAAGAGTCTCACGTGAAGTTTTTCTCGCTGTTCACTTCCTGCTAACACAGTTTTGGGGGCAATCTGGGTCCCGTTGATGAATGTAGAGTTGGTATTGACTGTGAGTCTGCCTTACAGAAAATTTACCTCTCCAGTAACTGATACTACAGCCAACTTCCAACAGACTTAAATTGTACATGTAGTTACATATTCAAAAATGGTTTGTAAAAGGTTTTGTTTGCTGTTTTAAATATGTGCATGTTGTGGGTGCTAATTTAACAATTCATATTGATACACCCAGCCATGTATAAGCTGACAAAAATAAGAGACTTCATTGAGCAAATTATTCTTACATAGAATTTTCCCTAAAATTGAATTACAGATACTACTGTAAAGTTATACTTGTTTTAGGAAACGTTGACAATCTTTATAATTTTATATGAGTATTTTAAAAGTTCATTTAAAAGTGTGCTTTAATGACATGGAGATAGTTGTGTCAATGAGGTACGTAAAGGAATGCTTCCCATAATAGCTTCACCTCAGAAAGATAATTTCAAATAGTTTGTGGAAGGAAACACCTGCATTTGTCCATGTTCTAAGCCCGAGAAGAGATTTAGTACTGAGCCTTTTGCTAGAAGCTAATTTTCCTTGGAGGAGTTATTACAGCTGACAAGATTTGATTATTCTAAAGAGGGTTTAGACATTTTTTTGCTCAGTAATAGAATAAACTAATTTTCTTTTAATGTAAGGATGACAGGCATTTCTAGTAAAAAATGAGAAATTAAGAACATCATTTTGTTTAGGCAAATATTGCAGAATATGCAAATATAACAAAATTTAATATTTTGATAGAGTAGCTGACAATACTCATGTGGTCTCCTCCATTCATTTCTGAAAAAGGTAAGAGATACAATCTGTACATTTTTCCCTATGAAAAATTACCTTTTTAAACTTTGCTTTTTGTAGACAAATGGTGCAAAATGTATTCCAGTCCGAGACCGCGGCTTCCTGGTGCAGGTATGAGTCAAGACCATCTCTGTGGCATTATCTTGTCCTGCTGGGCTCTCACATCATTTGATGACCTCACCAGGTTATTTCCTTGTGTTGTTTTATTCAGACAATTGAGTTTGCTGAACAGCGGATCCCTGTGCTGAATGAATACTGTGTGGTTTGTGATGAACCACACGTCTTTCAAAATGGCCCCATGCTTAGGGTAAGTTCCTATTGATTGAATTTCCACGTTAGCATGTAATGTAAGCAAAAGCATTGCAATATAAAAATAAATAAATAAATGAGGCTTAGAATAAACGGTTCCTAGGGCAAATTATTTAATGTATACTAAGTGGTATCATTTGCATGGAAGGGAGGTACTATTAGTTAAGGAAGCATCTGTGGAAGGGTAGGTAATGTCCTACTAAAATTATCCAATTAGATCTATTTCTATATTGTTGATAAGTATCATAAACTGTATAGTTATATGTTTATTCTATAACACATGGCTTCTGAGAACAGCTTTTCTTTTAAGGCTAGACAACTTTTTTAAGGCTAGATGCTTTACTGTGATTATTCAACACCCTCAATTTAATATGGTTAGTATAGAGAGAGGTTCCATGCAAATACATGTAGTGCTGGGAAAGTAGAAAAAGTTCAAACTGCCGACTTAGTGACACAGCGTGACATCACCAAAGATGTGTGTGGAAATCAATGAGCATGCATGCTTTGGAGGATGACTTGTTCAGTTTAAAAACTGACTTTTTTTTGCAATAATAACTTTATAAAATGTAATCAATAAAAGTTGCAAAATACAGTGGCAAAATAAAAGTTACAAAAATAATCTTTAATCAATAAAAGTTGCAAATAAAAGCCAGTTTTAAAATTGAAGTTTTTATAACCCTTGTGGTGGTTTGAATATGAACTGTTCTGCAGAGACTCTTGTATTTGGAACACTTGGTCTTGTATTTGAATGGTTGGTGGTGTTGTCTCAGGGCGGTTATGGAGTTTTAGTAGGTGGGGCTTGCTGGAGGAACTTCATCACTAAGAGAGGGCTTTCTGGATTTATAACTCCACCATACTTACTCCCTTCTGTCTCTTCTTCCTCTGTGGGGTTGAGATTTGATCTCTCATCTTCCTACTTTTACCCCAGCTGCCATGCCTTCCCTGCCCTTCTAGTCCTCTGGAACCATAAGCCAAAATAATGGCTTCCTTGTAGAAGTAGCTTTTGGGCATGGAATTTCAACACAGCCGCAGGGAAGTAACTAATGTAGTATTTACTGAAATGCACAGTTAAGGAATTTTTACTATAATCTTAATTCCAGCACATTTCCACTACTTTTTTTTAATTTAAATATTTTATTATTTTTTTTCTTCAAGTTACATCTCAGTCACAAACCCCTCCCTATCCCGCCCTTCCACCCTCTTCCCCCCAGAAGTTCCCCCTTTCAGTCCAACAGATGGTTCCTTCTCTTATAACAGTAAATATTATACAAAACAACAGATATAAATATGCCACATTTATGAGAGTTAAATGGCCCAGTATACCTTCCCAATGTCCAGTTTATACATATTTGGCCCCTGACTTTAACATTCTACTATCTAACCATCTCCATGAGTTTAAAGGTCTATATCTGACTCAACATTCATACTAACTTGCAACACACTTTTAAGAGTATCTTCTTAGATCTATAACACCCTCTTGATTCCTAAACAACTCAAAATTTAACTATGAGACTCTAGTTGTCTATTCTTCAACCACCTCAGAGACCTGAGAGGGATAAATATATCTGATTATATAGGAAGTGCAGGGCCTGCAGCTTCCGAAATTAAGAAATGACATACCAATGACTGCCTGGACAGTTCCCATTTTCTCTCCATACATTCCTACATCAGTCTTCAGCCTTTGGGTCCTGTTTCTCTGACAGACATTTGTTGTAGAGCAGGGATTATGAAGGACTTACCTACCCTGTCTTGGCAGAGTTAGGCACATTTCCACTACTTAAGAAGAACCTCACACTCACTACTAATAGTCTTTGCACTCTGTCCCCTTCCTGGCGCCCAGCAACCATTGACTTCTCCTTTTCAATGGATGTGTATGCTCTCTAGTTTCATCCTGTAGCATGGATCAATACTCTGTTCCTTTTCTCTCTCTCATGACTGAACTGTTTGCGAGGGGACTGCACCCTTCTTATTATCAGTATATGACTCTTTCTCTTTCTCGACATCTACATTCCTTTTTTTAATTCAAAAAGTTTGGTTGTGTGTGAGTGTGTGTATGAATGTGTGTGCGTGTGTGTGTGCCCATTCCAGTGTATATGAATCTATATCTCTGGTTTTTAACTATCAAAATGAATGATAATTTTGAGAATGTTTTCATGTGCTCATTGTCCATTTGTATATCTTTAGAGAAATGTCTCTTCAAAACCTTTTCTTGTTTTTATATTGAGTTATTTTAATTTTTATTAATGAATTATAAATATTCTTTACTCTGAATATCATATCTTTATTACTAGGTCCTTACCATACATACTCGAAAAAGACTCTATTTCATGTGTGTTTTCATTTTTTTGATGATGTCTTTGATGCAGCATAGTTTTACATTTTGATGGAGGCCAATATTTCTAATTTCTTGCATTTTAGATGTATATATGAGGAACTGAAATCAAAAAAGTATGAATTAGCTTTGTTCTCCTTTTACAAGATTGCTTTGGCTATTTATTTGGATTTCCTTTTCTGCTCTACCAGTTCTGTGGTCATCTTGTCCACTTTTGCAGGTAAAAGCAGTTAGAATTAGTATGTGTTTGCATTTAACCTGTACATCAGTTAGAGAATTACTGTCATCAGCTATATGCTAAATATTTGTCTTCCCTCCCAAGTCAATATATTGGAATCCCAGTGTATGTGTTATCTCATTAGGAGTGTGATAAATGTGAGTGCATTGTGAGGTGGATCCTCTGGAACAGGTAATGGAGAGAGTTCCCTCACTTCTCTACTAAATGGGAGAGTGTGGCATCTGTCACTGGCCTTACTGTTGTTCTGCTGCTTGACACCAACAGTGGTCCCTCAACAGACTCTGAGCCTATTGGTTTTCTAGCTTCCAAACTAGGACAAAAAGTAATTTGCTTTAATGGAAGACTTAATGGACTTAGACACAGTTTTACATTAATTTTTCCAAGGCATGAACACAAGATCTTTCACCTACTTAGATCTTAATATTTCTTTCAGTGTTGTTTTAAATATTTTAACATCTGAGTTCTATAGTTCTTTGAATAATTTTTATGTAAATAATTTTTTATTTCATTTGCAGTTGGTTCTTGTTAGTTAAAAGAGATACAAATGATTTTTGTAGATTGTCCTTGTATTCTGTAAGTTTTCTGAATTTCTTTATTAGTTATAATGAGTTATTTGTGGTTTCTTTTAATGACACTCTATATTAGTTTCTGTTTCCTGTTGCTGTAATACTTAAGGGAGGCTGGAGAGCCATCTCACTGGTTAAGAGACAACCAACATGTAAAGAGAAGTGACTTATTTTTGGCCCATAGATTGCAAGGTTCTAGTCCATGATCAGTTGGTTACATTGCTTTGACATATGGTGGGGCAGCATATGACAGTACTCATATGAGATAAGGAAGACTGTACACCCCTTTCCCCAGGAGCAAGAGAAAAGAGAAAGGCTAGAACCCTACAATGCCTCTTAAGTATACACACCATTGACATAGTCCATACTAGCCCCTAAAGAACCTCTCTAGGGAACAAGGCTTTAATGTGTGGGTCTTTGGGCAGCAGATGTTAAAATGTCTCTTTCAAGACAGAAGAAGATTCTTTTTTTTTTTTATATAAGTACTTTATTTTTTTTTCTTCGTTACATCTCAGTCACAAACCCTTCCCTATTCCCCCTTCCTGTCCCACCCTTCCACCCTCTTCCCGCCAACAGCTTCCCTTTTCAATCCAACAAATGGTTCTTTCTCTTATAACAGTAAATTCTATACAAAACAGCAGAATTAACTATGCCACATTTATGAGAGTTAAATGGCCCAGTATACCTTCCCAATGTCCAGTTCATACATATTTGGCCCCTGACTTTAACCTTCTACCTTATAACCATCTCCATGAGTTTAAAGTTCTATAACTGTCTTAGCTTTCATACTAACTTGCATCACTATTATAACCATCTTCTTAGATCTAGAACGCCCTCTTGATTCCTAAACAACTCAAAATTTAGCTATGAGACTCAAGCTGTCTATTCTTCAACCACCTCAGAGAGCTGAGAAGGATAAATGTATCTGATTATATAGGAAGTGCAGGGCCTGCAGCTTCCAATACTAAGAAATGACAAGCAAGGAGTTTTTTCATGCCAAGAGATAGGCTTGCCACTAATTCAACCATCTCACACTGGAGATTCTTCGATGCTTTTCTTCTACTTGGAGTAGAATAGGGGGTGCTGTCAGGAGCTGATATGTCACGATATCAAAAAAAAAATCTGAATTTAAGGCCACATCTTTGAATGCCATATTCTGCAGATCTCTTGGG
>CAJQZJ010032332.1:3756777-3773686 GCA_907164525.1 Lophiomys imhausi
CTCCCCTTTTGTTTCCTTTCAGCACTTGAAAATGTTTGCTACCTATGTCTGGAGTTTATAATTTCTACTGTCCTTTGAATGGTTTTTACTCTACAGAAAAGTCTCTTTTGCCCTTTAATTTTTAATCTATGTGTCCATCCACATGAACACACATGCACATACCACAACATATATCTGTTCTTTCAGTCCATCATATGGGTCTTGGTGGTCAGGAGATGACCCTAAGGTTTTCAGGCTTCATAGGAAGCTCCTTTCCCCCTGAGCTACATCCTGCTGGCCCTGTTCAGTTCCTTTTAAGATACCAGGTTTTTAAAAATGTATTGTTTAATAATTTTATATACAAATAGAATGTCTTTTGGTCAAATCTACCCCACTCTTGGCCCTTAAATTCTTTCTAAACATTTCCTCCTACCTTTCCCACCCAACACCATGTCATGTACTCTACTGAATCCACTTGGTGCTGTAAGCATGTGCATGGGCATAGAGCCATTGGCCCCTGGAGCATAGGCAGCCTATGAGAGGCTGCATCCAAAGAAACCTGATCCTCCACCAGCATCCACCAATTGCCAATACTCCCTCAGTTCAGTGTGGGCTTTCCTAGGAGAGCCTCCATCCATGCTGGAACTTTGGCTGGCTTCATCTTGTGTGGGTCTTATGAATGCAATCACAGTTCCTTTGAGTTCATGTGTACAAAGGCCCTGTTAGGACTGCAAACCCTGTTCTCTTGCCATGTTCTACTATCTCTGGCTCTTATATTCTTTTCAATTTCTCCTCTGAGATGATCTCTGAGCCATATATGGAAGGAATGTGTCACCAAAGGACTCTGTATTCTACTGCAGAGATACTCGCTCATCTACATTCAATCATGTTTTATTCACAATATTCAGGAAAAAGTAAATGGAAGTAGTCTATTTGTTCATCGACTAGCAAATGAATAATGACAATGTGGCACACATGCACAATGAGATTTTATTCAGCTGTCAAGAAAACAGAATAATGAAATTTCCTGGCAAATGGATGAAACTGGAAACAGTCCCTCTGAGTGAAATTAACCCAGACCCAGAAAAACAAACACAGTGGGTTCACTCTCAGATGCACATCCCAGCCTTGAATCTTTATATTAATGTGTTTAAGGTGGAATGTCCATATTGCTGGGAAATTAGAAGGTGGTATAGAGAGGACTTCAAGGGAGGGAGGATAGCAGAACACATGTTGTATAAATGACAAAGGGGAGGGGTGGTCCAGGAACAATTAAGTGAGGTGAGGTATAGAAGGCAGGGTAGAGGAGGAGGTGTAGAGAGGAAGAGACAACTAACAGTAGAGATACTGGTTTTCTTGTCTTTGTTCTTGTGTTTTATGTGGCCAGTCTCCCTGTGTTGCCCAGAGTGGCCTTGAGCTCCTGAACTAAATGGTCCTCTGCTGAGAGCCTCTCTTCCTGAGTGTATCAGACCACAGGTGCATGCTGCCACGCTCTGCTTATCTATGTGGCCTTTGTTTTACTTTCAGAGACATGACCAAACAGGTTCATGGTAAGGATTTCTGGGCTGTGTTCCTTTTGAGAATGAATCTCACTGTGTATCTCAGATTGGCTTCTAACTCACAATCTTCCTTTCTAGTGTTTTGAGATGACAAACATGTAGCACCCACCACGATCTGCTTCTTGGATAGATTTCTTTGTGAATTTCTCTGTTTGGATTTTGCTTTATCCAGACTGATAGCTTTATGCTTGTGCCAAATTTGAAAAAAAAATTGTATTGGAGTAGTTTTCTAGACTTGCCCTCATTTCTCTTCAGAGACCCCATGAGGCAAATGAAGGGCCTTTTGCAATCTATCCAGGCTTTTTTCTGCCAGTTTGGAATGGGTCTTCTGGAACACTGACTGCTCTATCTTCCATTCTGTTATTGAGATTCTTATTTCAGTATTTCCTGTCCAACTGTGAGCCAAATATTTTTTCAGATGTATTAAGATCTTCAGGGATGTCATTTTCTTTTACCTTTCACTGCTTCATCTGTATAAAATTGGTTTTGATCTATGATATTAGGGGAGAGGTGTTCTTATGTGTTTTGTTTTTGTTTGTCTGTTGACCTATGATTTTAGGGAAGCGATTCTTGGCTGTATTCAAAACCCAAAAGTGTACACAAAATATCTTCACTACTTCAAAATGTTGATGCAGTCACTAGACAGTGTATCTTCTTCCTACCACACAAGACAGTGGTTCCAATTCTTCCTGTGAGGGTGTCTGCATTTTCTTCTCAATTCTAGTACAGGATAATGGCAAAGAAACACGAATGAGCTGTCATGATGCTCTTCAGCACACCCAGGGTGCATGTGAGAAGCCCCTTTTGATGGACAAAGGTGCCTTGACTTGGAGTGTCAAAGAATATTGATTGGGTCATATTGCCAAGTCTCCTGTTATTCAACATACCTTCCATGGTCATGAAAGACAAATTGGCTCTGTTGAAATATTCATGAAGTGATTTACTTAGATCATCTTGATTCAGATATAGGCAAGATTTGAAAGACAAAAAGAGTGTACGGTAGTTCTTTTAATTTATTTCCCCTCCATGGAATATTCTTTTCTAGGCACTCAAGTGCTGAACTAAGGTCATTCTTTCCACTTATTTGGACATTACAGTCTCTATTCCCATTTTCCTGATAAAAATGGGCTAGAGTGGTGCTTCCATCTTTGGACACCTGGCAGCAATTCTTGGCAGTTGACATAGAACAGAAGTCCTTCCAGACCTCCTACCTCTGTTTTTCCTCTTAGTACTGTTCTAAATCTTCAACTATGAACCCAACAAAACAACATATTTTCTCTGTGTAATTCTTGATGAAATAAAGTAAGAACTCATTTTTTTAAATCAACCATATAATAAAGGGAAGCATAACATACAGAAACATGAGGCAAGAAGATCATGAGTTGGGCTAGTATGTGCTAGAGACAAGAGGAAGCTCTTGGCCCTCACGTGACTGAAGAACTGAGGGAATATGATATGTGAGGGCCCAACTCATCTGAGGAGAGGAGAGTACCAAGTAGAGGAATAATGAGGGAGGGTGGGAAGGACAGAGAGAGGGAGGGAGTGAGGGAGTGAGGGAGGGGCCAAGAGTTAGTTGTCTTAAAAATTCTAGAGTTACAAGGAACAGGGGGGTGATGGTGCACACCCTTAATCCCATCACTTAAGAAGGATACACCCTTAATCCCAACTCACTAGAGATAGAAGCCTGCAGATCTCTGAGTTCAAGGCCAGCCTGATACAAAGCAAGCTCTAAATAGAGAAAAACTTAGATCCAGGGGTGGTGATGGACATCTTTAATCCCATCAGTTGGGAGGTACATGCCTTTGATCCCAATACTTAGAATGCAGAGACAAGCACATAGGATTTGGAATGATTTAAGTCTAAAAGCTACTTACAAGAGGCATGCTGGAATTCAAAGTGAATTGTCCTCTGAGATCTCAAAATATATACACTTAAAGGTTTATTTAGTTCCAAAATATCAAAATAATTTCTTTTTTAATCTCAATTGAAAGGTAATACTTTTTATATTGTCCAAATTTTGTTTTTCTCCAGGAAAAATATTACCTGCCCCCCCCCCAAAAAAAAAGTAGTGTCTCAGAGTTAGGATTAGGGCAGGGCTCTGTTCTTATCTTTCCAGGAGATTTAAAACATCCATCTAAGGAATCCAGGGACAACTAGACAACTGAAACTGCAGAAGAAAACAGATCAGACATCAAAGAAGACAAGTAGCCCACATGATCCAGCTTCACAGACTTCCTCAATAGCTGTTTCCTCAAAAATCTACAACCACAACAACTCAAAATCATTAAGATTGTTAAGTCCCACAGACTGTTCCAGCCAGAACTTCAGTAAAGCCCTGAAGTTCAGCTTCTGTCTACAAACTTCTTAGGACATTTAAATAGCTGAGCACAAAAGGACTGAACATCAAATGATTCTATTAACATGCTTAACCATTTTTCCATTCTTATTTGGGCACTAAACAGGTTTACTACACTATAAATCAGCAGGAAATAATTTTAAGAGAGCAACGTTCCCATTTCTAGAAGGCTGGGTGGGTGATCCCCCCCCCTTTGGTCATTGGATGGGTTGTAGATACTTGTTATTTAGGGGGAGAGATTACAAGTTGTTAAATGGTCTTGTTAAATAGGTTTTGGAGGTTAGACCCAGAGATTTCTCTCTTTTTTTCTTTTCTGTATTCTTCTTTATCTCCTATATAGGGGTGAAAAGACTTGAGAAAAATGGGATATAGACATAATATAGGAATAATAAAGAAAAAAGGACAGATTATTGAATATGCTCTTATATCTTTGTATATTGATACAAAATTAAGATTATATTTGGCTACATTGGTATTGATCTTGTATATTGATACACAATTAAGGTTAACTCTTTTTAAGGTATTGTATCTAGGTAATGTCTAAAAATGAAATGTGAAGTTTTGGCCTTTTGTTAGCAACTGTCATAAACCGTTTAGGATAATTAAGAAATGCAAACTAATAGTCATCCAAGCATGTCATTTTCTTAGGTTCTAGGGTAATCTATCACAGTTATTTCCTAACTTAGTCAGAAATCAAGTTGCTAAAAGACAAGCAACATTTGTTTACCAATTTTAAGGAGATAGATAGGTGGTCTTCAAAAACCTCAAGAGATCTGTAGAATATGGCATTCAAAGATGTTTTCTTAAGATTTTTTTTTGGTATTGAGACATATCAGATCCTGACAGCACCCCATATTCTACTCCAAGTATATTATGAGCATCGAATAATCTCCAATTGGAGATGGTTGAATTAGTGACAAGCCTATCACTTGGCAAGGAAAATCCCTTGCTTCAATGTAGACAGACTGCTATCCAAAAAGGACAAAACTTGGAAGCAGGTAAGTCAACAGCTTACATCTGCCAAGACAGGGTAGGCAAGCCCTTCATAATTTCTGCTTTTACAATTAATGTCTGTCAGAAAAATGGGGCCAAATGACTGAAGATTGATGCTGTAATGTATGGAGAGAAATTGGGAAATGTCCAGGCAAGCCCCTGGTATGTCATTTCTTAGTTTTGGAAGCTACAGGTCCTGCACTTCCTGTATAACCAGATATATTTATCTCTCTCAGGTCTCTGAGGTGGTTGAAGGCTAGATAGCTCGAGTCTCATAGTTAAATTTTGAGTTGTTTAGGAATTAAGAGGGTGTTCTGGATCTAAGAACATGTTTTTAAATTGTGATGCAAGTTAGAATGAAAGCTGAGTTGGATATAGAACTTTAAACTCATGGAGATAGTTAGATAGTAGAATGTTAAAGTCAGGTGCGAAATATGTATGGACTGGACATTGGGAATGTATGCTAAGCCATATAACTCTCATAATTGTGGCCTAATTATTTCTGTAGTTTTGTATTGTATTTAATGCTATAAGAGAAAGAGCCATTTGTTGGACTGAAAAGGGGAACTGTTAGGGTGAAAAAGATATACCTTAAACTTAAAAAATAAAAAAGGAAGCAGTTGGAGGGGTTAGAGGGAAGAGGGTAGGAGGATGGGACCTGAGTAGGGAGTAAGGAGGGGATTGTGATTGATTGACATGTAACTTGAATTTAAAAAAATATATATTAAAAAAGCAAAACAAGCAAACCAAACAAAACAAGAAACCAGAATCACAGAATAAATCCTTATTGCCAAATTGAAATAATTGTAATCTCATGAAATCAATGTGGAAAATCTAATTGTTCACTTCAGGAAAATGGTATTAGGACTTTTTAACTAATTTAAACTAATTTTAAGTCATCTTATCTCCAAGTTTTATATAATGATGCAAATTTAGGAAATATGTAAAAGCCATATTTTGATGTATTTATGAGTTAGAGAAGAGAACTCCATCAAAGAAGTTGCTTGATACCCTTTGTTGATGGCTCCCTAGAGTTATAGACATTCTGATTTTAGAGTAGGGCTCCTGTTGTCTATTTCTAAGGCAATAAAAAGCTGTTTATTGAAAGTCGACTTGTCATTGCCTGCATGTTTATTGCTACACAACCCAACAGTGGATTAAAAGAAATAAGTCAAATATTGCAGTGCTTTATAACTGTCAGTACTGCTTTATAAGCAATCTCCAGAGAGAAGATGGCATACGATAAAAGATGCTTTTGCACCCTGTTGCTGCTCTCTCTGCTGGAGAGGGATGTTAAAACTCAATGAGACCAGAAAGTACTGGCAGTTCCTTTCATTACAGTTTCTCTGCCAGAAACTCAGACGCCAGAGCTTATTTAATGCCAGTTATCATCTTCAGCCACGCCAAGAATTTGTTGAGATGAAAACCTTCAGAAGCATTGCATCCTCCAAAACATGGATTTTAGTCCAGAGAAAGGGCTGATCTTATGACCATATGTGCATAACTCCGGGGTAAATGAGTTCCGTGCTTT
This sequence comes from Lophiomys imhausi, assembly GCA_907164525.1. Taxonomy (NCBI): domain Eukaryota; kingdom Metazoa; phylum Chordata; class Mammalia; order Rodentia; family Muridae; genus Lophiomys; species Lophiomys imhausi. Next base: position 3,763,196 of record CAJQZJ010032332.1, read on the forward strand.
ACAACAGAAACAGGGGAACCCAAACTCCAATTGGTAAGTTGGGAACAGAAGCCGAATAGCTGCAAGACAAAAATGAGAAACTTCCTGAGTAATACATGGAAGCAAGGAAGAACACAGCTGCTGCGTGAAAAACATGCCATACATACACAGACACAAACAATCACACAGAGGGGGTAGGTGGGCGGTCTTAAGGCTGAACTGTTGTTAAGTTTGGAAAATAATGTTTGGCAGACACAAAGGGATAGTGCTCTAGAGCCAGAGGAGAGCTAAACAAAATCTAAAACAAAACAGTGCTTTCTGGACACGGCAGGGCAGTTGCACATATGAACCCACAACAGCTGTGACAGTATGCAGATGACCTATACGAATTCCAGTCAGACAAAAATTCCAGCAAAGAGAGGGAACTGCTCTCATCCCTACACGAGAACCTAATGGGAATTAATAGCTGTGCAGAGAGGGGTAGTTACTTTTCTTTATGAATATGGTCCCTGATAAATTGAACATTTTCCTGTGGATGCCCATACACCCAAGAGTGTATGGCCATAACTAGTGGGTAATTATGGAATGGCAGTAGACATGAGAGGAGTTAGGAAAAAGGGATGAATATGCTAAAAATATAATATCTAGAAATTCTTTAAAATTATATATGTGTGTATATACATTTATATGTACATATATAAAAATTTTACAGTGAGAGAGAAACCGCTACCAGGTCCCAGGCATGCCCACACATCTCTGGGAAGAAAACATTCATGAATCCGGGCCTTTTTATTAGCATGTTGAAGTCCTTATATATTTATAATAAAGAGAATCTTATATATGAGGAAACATATTTATCCAATGTTCATACAGCAAATAACTCTATTTATACAAGTCATGGCTAAAAATTGTAGTCAAGGCCCATAATATTTTTATTTATTACTTCAAGTTACATTTCCATCACAGTCCCCACCCTCCACCCCTCCTGGTCCAATCCTCCTCCCCTCTTCCCATTCTCCCACCTGTCCTACTCTCCGGTGTGGGGTGCCCCTACATATCAGCCTTCCTCAGTTCATCAGTCATATGAGGGCTAAGAGCTTCCTCTTGCACTGGGGGCCTACATGGCAGCTCCATTAGGGCAAAGTGTCCCACTAACAAGTAACAAAGTCTATGTTCCTGTTCCTTGGTTGTAGGATAGTTATACTGTACTATATGGCTAAAATCCAGTTATAAGTGAATATATGCTGTGTACCTCTTTCTGGCTCTGGGTTAGCTCACTCAGGATGAGCTTTTCCTTTTTTAAAAGCCACTTGCAAATGAGCACATCAACAAATTGCTGCACACAGGACAATGAATGACCCATCCATAAGAAAAGAGAAGAGAGACTTCACATCGCCATGTTACACCATACCCTGGGGTATAATTATTGCCTTTACATGTCACAGGTAAGGGGGCTCAGGGACTTTCCCAAGACCACACTAGCCAGGTCTTGAAGCACATGTTCTCCACTTCCCAACAGCAGGCTGGGTTTAATGTGTTTATGTTCACATTTCCTCAACTGCTTAAATACCACTTAGAAAGACCACTCTTGTGGCACTGCTCCAATCTCTACTCCAGAGGGGCACAGTCTTCTGGTCCTGATCAGTAGGCACCAACGACAGTGCATAGCAAATTCTCATGTCTGTGTTGTTTCAGGGTTCACTGACGTCACCTTAGCTGCATGTTGGCCTTTCTTCTTACGATCCCCAAAGGGTACTTGATGTGGCCCAGTAGTTCCTTCTATTAAAATCACGCACACCTTTTTTTTTCTAGTAAAGATACACTACGTATTTTTAATTTTGAAAAAAAATTAAGACAGAAAGAGCAATGTAAATTTTCTAGACAGTGTTTCTCAAGGAAACATTTACCTACCACATATCCCCATGATTGCTTCATGGTTTTTCCATATTATAGTAATCCCCAAATGCCAGCGGTATTCTGGTCTATGTCAATACTCACCTGGCACTTCCTTCTTTGGGAACATTCTAAAATGCATGCAATTACTTTATTCCACAGTTGGCGTCTCTCTCATATTCTGCAGATGCTAGTGTAGAATTGAATCTGTCACAGGAATTTTGGAATTGAAGGAATAAATATTGGAGGCTCAAAGCTCAAAATATAATTAGAGATACTACCTCTCTTATAACTTTCTTTGAACTCAAAAACAATTTGTGTTTCTAATAGTTTGATAGCCTTTTTACACAGAAAGTGCAGAAGCAAAAGGAAATTGCATTTTCACTGTTTCTTCTAGTCTTCTTTTCCTTCCTTTATTTATAATCTTTTGTTAGCAATATCATTTCTAACAAAAAATTATTTATAAATTTTAAATGCATTATTTTCAGTATGTTGAAAAGGCAAAGCTAACAAATATGGGTGATTTTGTTGTTTGTTTTTGCTTTGCTTTCTATTTTTGAGATAGTATCGCACATAGCTCAGGCTGGTCTCAAACCCTCTGTGGAGATGAGACTAGTCTTGAACTCCTCATCCTTATCTCTCTATCTCTCAAGTGCTGGTACGTTAGACATATGCTACCAGAGCCTGCTTATGTAAGGTTTTGTATAACATGTTTGATTTTTTTTCTTATTAAGAATTATAGAAGTTGACTTTCTTAGAGTATCTGGCTTTTATCATTCTCCATTTGCTCATAAGAGGCCACATTTTCAGATTTTAAAATGCACTGTGACTTTCTCCTGTGCCACGTGGGACTTTGAAGCACATTATTTATAGAAAACAACAAATAGAGGCTCTTTTAGGTGAGTCTCAGTGCCTTCTGCTCCTATAGGAATCTCCTCAGATTGTCTCATGGACACAAGGATATGTACAATCAATCACATGGGTTTGTGGATCAAATGATGACACATTAAGAGAATGGTGATGGGTGGATGAGCTCAACATGCAGCCCATTTTTGAAAGGAGGAAGATGAGAGGTAGAGATGTTTTATGGTTTAGTCTAGAGTGTTCTGACTGGAAGATGTATTAGTCATTCAAAGATGATTCTTGGGTTCTGCCTGTGTTCAAGGAGTGTATAATAGCAAACAACAAAGCCTCAAAGGCATTTATTCCTTTACTAAGTTAAAGAAGTTTCTATAGTGCTGACTGCAGTCATTTCATGTTGGTCTCCTAACATTCTTGCCTGTCACCTCTCTGTTTGGATTTTCCCATAAACTGTTAGCAATAAACTATCTGCTACCTCATTTGCAATTACTTAAAATAATATTTGTATTCACTCATTACTCTGTTTAGACAGAGAATATGTGTAAAGGGGGAACACTCCTCCATTGCTCCTGGGAGTGCCAACTTGTACAACCACCTTGGAAATCAATCTGGCGCTTTCTCAGAAAATTGTGAAGAGCTCTACCTCAAGACCCAGCTATACCACTCCTGGGCATAAGCCCAAAATATGTTTCACCAGATCACAAGGACATCTCTTCAACTATGTTCACAGCAGCTTTATTCATAATAGCCAGAAAACTAGAAACAACCCAGATGTTCCTCAACTGAGGAATGGATAAAGAAATTCTGGTACATTTACATAATGAATACTACTCAGCTATTAGAAACAGGACATCATGAAATTTGCAGGCAAATGGTTGGAACCAGAAAAGATCATCCTGAGTGAGATAACACAGACCCATAAAGACACACGTGGTATGTACTCACTCAGAAGTGGAAAGTGGATATTGACCATTAGGTACCTGATAGCCATGCTACCATCACAGGATCAAAGAAACTAAGTAACAAGGAGGGCTCAAAGGATGATGCTTGAATCTCTTTACATAGGGGAAATAAAATAGGCATTGGTTGTGGATGGAGAGAGGGAATTGGACAGGAACCTAACATAACTATCCTCTGAGAGACTTTATCCAGCAGATAATGGAAACAGATACAGAGACCCACAGCCAAACATTAGGCAGAGGTCAGGGATCCTTATGGAAGAGTTAGGAGAAGGTTCAAGGTAGCTGGAGGAGTCAGGGACACAAGAAGACCTGTATAGCCAATTAACTCAGACAGAGGGGAACTCATAGATACTGAGCTACCAACCAAAGAACTTGTATGGACTGGTCATAGGCCCACTACACATATGAAGTTGATGGGCTACTTAGGTAGTCAAGTGGATCTCCTAACAAGTGGAGTGCGGACTATCTCTGATTTGGTCTCTGTTGGATCTGATTTTCCTAGCGGATCTGCCTTGTCTTGCCTCAGTGGAAGAGGAGGCACTTAGTCCTGATGCAATTTGATGTGCCACAGTGGGTTGGTACTGGGCAGAGTAGGGTGTGGGGGAAGTGGGTGAAAGGGTGGGACTGAGAGGAGGAGAGGGAGGGGGTTGCAAATGAAATGTAAAATAAGCAAATGAATAATGTTTTCAAAAAGAAAAAATCTAAATAATGTCTAAAATCAAATGGTTCAAAAGCTTCTTTTTTCCCTTTTCAATGTCAATGAATTGGAAAATGCTGTTTTAAAACAAGATTTTGTTGTTGTCATCTTTGATTTATACTCTGTGTATATGTGTGAATGTGTGTGTGTGTGTGTGTGTGTGTGTGTGTGTATGTGCATGGAAGTTGTGTATTGGTGCATATGTTTGTACATGTGTGTGAAGGCCAGAGGGAAATCTCAGATGTAATTCTTGTGCTGTTGGTTGCTTTATTTCATGTTATTTATTTATTTGTTTAAATTTGAGACAGAATCTCCCTGTATAGTTCTAGCTGAACTGGAACTCATTATGTACACCAGGCTGGCTTCAAACTCCCAGAGGTCCTTTCACTTCTTCATCCTAAGTGCTGGGACTAAAGATATGAGCCACCACACCTGTCTTTTCTTTTTAATCTTTAGAATATCTGTGTGGATATGATATGTGTGTTTGTGTCAGTGCCCATTTGTATGTGTTTGCTCCTTCGAGAGTGTGTGTGTGTGTGTGTGTGTGTGTGTGTGTGTGTATGTGTGCATGTGCCTGAGAGTGTGTGTGCATGACATTCCATTCTGTGCATGTGGAGGTCATAGGACACCCTTGCCTTTTACCTTTGAGGTAAGGTCTCTTGTTCACTGCAGTGTATGCTAAGTGAGTTGGCCTGCAGAATTCCATGGATTCTACCATCTTATTTGCCAGCTTGCCATAGGAATTATGAAATTAGGGGCACAGACTTTTCTGGATTCTGTTTCTGGGGATTATTAAGGTACTAGTACTCAATGCCATCTGTGATTTTTTCTCACACTCTTGCAAACCCATGGTAATATTTCCCAGAAACTACACATAGTTATACACATAGCTCTCCTCTTCAGCCAGCCACTAAAATAGTTTGTAGGACTAGGGGATATGGCTCAGGGGTACACTGTTTGCCTAGCATGTGCAAAATTCCAGTGCCACACTCCACCAAATAAAAAGGACAAAAACAATCTTGGAAACAAGTAAAATGAGGCCATCTTTTAAAAATGTTATTTTTTTCTAAAAAGATGTGACTTACATTAACAAAAAACTATAACATAATGTTTATTGGCAAGATTTTAAAGTAAACGAATGAACAAATGCTCCTATTTTTCTCACTTTCCTGAGGTAAATATCCAGAGATAATATACACAAGAGCTAAGGGCTTTTCAACCCCTCAATTTGAGTTTTAGAGTTGTTGTTCCAAAAGTCCTCAACCCTCATTTAATCATATCTCTTTAATGTTTTACCTCTGAGTAACAAACCCTTAATGACAAAGTATACATTGATTTGTCTTCCGTTTTGTCTCACAATGCCCATGCCCCCAGCCTTCTGGAGCCAGACAAGAGAGCTTTCTTTGACTAACTCATTCGTGCTATGGGAAAATAAGAACTTGGTAGAAAATGAAGAGACTAGAGTAATAGAATAAGAACCAGCCGCAGCCTCTAGATGTGGGCCATAGGAAAATAAATTCCTATCCTGGGTTCATACAATGAGAGAGGAGATGAGAAATTTCCAGACTGCATTCCACAGAACTCTGTGGCTCTGAGGGTCTAAGGGAGGGGGCTGAGTGGGTGGTTTTCCTTCTCTCTGTGCCAACCTGAAAATGCTCCGAAGTATCTTATACATCAGTGCTTAGGGTGGGACCACATTTGGAAAAAAAGATATTGTATCAAAAAAGCAAGAAGCTACTGGACATATTGATTTCTGAGGCCCCTCCTGGCCCCAATGTGACACTAGAGCAGGGACTCTCAAGGAAATATATATACCTCCACTAAGACAAGGTAAGCTTGTTCTCTGCTCTGTACTTTATGAGTTAAGAAGGGTCCATCAGTAAATTTAGAGTAGAGACAGATTCTAAACAATGAAGATGTGGAGAGAACCTTTGTGTGCCATTCCTGGATCTGGACCTCTTCAATACTAATTCAATCCTCTGGCTGACTGGAATCTCACTCTAACAGCTGCTCTCTCTTTAATGGGGCCACAAACTTCTGAGAAGCAATTTTACCTTGATTCAATAGAATATGATTGAGTACCAACTTCCAAAACTTGTGAGAGGTGGTTTCTTTTCTCTATGGAACATTCTGCTGTTCAGATGGAAAAAGAAAATGAGCTGCAAGATATACAAAGCTGTAGAAGTAGAAGTAGGGGATTCTTTTAGATGAAACAAAAGTAATAAAATATTGCAATGAGGTAGCACTTTTTTCCCTCAAGGGAGAATTTCTCATATAGCATCTCTATTCTCTTTGCCTTAACTCAATAAATTATTTAGATAAGTCACTATTTCTATTTGACAACATAGAAAATTGAGGCATGGTGATGTGGACCAACTTGTATGAATCCACTCATGAAAACAAAGGCAGAGATAGAGTGCATAGATTTTTTATCCTTCAAGTGGTTGTTTGTTTTACAATAAGGAGAGTGTGTCCCTTTGTAATAATGGATGTTTGCCTAGAAATACGTTCAATAACAAAATATTTCCTAAGCGAACATCTCTTATGAACTTGCTTTCATCTCTAGTCCACTTTCTATTTTCCACCATACAAATACTAAATGCTCCATTTCAATTAGTGACTGCAATGCTTCTATGTCGATTAACATAGAAGCATATTAACATATATATATATACATATATATATATATATATTAGTGCAGTACATTTCAAATAAGTTACAATTACCATCTGTATGAGAAGGAGTCTGTGATTGTCAATTTCCAATTTGTAACTTAGTTATGTTTCAAGAAACTTTAGTTTTTGTAGATGTTTATAAAGAAATGTAAAAAAAAACATAGTCACAATCCCATGGAAGAGGCAAAGAAGAGTCATTGTTTGCTCATTTCAATTCCAGATAAAATAAAAGGTGAGTTGGATTTTGCTGGAATTTAGATGGTTGGTGTTTAAACTCTTTTCCTCTGAGACCCTTTAAAAACATTAGCTCTTTAGCTGAAAATGAAATCACAAGGTTGAAAAATCTTTTTTAAGGTGTAATGACTCTTGTTTTATTCAGTGGTCTGATACTTTTTTCTTTTATTGAAAAAATAAATAAAACATATCCTGATTATCGTTTCCCTCCCTCTCTTCTCCCATTTGGGTCAAATTCCTTTCTGTCTCTCATTAGAAAATAAACAGGTTTCTAAGTGATAGTAATAAAACATAATATAATAATAAAATAGAACAAACACATCAGAATAGGAAAAAACAGGACAAAAAAGAGTCCAAGAAAAAGCACACACACACACACAAAAAAAAAACAGATATAGATAAAGAGATCCACTCCTTTGAACACTTAGGAACACCATAAAAACATAAAACTGGAAGTCATATTTATACCTGGGCATATAAAAGAGAAAAAAATTTAAAAATACAAAAAGATATTTTAAAATAAGAAAAAATAGGACAAACTCCTGATATGGAGACAAGGAACCTCCAGAGATCACTGCTTTTGTTTTCTGTTGGCCATCTACTGCTGGGTGTGCAGCCTATCCTTAAGAGTAGTTTGTTTCCCCAGTGAGACTTTCTTGGAGGAGATTAAATTTTCAGTTGCAAGTGATTATCAATTGGAGATTGCTCCTGAGTTAGGGATGAGGGTACATGTCCATTTGTCCTTTTAGCTCCAGGACCCCATTCACCTAGTGCAGACTCATGCAGGTCCTGTTGATGTTGCTTCAGATTCTATGAGTTCATGTGTGTGTCAGTCCTGTTGTATCTAGAAGGCCTTGTTTCCTTCAATCCCATCTAATTCTTACCTTCTGACTCTACTTCTGCAGGGCTCCCTGAGACCTGAGCAGAGGGATTTGATAGGGACATCCCATTTAGGGCTGAGTGTATCAAGGTCTCTCACTCTCTGTGTGTTGTCTGGTTATGGGTCTCTGTTTTGTTTTTGTTTTTCCTATTTGCTTCAAGAAGCTTCTCTGATGATGGCCAAGCAAGGCACCAAGCAATGAGTATAGCAGAATGCCATTAGGAGTCATTTTATTGATATGTTCCTTTAGTTGAACAGAATCATTTGGTTTCTTGGTTATCCAAATAGTGTCAGGTGTGGGTTTCATCTCATGGAATAGGCCTTAAGTGAAATCAGATAGTGGTTAGTTACTCCTCCAAGTTTGTGCCACAATTGCCCAGCATATTTTGCAGGCAAGGACATCATTGTAGACCAAAAGTTTTGTATCTGAGTTGGTGTTTATGTTTCTACTTGGGTGGCATGCAGAACACCTTTCTGTACCAAGATCACTAGCCTATAGGGAAAAAGGTTTAGGTGAATACCAGCTGGACTTCCTCATGTTCAATGGCTTGTGTACATGTTGTCTTCAGCAATAGCACTTTGTTATCAGTTTATAGGGAGGCACCTATAGCCTTGGCAACAGTCTGAGTTGTTTGGGGGATTCCAATGGAACCCCTTGGCCAACTACTCAATTAGATGTAACCCATTCCTGGTACTGGAAGCTTCATTTGGTGACAAGAGATGCCCATTTGGGTCTCACTCTCCATTATTTGGCAATTTCATTTAGATCACCTTCATATCTGTACATATTTTAAGAACTTTCTACTGTATTAGGTTTCTATACTACATACACCTCAATAGGTCCTTGATTTTATCTGTCTCTCCTAGTATTTCTTCCCTCATCCTCTTCTTCTATCCCCTCCATGCTTGGTCCTCCAGTTCTATGTCCCATCCCCCAATGCATCCATAACTATTCTAGTTCCCTTTCCTAGGGAGACCTAATTGTCCTCCCTTTGTTCATTACTCTGGTTCTATGAATTGTAGCATATCTTTGATTTAACAGCTAATGTACACATGTAAATTAATACATACTGTATTCATATTTGTCTTTCTGGGTCTGGGTTACCTCACTCAGGATGATTTTTTTTTCTAGTTCAATCCATTTACCTACAAATTCCATGGTTTCATTTTTTTCCCAATTACTGAGTAATATTCCATTGTGTACCACATTTTCTTTATTCATTTTTCTGTTGATGGACATATAAATTATTTACAGTTTCTGGCTGTTATGAATTAGTCAGCAATGAGCATAGTTATGAAAATGTCTCTGTAATAGAATGAAACATCCTTTGTTATATGCCCAAGAGTGATATACTTTGATCTTGAGGTATATTGATTCCCATCTTCCTGAGAAACTGGTATCCTGTTTTCCACAGTAGCTTTACAAGTTTGCACTCCACCAGCAATGAATAAATGTTCTACTTATTCCACATCCTCACCGGAATGAGCTGTCACTTTTTTTTAATAGATCTTAGCCATTCTGATTGGTTTAAGATGGAATCCCAAATGAGTTTTGAGTTGCATTTTCCTGATCTTTTACAGATGTTGAACATTTCTGTTTCTCAGCCATTTGAGTTTCTTCTTTTGAGGATTCTCTGTTTAGATCTGTACAACATATTTATATTGGGTTACTTGTTTCTTGATATCCAGGTTTTTGAGTTCTTTATATATTTTAGATGTTAAACCTTTACATATTAGATGGTAGGTGGTAAAGTTCTTTTCCCATTCTGTAACCTGCTGCTTTGTTCAAATGATGGTGTCCTATATCATGTGGAGGCTTTCAATTTCATGAGGTCCAATTTATTAACTGTTGACCATTTTTTCTTGTATTAAAGGTGTAGGTGTTCTTCTCAGAATATCTTTCCCTGTACAATGAGTTCAAAGATACATGCTACCTTCTCTTACATCTCTTATATCCGGTTCAGTGCATCTGGTTTTATGTTGAGGTCAGTGATCCATTTGGTGTTAAATTCTGTGCACAGTGATAAGTATGAATGTATTTGTATTCCTGTACATGTAGCCATCCAGTTTGACTTACACATTTGTTGAAGATGGTGTCTTTTTCCAGTGTGTATTTCTGGCTTCTTTATCAATAACAAGGTATTCATAGATGTGAGGATTTATGTCTGGGGCTTCAATTTAATTCTGTTAGTTTATGTATCTGTTTTTGGGCCAATACCATGCTGCTTATATTACTTTATCTCTGTAGCACAATTTGAGGTCAGGAATGGTGATATCTCCAGCATTTTTTTTTTGGTGTTTTTTTTTTTT
>CAJQZJ010032332.1:3783686-3801186 GCA_907164525.1 Lophiomys imhausi
GAGGTTCTGGCTGGGGCATTGTGTAGAGCTGAACGGTCTTAGCGATATTGAGTTGTTGTGGTTGTAGGCTTTTGATGGAGACAGCTATTGAGGGAATCTGTCAGGTTGAATCATCTGGGTCACTCGTCTTCTTTTGGTGTCTGATTCTGTTTTCTGCTGAGGTTTCCACTGTCCAGTTGTCCCTGGGTTCCTTGAATGGATGCTTTGATTCTCCTGGAAAGATAAGAACAGAGCCCTGCCCTAATCCTCACTCAGGGACAATCACCCTCTTTTTTTGGGGGGGGTAGGTAATATTTCTCCTGAAGCAAATTTGGTTTTTTGACAATATATAAAGTGTTATCTTTCAATCTGATTTAAAGAAGAAATTATTTTGTTATTTTGGAGCTAAACCAGCTTTAGTGTATATATTTTGAGATCTTGAAGGACAATTTGTTTGTATTGAGTGGGCCTTTTGTAAGTAGCTTTTAAACTTAGGTCTTTCCAAATCCTATGTGTGTGTCTCTGTGTTCTAATTATTGGGATCAGAGACCTGTGGTTCCCATCTGAAGGGATTAAAGATGTGTTCCACCACTCCTGGATCGAAGTTTTTCTCTATTTAGAGTTTGTTTTGTATCAGGCTGACTTTGAGCTCTGAGATCTGCCTGCTTCTGTCTCTAGTGTGTTGGGGTTAAGGGTGTACTCTTCTTGAATGATGGGATTAAGGGTGAGTACCCTCACCACCCTGTTCCGTGTAACTCTAGAATTTATAAGTTCACTAACTCTATGGTGCTCCTCCCGTCTCTGTTGAAGTTAAAGGCATGGGTTTACACCACATTTCTCCTGTATTTTACCTTAGCTCTATGTTTTTTCGACACTTGGAGGTTTATAAAACCAGGTTGAACGGCAGTATCCTTTATTTTATTTACAGTGTTTTAACGTTGTTACCTGCTTTTTTTTAATTAATAAATTTATTTGTTTGTTGCTACAGGTTACATCCTTAACATATTGTCCTCTTTTCCCGCTTCCCAGCCCCACCCTCCCATGCTCTACCCCCTGACCCTTCCGTCTTGATCCTCTGGGGTGGAGTGTCCCTGCATAACAGTCTCTCACCACAGATCAGGAGTCATATGAGGGCCAAGAGCCTCTTCATTCACCGGGGGCCTACGAGGCAGTACTGCCAGTGAAAGGTGTCTCCTTGCTACGGGGGAAAAACTAAAAAAAGACCAACAGACACACAAACCCACAAAAACAAAGAACAACAACAAAAAAAGAGGAAAAAGAAAAAAAAGGAAAAGGAAAAAGAAAAAGAAATGGAAAAAAAAAGTTTATGTCCATGTTCCTTTTAGTGTGGTGGTTGTAGTACAGATATCCTGTACGATATAGCTAAAATCCTACTATAAGTGAATAGATGCCATGTGCATCCTTCTGAGTCTGGGTTAGCTCACTCAGGATGAGCTTCTCTAGATCCATCCATTTGGTTGCAAATTGCATGATTTCCTTGTTTCTTATAGCTGAGTAATATTCCAATGTATAGATGTACCACAGTTTTTTAATCCATTCTTCAGTTGAGGGACATCTGGGTTGTTTCCAGTTTCTAGCTATTACAAATAAGGCTGCTATGAACATAGATGAGGAGACTTCCCTATATCTCCGTGAGGTGTCCTTTGGGTATATACCCAGAAGTGGTATGGCTGGGTCCTGAGGCAAAGTTATTCCAAGGTTTCTAAGATATCTCCAGACAGACCTCCATAGTGGTTGCACAAGCCTGCACTCCCACCAGCAATGGAGTAGGGTTCCCCTTTCTCCACACCCTCGCCAGCATGTGTTGTCATTTGAGTTCTTTATCTTAGCCATTCTGACAGGTGTGAGATGGAATCTCAGGGTCGTCTTGAGTTGCATTTCTCTGATGATTAAGGATGTTGAGCATTTCTTCAGGTGACTCCTGGCCATTAGGGATTCCTCCTTTGTGAATTCTCTATTTAGCTCCGTCTCCCATTTTTTGATTGGATTATTTGGTTTCTTGGCATTTAGTTTCTTGAGTTCTTTGTAGATTTTAGATAATAGCCCTCTATCAGATGTGGGGTTGGTGAAGATTTTCTCCCAGTCTTTTGGTTGCCGTTTTGTTCTAATGACTGTGTCTTTTGCCTTACAGAAGCTTTTCAGTTTCATGAGGTCCCATTTATTGATTGTTGATCTCAGGTCCTGAGCTGTTGGTGTTCTGTTCAGGAAGTTGTCACCTGTGCCAATGAGTTCGAGGGTTTCTCCTACTTTTTCTTCTAGTGTCTTTAGTGTGGCCGGCCTTATGTTAAGATCTTTGATCCACTTGGAATTAAGTTTTGTACAAGGTGATAGGTCTAATTTCATTCTTTTGCAAGTGGATATCCAGTTGGACCAGCACTATTTGTTGAAGATGCTGTCCTTCTTCCATTGTGCGGTTTTGGCTTCTTTGTCAAAGATTAGTTGGCCATAGGTGTGTGGGTCCATGTTTGGGTCTTCAATTCGATTCCATTGATCCACTGGTCTGTTTCTATACCAGTACCATGCTGTTTTTATTACTGTTTCTCTGTAGTATAGCTTGAAATCTGGGATGGTGATACCTCCACATGCTTTTTTATTGTACAGGATTGATTTAGCTATTCTGGGCTATTTGTTGTTCCATATGAAGTTGAGAATAGCTTTTTCCAGGTCTATAAAGAATTGTGTTGGTATTTTGATAGGAATTGCATTGAATCTATATATTGCTTTTGGTAGAATAGCCATTTTTATTATGTTGATCCTACCTATCCATGAGCATGGGAGATCTTTCCATCTTCTAAATGCCTCTTCCATTTCTTTCTTCAGGGGCTTGAAGTTCTTGTTGTATAGGTCCTTTACTTGCTTGGTTAGAGTTACCCCCAGGTATTTTATATTGTTTGTGGCTATTGTGAAGGGGGTTGTTTCCCTTATTTCTTTCTCGGTCTGCTTGTTTGTTGTATAAAGAAGGGTTTCTGATTTTTTTGAGTTAATTTTGTATCCAGCCACCTTGCTGAAGTTGTTTATCAGCTGTAAGAGTTCTTTGATGGAGTTTTTGGGGTCGCTTATGTATACTAACATATCATCTGCGAATAGGGATAATTTGACTTCTTCATTTCCAAAGTTTATCCCTTTAATTTCCTTTAGTTATCTTATTGCTCTAGCAAGAACTTCAAGTACTATATTGAAGAGTTATGGTGAAAGTGGACATCCTTGTCTTGTCCCTGAGTTTAGAGGAAATGCTTCAAGCTTCTCTCCATTTAATTTGATGTTGGCCACTGACTTGCTGTATATTGCCTTTATTATTTCTAGGTATGGTCCTTGTATGCCCGTTCTCTCCAGAACTTTTAGCATGAAGGGGTGTTGGATTTTGTCAAATGCTTTTTCTGCATCTAGCGAGATTATCATGTGTTTTTTTTCTTTTATCTTGTTTATATGGTGAATTACATTGATAGACTTTCGTATATTGAACCATCCCTGCATTCCTGGGATGAAGCCTACTTGATGATGACGTATGATATTTTTGATGTGTTCTTGAATTCGGTTTGCTAGTATTTTATTAAGTATCTTTGCATCTATGTTCATGAGGGAGATTGGTCTGAAGTTCTCTTTCTTTGTTGGGTCTTTGTGTGGTTTAGGAATCAGAATGACAGTGGCCTCATAGAATGAGTTTGGCAGTGTTCTTTCTGTTTCTATGTGGTGGAAGAGTTTGAAGAGTAATGGTGTTAGTTCCTCTTTGAAGGTCCAGTAGAATTCTGTGCTAAAGCCATCTGGCCTTGGGCTTTTTTTTTGGTTGGGAGATTATTAATGACTGTTTCTATTTCCTTAGGTGTTATTGGGCTGTTTAAGCTGTTAATCTGATTTTGATTTAGTTTTGGTAGGTGGAAGTTGTCCATTTCGCTTAGGTTTTCAAATTTGGTGGAGTATAGATTTTTAAAGTAGGACCCGAATATTTTCTGGATCTCCTCAATGTCTGTTGTTATTTCTCCCTTTTCATTTCTGATTTTGTTATTTGGGTTCTTTCCCTTTGCCTTTTAGTTAATTTGGCTAGGGGTCTGTCTATTTTGTTGATTTTCTCAAAGAACCAACTCTTGGTTTCATTGATTCTTTGTATAGTTCTTTTAGATTCTAAGTTGTTGATTTCAGCCCTAAGTTTGATGATTTCCTGCCTTCTGCTCCTCTTGGGCGTGTTTGCTTCTTTTTTTTCCAATTCACCCAGCTTAGCTGTTAATTCACTAATATGAGCTGTCACAATTTTCTTTTCTTTTTGAATGCACTTAGTGCTATGAATTTTCCTCCTAGCACAGCTTTCATTGTATCCCATAGGTTTGGGTATGTTGTGTCTTCATTGTCGTTGGATTTTAAGAAGTCTTTGGTTTCCTTCTTTATTTCTTTCCTGACCCAGTGGTCATCCAGTAAGGAGCTTTTCAATTTCCATGTGTGTGTAGGCTTTCTGTTGATTCTTTTGCTGTTGAAGACCAGCTTTATTCCGTGGTGGTCTGATAAGATACAAGGTGTTATTTCAATTTTCTTGTATCTATTGAGACTATCTTTGTGTCCAACTATGTGGTCGATTTTGGAGAAGGTTCCGTGGGGTGCTGAGAAAAAGGTGTATTCCTTTGTGTTTGGGTGAAACGTTCTGTAGATATCTGTTAGGTCCATTTGTTTCATGATCTCTGTTAGACTCAATATTTCTCTGTTTGTCTTCTGTCTTGATGATCTGTCCATTGTTGTGAGTGGGGTGTTGAAGTCTCCCACTACTAATGTGTTGTGATCGATGTGTGATTTAAGATTTAAAAGTGTTTCTTTTACAAAAGTAGGTGCCTTTGTATTTGGGGCATAGATGTTCAGTATTGAGATTTCCTCTTGATGAATATTCCCTTTAATGTATATAATGCCCTTCTTTGTCTTTTTTCATTAACTTCAGTTGGAAGTCTGTTTTGTTTGATATTAGGATGGCTACTCCAGCTTGCTTCCTGGGTCCATTTGCTTGGAAAACCTTTTCCCAGCCCGTTACTCTGAGGTAGTGTCTATCTTTGGTAGTGAGATGTGTTCCTTATATGCAGCAAAAGGACGGGTCTTGCTTGCGGATTCACTCTGTAAACCTGTGTCTTTTTATTGGGGAGTTGAGACCATTGATGTTGATGGATATTAGTGACCTGGGGTTGTTGTTTCCCATTAGTTTGGTATAGGTGATGGTCCTGTGCCTCTTTTGGTTTAGTTGCTGAGGGGTTTTCTATTCCCTTTGTTTTCTTAGGTGAAGTTTTCTTCTCTGGGTTGGAATTTTCCTTCTAGGATTTTCCGTAGGGCTGGGTTTGTGGGTAGATATTGTTTAAATTTGATTTTGTCATGGAATATCTTGTTTTCTCCATCTATGTTGATAGAGAGTTTTGCTGGGTATAGTAGTCTGGCTGGGCACCTATGATCTCTCAGGACTTGTAGGATATCTGTCCAGGCCCTTCTAGCTTTTAAAGTTTCTGAGGAGAAGTCAGGTGTAATTCTGATGGGTCTGCCATTGTATGTGACTTGGCCTTTTTCTCTTACAGCTTTTAATATTCTTTCTTTGTTCTGTACATTTGGTGTTTCAATTAATATGTGGCAAGAGGAGTTTCTTTTCTGATCTAATCTGTTCGGTGTTCTGTAAGCCTCTAGGATTTTTATTGGCATCTGTTTTTTCAGGTTTGGGAAGTTTTCTTCTATGCCTTTGTTGAAGATATTTCCTGGACCTTGGAGTCGGGAGTCTTCTCTTTCCTCTGTGCCTATGATTCTTAGGTTCCGTCTTTTCATTGAGTCCTTGATTTCTTGGATGTTGTGGGTGAGAGATTTTTTAGCCTTCTCATTTTCTTTGGATGTTGTATTGATTTCTTCCATCGAATCTTCCATGCCTGAGATCCTGTTTTCCATCTCTTGCATCCTATTGTTGATACTCACATCCGTAGTTCCTGTTCTTTTCCCTTGGTTCTCCACTTCCTCTTTTAACTCTGACTGTGTTTTCTTTATTGTTTCTATTTCTATTTTCATGTCTTGTATGGTATTGTTCGTTTTGTACATTTCCTTCTCCAGCTTGCTTGTTTTTGTCTGAATATCTTTCATTGCTTTGTCCTTTTCCTTTCAAGCTCTGTCACCTTGGCTTGGAGTTCTTTAATGGTGTTGTTCATTGTTTTGGCTTGTAAAATTGTGGCTTCTTTGAATTCCTTCATAGATTTAAGTTCTTCTTGAAAGGACTCTATCACTTTCCATAATGCGGAATTGTCATCGTTTTCATGTGTTACTGTTGGTGTGAGGTCATCCGAATTGGATGAGCTAGGATAATTCTGCTTTGTTGGAGTCATATTTCCTGATTTCTATTTTTTCTTGGACCTTTGGCCATGTGGGTGTGTTTAGCTGTCTGTTCTTGTTGTTTTCTGTGTTTGGATCCACAGGGGATGCTTTGGTGAAGGAGTCAAATTGCTTGGCTATCTGTCATTGCTTACAGGGTGATCTCATGGTCACTGTGGTTTTAATAGCCTGAATCGCGGTGAGCTGGTTCAGCCTATTCCCAGGTAGTGAGTAATGGTCCAGGATTGTTTCACTGCTCCCAGTTCAGACTTCTCTATGTTGCACACTGAGTGATCAGCCTGTAATTGTTCTGATGGTATGGACCTGTTTGCCCATGCACAGATTTTGTGGGCTTTGTTTGTCGTCACGGAGGCTGACAGGGCCTGGCTCCACACCTAATATGTCTGGGTTTACCAGAATACAGCTATGGACCCCTGGCTTCTGGTTACCCACTAGGCTTCTCCGCCACAGGCCTGGCCGCTTTCCTCCCTATCTGCTCCACTGTGGGTGGGCAGAGCTTCGGCCCCTCCCTCTGTCTGAGCCGGTCTCCCACCCTAGCTGCTTTGCCGTGGGTGCGTGGGGCTTCTGCCCCTCCCGCCTGCGCCCGCTTCCCACCCCGACTGCTTTGCTCGCTGGCCTCCCACTCAGGCTCAAGAGGCTGCGGATCACCCACTGAGTGCCCTGTTTCTTCCTTGTTAAGGCTTCAACCATTCTGCAAAGTTTCCTAAGTAGTTTTAAGGTCCTCCTGAGGTGTGGGAAGCCCGGTAGGCTACTGGGCAATTGCCATGTGGCCTTTGATTCTGCCTGCTGTGTGTTGGGATTGATCTTACCAGGCATCTCTCCAAATGGGAGTTCCCGAATCCCGGATTTAGTGACTTCTGTGTCTGCAAGAGATGGGGGGAGAGCCTTGCCCTGGGACTTTTAACAGTCCCTTGGGAGCTGTGACTGTTCCTGGAGGGGCCAGACACTCTGGTTTTTGCACAGTGTCCAACAACTCTGTGTTTTCTATGGCTCTTCTCTCCCACATTCAAAATGTGTCCGTGCAGTTCGCTACCATCTTGGCCCCTCCTCACTATAGGTAACTGTTAATGAGCACTTCCAGGATGCAAGGCCCTGATCTCAGCATTTTATAGTAAGAAATTATTTAACTCTTCCAGTATTCCTATTCCTCACCCACGCAGCTAAGGAAACTGAAACATGGAAGATTGGTGGTTTAAGACAAGGTGAACAAACATAGGCATTGTGGTAAACACTCATACTCTGGTACTCAGACCCATGGAACAAGTCACAATAGGATTTATTCAAAACAACAACAAAAATAAAACCTTGAAGCTATTCCTGAAGGAATAAAGCTGTAGAGAGATAATATGAAGTTAAATAACAAAGGTAAAACCAAAAACAATCAACACAAAAGTAAAAACCAAAACTACAGAGGAAATTTTTTTTTAATGTTTTTCGAGACAGGTTTGTGTATCCTTGACTGTCCTAGACTCACTTTGTAGACCAGGCTAGCCTTGAACTCACAGAGATCCACCTGCCTCTTCCTCCCTAGTGCTGGGATTAAAGGTGTGTGCCACCATGCCTGCAGTACTATAGAGGAATTTTAATCCAACAACATGGGTGCTTTGGCAAGGGATCATATCCAAAGACCTCTTACGTCTATGTGATCTGTTTGAAATGCAGACGTGCTGCATACTTTTAGTCCCTCTGGCTGGAATACAGACATGCCCTTAGTATACATGTTTAATTCCAAACAATGATGTCTAACTGAGGGACAGACAAAGTGATGAATCAGAGAAAGATTTGACAGGATAGAATATGCTCAACTCTCATTAGAACAGCACAGGAAAGATAAGGTATTTAAGAGGAGCACAGGGACAGAGTTTGGTGAATTTGGAGTGGTTGAGAGACAATTCAGTTGGTGGCAATTCAGTTCTTGGAGCTGACAGACAGGTTATATCAGGACAGTTTTACAGAGACAGGTTTTAGAGAGAACAAGCTGGACACCGGAGAGACAGAATGAGCCAGAGAATTAAAAGGATCTAGAAGATTAGACAAACTGCTAGATTTAGTTTGAGGCCAAGAAGAGCAATTCAGTCAGAAGGTGAGAGAAGCTGGATTGAATCAGTCAGCTTAGAAAGGAGTTTGAACCAGAACAGCTGAGTTGAACCAGCCAGCCAAAATTCAGAAAGGGTGAACATATTCAGCAGTAAGCCTCTGAGATGACAATTACATCAGGAGTATGAAAGTTACTTTTATACAAAATGAAAACAAAAAACAAAAATGTTGAGATAATTTCTTATGTGTTGTGTAAAGGTTGTCTTTGTGTTATTCAAATGCTAGTTACTATACTGGCAGAGATATGAGTAGAGGGCGGACTTTGGTGTTGTTATTTTTGAGAAGCAACATCTGTCTCAGTGTTTTGTAAACATGTTCTCCATCACCTTCTGATTGGTTTAATAAAGAGATGAATAGCAAAGCAGGAGAAGGTGGGCAGGACTTCTGGTGAGAGATATTAACTCTGGGGCATAATCAGGAACTGGATTCACCAGGCAGACACAGAGGAAGGAACAGGTGCCAGAACCGAGAAGAGGTAATGAGCCACATGACAGAACATTAACTAGTATGAACAGGATAATTTAAGTTATACAAGCTAGTTGGGAACAAGCCTAAGCTAAGGCTAAGTTTTCAGATTAATGAAAGGTCTCTGTGTCATTACTTGGGTGATTGACAGTTCAAGACAATCCAGTGATACAAAAACAAAAACAAAAAATAAAAATAACCCCCCCCCAAACCAAACAAACTACACATAAGAAGTGACAAAAAGACCAGAGTCAGGGAAGGATAGAGGGTTGGCAAAGATGTCCTGAACTGCAGTGAGTGGTCCATGGAGAGGAGTGGTCCATGAAGGGAGAAGCTGGAGAAAAAGTGAAGAAGTCAGTTGATGGAGGAGTTCAAGCCGAGTGCAGGCTTGGCACTTAAGTCCAACAAGACTAATGGAATCTGCTGGAGGATCCTGAGTGTGGTTAGTCAATGGAAATGGCTTTGGAATGGTCATTTTATTGTGGTGCTATAGAAGAGAAATCGCTTGAGAAACAAAATGGAGTGTGAGAGCACCAATTCTGAACTCTTCTCACTCTGAGAACATAGTTGATGTTACACGAAATTTCTTTCAGCCCATTATGGTGTTATTGCTCACAATCTGTTCCAAGGCATCTCAGAGCACTTCACGAAACTCTCAGGGGGCACAATAGGATATTTTAAATTGTGAAAGAAAATAAGACAACATTTAATATCTTTTAGAGAAAAACAAATTACTACCTTAAGGACATTAACTTTTTCAACTGAATTGTATTGTGTTCCTCTTTACAGTTCTGTATGTTAAAGGAGCTAGAGTTTTCTAAGGTTGCAATTATAAAAACTAGTAAGATACAGGAGTCCCTATGAAGGAAGAAACAAGGTGTCCATGCTTGGTTTTGAGATGTGAGAAGCTGTGTAGTACCCAAAGTGAAACATCCAGTCAACTCATTAGTAAATACTTTTGAGTATATAATGACAAATCCAAAGACGATTTTTCCACTGTCTAAGCACATGGGCATGTTTGTATGGACATATATGTGTCTACACATTTGGAAATAATTTCTCAGGCATCTAATGTCTGGTTGAGGTGCTTCCACAAAAAATACTGTTGACTGGTGGCTTATAAACAATATCAGTTTTTGTCTCCAAGGCCTGTTTGGGAAACACCAAGTCACATGCCCAGCTTTTGCTCTCTGATTTACAGATGTTACTCTGTGCCACTTGTTAGAACCAAGATCAAGCTCCTCTGAATTTTATTTTGTAAGAACATAAGCATTCCAACTGCTTCTCCCTCATGATCTAATCTCTCACCTGCCAATACTTCTTGAAAGATACTTCAAGAAGTTTGGTTGGCTGTGCATTGAGGCACACAAGCATGCACTCTAGCAGGCTTCATGTACTGGGAAAATTCACAAACCACCCTATAGATTATGGCTGCACTTGGTACCTTCTGACACTTGAGGAATTGGTTTCAGTGCTCTAAATCTGTAGGCTTTTAAAAGCTGGAAATGGACAAAACTGAAAAAGAAATGCTCACGTGTGTGAGTGCAGGCCTACAGTGTCAGCAAGTGGAGGGAGACAGAGGAGGCGGCAGATAGACTGGGAATTAAACTCAGGCTGATTGCAGCGATTTCTGGGCCAGTCTGGGTTATGTAGTGTGACCTTGTATCAAAATGAATGAAAGAGATGGAATAGGGGAGTTTCAAGGTCATTTGCTCCATAGTAGGTACTCTATCATTTAGAGAAAAGGACGTTGGGGCTGGGGAGATGACAGCTTAGCAGAGAATACTTACTGCTTTTCCAAAAGACCCTTATTTGGTTCCTAGAACCCATATTAGAAGGTACACAACTGCCTGTAACTCCAGTGCCAGGGGAGCTAACACCCTCTTCTGTCCTCCATGGTACCTGTACAGGTAGGTACCTATGGTAAGCACACATGCATACACACTCGCAGTGCACACACACACACACACACACACACACACACACACACACACCAAAAAAATAAACAGGACTTTTAAGGTAAACAAAAGCCTACAAATATTTAATCTAATCATCAAATATCCTGTCTATTCCTTAAACAGTTTTATTCATTTTTTTTTTTTTACTTTGGTAGAAATACCTTCCCTACACCCAAAAGCTGTCACCCTTTAGTCTTCCTCTCTGTTCCTCCACACTGACCTTGCTGCTAAGGTATATGGCTTCTATCTTCAGCATTCATCTTAAGCCCAACTATTTCTGTCTGCCTGCATAGCTATCCTTGGTGTAAATTTCCTAGACTTTGAGAACCAAAACAACCTCTGTGGAATCTTCCAGTGCCCATCCTTACCCTCTTCCAGGTAGCAGCAAAAGAAGCAAGATATTTCCTTTCTTCAAACCTTTGCTAACATTTGAGCCCATTTCATGTTTAAAAAAAAAATACTATAATAAGCTACTTCAGTGAGAAACAGATCCTGACTGACTTGCCCTTCTCCTTTCTGAGCTCAGTTCAGGTCTGTATCACATCCTCTGAACACAGTACACACTATCTTCTTTCATATTTCCATTCCAGCCTTTCACAACCGAGCCTGAAATGCTCCTCCCAGATGCCCCTTGAGTGTTTTGGGACTCCTTTCCTCTTTCATGAGACAGCTCGATTGTGATTTCAACCACACTCTTTATGATATTATGGCCATCAGTAGTCCTTCTTATACCTTAGGCTTAAACTGGTCACAGATATTATTTAAATAATATCTCCTCTGATCCCCTACTCAGGTTTTCACCATATAGTTCAGGCGATTTTAAACTTGTGATCCTTTCAAGTGCCAGAATCAATGGTTGCCAAATGAGGCTTCATTTGTATCTATTGCTCAACTGGCTTCACTAAATAAGAAACTCTACTTGGATGGGTGTGGACATTGGCATTCGCTGGCATCATGCAGTGTTTCTGCATTTCACAGATTTTTCAATAACAATCATAGAATTAATAAGTGAAAGGATGAGCAAATGGAAGTGTTCACTCTGTTCCATTCACCTGTTAGTTATGTGGGTTAGAATCTGAGCTGACCCACTGCATTGGATTTGTGCAACTATGCTGGCCACCACACAAGTCTGGTTTCCTTGTTCTTGGTTCCTAACTTTGAGAGTTCACATCAATTAAGATGCCAGATTCTTTTCCTTGGATGACTCTTTCTATACAGTCCTACCTACTAGCGAGGCTGGTTTAGTAGTTATATAATAATGAATATCTGTCACCCTTGAGAGATTTCCAGAGTAACCATTGCTTTCATGTGAAAAATTCTATACTAACACTTCTATTGATAGATATCACAGAACTGATGCTCATGTGAATTACATAGGAGAGAAAGTCCAGAGATATCTGCTACATGCAGCAGGGATGCTGCAAAACAATATTTTAGGTTCCTGAAATAAATATCTTATCTCTAGCCTTGTACTCTACTAAAAATGCCATTATCCTCGAACCTCTTAGGGCAAAACCTTTATCAGGTAGCTGAAAAGACTGAGACTTCAGTGTAAAGCAGAACTATAACTTTAAGCGATTTTAAAAGGAAATTTATTTGTATTACATGCTTACACAGTGTTTTGATTTTTCTCAATCTTAATAAAGTATGAGTATAGTATTGTTAATTTAACATTACAAGTATGCAAATATTAATTTATTAAATATTAGGGATCAGGTTTTATAGCTAGAGAATTGAAAACATGGAAGATCAGGTTTCCTCTTACTGGGAATTTGCAGTGTAATGGGAAAGGTTAGAAACCTTTATGCAAATACTGATGCTGAGAATAAGACATGTACTCATGGAATCCAAAACCAGTGCTACAGAGTACAGAAGTACAGCTGAGGAAAAAGAAAACCATTTTAAGATTTATTTTTCTTTATTTGTTTGCATTAAGACAGAATCTTTCTATGTTACCAAGTATAGCCTGGAACTCACTATGTAGCCCAAGCTGGCCTTTAACCTGTAGTGATCCCTGTGCCTCTCTATCTCAGGTGTTAGGAATGTAGCAATATACATCCATCAAATTCTTTAGCTAATGAAAATATTGTGAAGAGTATGGGATTCTCACTGGCCATTGAAGAATGAATTTCCTTCTGAGTATTATTTTTTAAAAATAGTGTATAAAATAAGAGTATAACAAGAAGTACAGCTGACTTGAGCAAGTATTGCCAATGGATGAAAAGAGGCAAGAAATTCCAGGTGTTGGTGGCTTAAGTTGCTAGATGGTCCTGCAAGTGACATCTACTGTCTTAGTTACTGTTCTATCGCTAGGAGGAAACACTATGACCAAGGTAACTTAAAAAGAAAGATTTTAATTGGGGGCTTACTTATAGTTTCAGAGGGTTAGACTGTGATCATCATGGTAGGGAGCATGACAGTAGGCAGGTGTGGCTCTGGAGCAGTGGCTAGCTGAGACCTTTATGTCCTGGTCCACAGGTAAAGAGAAAGTGACTGGCACTGACATGGGTGTTTGAAATCTTAAACTCAACTCCCGGTGACTTTCCTCCTCCAACAAGGCAACACCCCCTAATCCTTCCCAAAAAGTTCCACTAACTTGGGACCAAACATTCAAACATATGAGCTTATGGAGGCTGCTCTCATTCAAACCACCACATCCACCAAAATGTCAAATGGTGCCTTATATAAATGAGGGCCCTGGTGGCCAGAACCTGTTGTATTTCACACCACAATTTAACAGAACACTGGACTGTTTTCTTCCACTAAAGAAAAGAAATAAAGATGTGAGTAGATAGATATACCATTAATTTTCAATGTAAGATTTAATAGGAAGATAAGGGCTCTCCTCTTGGATGACTGGCCTGGTTCAGGTTTTTCTGTGATGATTAGATTCCAAGAAGAGACTGTGCCTGAGCAGATAACTGGAGTTTCAATGACATTTTTAAAAATAAGCATGTACCCCAATAGTATTTGCACAGAAGCATCTTACATAAGTATCTCTCACTGGCAATGTGCAGTTATTCCCTTAGGAGATTGTTCTGATTAGGGAAAATTGTTTTGAGGAAGGTGAAGCTGGTAGCAGGATCTAAGACTGCTGACTGCAACTTTTACATTAGTCTTGACATAGCTTTCTTTTCTATTTTACTTCAAATATCTTTGATTGAATAGAAAACCAGAGGTTTAGTATACATACATACAAATATATATATATATATATATATATATATTTCAAAACTCAAAACAGACTCTCACAGAATAAAGAATGGCAAATATGGTAAATAGCTTTGTGTTTATGCCTTTCTGTATTCAGTTGGAGGATTCAATTTAATCTAAAAGAAAGTGCAATTAAAATGTAAGTGCTTTGCACCCACTTTAAGTCAATAGGCAGTAGATGTTACCGTGCATAAGGTACCATAAAAATAGCCATGGGGGTTTAGAAAAGTTTAATGTATGGTCTCTGCATCACAGAGAAGAGGAGATATAATCATAGGAAATACAAAATATATAAGGCAATATGTTAAGAGATTCAGCAATTTGAATTTAAACACTCAAAGCCTCATTTTAATTGCAAATTACATAATTGCATTTTCATCTTTTTCCAATAAATGAGAGAAGTTTCTTTAAGTCACTGTCTTGGAGCAGCTACTTGGCCTGAATAAGTTCATACAGAAAGCCAGAGCCCAATACTTCTGGTATGGGGCACTGGTTCTGGATCAGCATGGCTCCACATTTACCTTCTACTTGGGAAGATAAAAAATTGTGTGTCCTGAATTACAGAATAGAATAGGCAATTATTATGAATGACCATATTTGAAAGAAAAGAAAGGCTTCTTATTTTTCAACACCATGAAAACTAACTATTATGTTTTTCAAGTAAATAAATGAGAGAATTAATTTTTAGGGAATTATACATAGGTATTTAAAAAAACACTTGGGTATATTATTTACAGGAGGAGTGTTGGAGGAAGGTCTAATACTTTGGTTCTAAAGGGCTAATTTTAATGCAAAGATCTGATTACTGCCCCTTCTAAGGCATTCTCTTGACTGGTTAATAAAAGTTGCTGATGGTCAATTAGCTGGGTAGAAAGAGTATAGGAAGGTTGGACTTTCTGAGATGGAAACAGGAACCCTGAATTTTACACAGAGGAATCTCTTTCTGCCAAGAGACACATGGAAGCATACACATGTGTTTAAGATCTCTGGAAGGTAACAACAGGCCTCATGGCTGTTTGTGATTAAATGGTCCAGGTTAATTTAGATTAGCTAGTTGAAAGTTTGCCGAGCTAATGGTTAAGCATTGAAACATTAAAAGGCCTTGGTGTATTTAATTATTGAAGAAAGGGCTGCGGAGGCCTATAGACCACCAGTCAAGGCAATCCAGTTCCATCTGCCTCCTGCCGAACCCCAGCAGCTTTTCCTCCAGGCCGCTGGCAATTCTGCTGGTCTAATATGATAGTTTATAGTTATTAATAAATATCCAGCAGCTACCCTCTCAGCTTTGCTGGCAGACCCCACAGCCAGGTCGTCCCTCGAGGCATACAGGTTTCTAAGGCAACTCAGGCCTGCTGATTTTACGTTAGGTCTCTGGCTGCTCCACCAGCCTAATATAATAACTTATAGTTATTAATGAAGATATCAGTTAACAGAGTTTAGGTTGCATGTGGTGAAGGCCACCCTTGGTCCAGGAATTTTTCCCTAGGATAAATCAGGCTACCAGTTAATGTGGCTCAGGCCTACCAGCCTCTCGCCAGTCCACTAACTGCTCTGCTGGCCTAATCTTGTAGTTTATACTTATTAATAAATATGATTGATAATTAATTTCAGTTTCAGAGGAGCTATGTACTATGTGCATAGTTCAAAGATAAGAATTTTGTACAGAGTAGCTGTTGTAGATTGGAGATGGTATAGCTCAAGAATAATTTTTATTGCCTGATGTACAATCAGCTCAGGCTTTTCGTATTTCCTTCCATGATAGAAAGAACCTAGTCATGTAAGTTAGTCCAATGTCAAAGTTAGTATAACATAAAATTTAGGTGATCTTACACCTATTATTTTAATTATGAGAAAGTTAATTTATGAAAAATAAATTTGAGCCAAAGTTCAGTTTACTGTTGGGATTCAGAAATGTTTATAAATGGCAGTCAAGTTTGAAGAATGTTCAAGTTTGAAAAATTATTCAAATACTTTGATTCATACAGGCTTAAGTATTTGTGTTAAAAAATAACAGATGTAACTTGAAGAAATAAAAAATAAATTAAAAAAAGAGCTGTCATCATGAATGACAGACACAGTAACTATTCTGAAAAAAAAAATAACAGAAAAGGAAGTACAGGGATTGGCCTCTCTGACTTAGACATGGATCCCACAGTGGCTTCACCTAGATTTCTGCTTGGGAGTCTGATGCTCCGATTTTATCATACCCTTCCTACAATGGTGAAGGGACTGACTTTATTTCCTAAGCATATGGAATTGAAGGAATTTGAAACAGCCAGGAAGCCTGTCAAAGATAGGAATAATATAAATGGTTGAGTTTTAGTCATAGCAACATACCCTATCATATCAAAGGAAAGCAGGAAAAGCTGATTCTCAAGCCCAGCATCTAGTAAACACTTGTAATCCTATTGCTGAAGAGCTGAGGCAGAAGAATTGCAAGACTATTGGTAGTCTGCTCAACCTGGGGAGACCCTGCTTCAAAACGAATGAAAAGAAACCTCAAATCACAGCAGTAATAACAACAACAACAAAAATCCAAAGGTTGATGAATGGAGGGTGAAAGCAAGCAGGTATACCAGAAGCCTGAGGTCCCATGCTGGACACCTGCCTTGGTTCACTTTCTGTTGCTCTGATAAACAGCATGATCAAATGCAACTTGGGTAGGAAAGGTATTATTTCATGTTACAGCTTATTGTCCACCAAGGAAGGAAGTCATGGAAGGAACTCATGATTGGAACTGAAGCAACAGCCATAGAGGAGTACTGGTTACTGGTTTGGTCCTCATGACTTGTTCAGACTGTTTTCTTAGACAACTCATGACCACTTGCCCTGTTGGCACCACCCACAGTAGGCTGCACCCACCTACATAGATTGTCAATTAAAAAAAAATCCCACAGACTTGCCTCTAGGAAAATCTGAGGGAAGCATTTTCTCAAGTGAGGTTTGCTCTTCTAAGGACTCCACAGACAAAAACACAATCAGCATAGTACCTATGGCTGCTGAATATGTGCCTACAGGTCAGAAATATAGTTCCATATTTCCAGTGGAGGTTCCCTTAGTACAGCCAGCAGGGCTTCATGGATGAGACAGCAAATGATGTCAATTACTATTAGAAGTGAATGTAAGAACAGTCGGACAGATACCAAAGGAATATATTGCTGAGATATTGACAAGAGTATCACATGGAGGCCTTAAAATATAACTGTATAAGATTTGTATCCATGAAATGAGGAGAGTGGTAGGCCACAGAACTTCCAGCAATTAGTATTAATCTCCCTGAGCCCTTCACCACCAACCATTGGATAGGTTTAAAGGATTTTCCAACCATTTAAGTCAAGAGGTTGAGCTGGGAATTTAGCCCAAAGGTGGAGTGCTTGCCTAGTATGTGAGGCCCTGGATCAACCCCTGGGCCTGAGAAACAAGAGAAAGGGGCAACA
>CAJQZJ010032332.1:3803559-3816319 GCA_907164525.1 Lophiomys imhausi
CCCTATCCTGGCCGTTGTCCTTCACATTGTTTTTTTCTCCTATCCTGGCCGTTGTCCTTCGCATTGTTTTTTTCCCCTATCCTGGCCGTTGTCCTTCGCATTGTTTTTTTCTCCTATCCTGGCCGTTGTCCTTCACATTGTTTTTTCCTCCTATGCTGGGCGTTGTCCTTCGCATTGTTTTTTTCTCCTATATTGGCCGTTGTCCTTCGCATTGTTTTTTTCCCCTATCCTGGCCGTTGTCCTTCGCATTGTTTTTTTCCCCTATCCTGGCCGTTGTCCTTCGCATTGTTTTTTTCTCCTATCCTGGCCGTTGTCCTTCACATTGTTTTTTTCCCCTATCCTGGCCCTTGTCCTTCACTTTGTTTTGTGTTATTTTTTGAGAAACTTTTTGGTTCAGTTATGCTTTTGGTTTTCTGTGTTTTCAGAGTCTTGTCCAAGAAACTGTTGCTCTTTCCAATGTCATGAAGCACTTCAAATAAAGAGAAATTTGTCTTTAATTCACTTTGAGTTAATCTTTTTAGTAACTGGTAAAAGGGGGTTAATTGTATTTATTGAGAGTGATATCCAATTTTCTCAGCACAGTTTATTGAAAAGATTCATCCAAATGACTCCTCACCAAATCACAAGGAAGTTTCCTCATCTATGTTCATAGCACCCTTATTTGTAATAGCTAGAAACTGGGAACAACCCAGATGTCCCTCAGCTAAGGAATGGATTAAAAAACTGTGGTACATCTACACAATGGAATACTACTCAGCTATCAGAAACAATGAAATCATGCAATTTTCAGCCAAATGGATGGAGCT
The DNA here is from genome assembly GCA_907164525.1 of Lophiomys imhausi. Classification (NCBI taxonomy): domain Eukaryota; kingdom Metazoa; phylum Chordata; class Mammalia; order Rodentia; family Muridae; genus Lophiomys; species Lophiomys imhausi. Next base: position 3,804,366 of record CAJQZJ010032332.1, read on the forward strand.
AGAGAAGCTCATCCTGAGTGAGCTAACCCAGACTCAGAAGGATGCACATGCCATCTATTCACTTATAATTGTACTTTAGCTACATAGTACAGGATAACTATACTACAGGCAATGCACCAAAGGGAACAGGAACATAGACCTTGTTACCTGTCAATGAGACACTTTTCCCTAGTGGTGCTGCCTTGTAGGTCCCCAGTGTATGAGGAGGCTCTTGGTCCTCATATGACTGCTGAACTGGGGCTGGGGACTGTTGTGTAGGGACACTTCACTCCAGAGAAGTGGCATGGAAGGGATAAGGGGTAGAGGGTGGGAGGGTGGGACTGGGAGGGGTGGAAAGTGGGCACTGTGATGGAGATGTAACCTGAAATAAATATGTAAAAAAAAAAAAAAAGATTCTTTGTTCAATGCATGTTCAATACATTCATGTGTCCTGTTGTTGCTATTGTTTGTTGGCGTTATTGTTTTTGTACAGTATGTAAAGTTTACCCTTTTTTATTTAAATGCTGATTTGTTTATCCCACTATCTGGTTTTAATCCAGATGGACATGTCTTTGTTGTGCTTACTTAGAATCCCACACTCTGGTTTTAATCCAGACAGGCATGTCTTTGTTATGTTTATTTTAGAATCTTCTGTCTCAAATTCTCATAAACATGCTCACCATTCATTGTCTATTTTGCCAATAAATCTGGCCAACCAGTAGCTGAGCATTAGAGAGAACAGGGTGAAAACTTCCATTTCCAGCGAGAAGAGGAGAGAGAGGATATGGTTCTCAGCACAAGGAGGAGAAGTTCAGGAGACATGATGAGAAAGATTCAATTCCAGAGAAAATCATAAATGGAAGTATTAGGGGATTTTGACTGGGAGGAAGATAGATTAGCCAATAACTACCACCAAACAAAATGTATGAATCTATATTAATATTAACACTCATTCAACAAATTCCAGCTTGAAGTTTAGAGCCCTGGGAAGTAGGTCTTTTGATAAGGCTAAATTTCTGTTCATCACAATGTTTTCCTGTGTTGAGAATTTCAGAATGGCTGTCTCTTAATCTGTCATTGGAGATAGTAATTAATTTCCATAAGCACCACTAAAATAAGAAGACATAGAGAGAGCTACTTTTTTGAGTCATTATTTACATTATTTTATTTTATTTTTATTTTTATTTTTTATAAATAAATTTATTTATTTGTTGCTTCAGGTTACATCTCCATCATATTGTCCTCTTTCTCCCTTTCCCAGCCCTGCCCTCCCACCCTCTACTCCCTAACCCTTCCATCCCACTCCTCTAGAGTGGAGTGTCCCTACATAACAGTCCCTCTACTCTTTTGATCTCAAGGAGTTCATAGCATTCTCATATGAAAATCAGTAATGGTCCACAGTTAAACCATCTGTGACTGGTTGTCCTTGCCTTTTAATTAGTTATTAATTACAGGAAAATTTTCAAGCAAATCACCATAGAATATGGAACACATTTTTTTTTTCTGTTTGTATTGTTTTTTGTACAGCAATGTAGAATACTATTAGACTGAAGGAAATGTAGGGGGTTACTAAAGAATGAGTCTGTATTCTTTTTCTGGCCTCCCAAAATCCTATCAGAATGAACAAAGCTTTAAAAGACTTATCATTGAAACTATCACTTAAAGCACAAAGACTTGATTTTAATCTTGAGCCAATCAGTAGGCAGTTGCATCTTCTTCAACAAGTCACTTAACCTCCCCGGATCTTAGTCTTTTCTAAAAATTTCTTTGCTATTAAATGAAGGGACTAAAATGTGCAAGAAATTGCAACCTTATTATACTTCTTTTAGCTCTAAAATGTGCAAGAAATTGCAACCTTATTATACTTCTTTTAGCTCTAAAGCATGGCTTCCTGGACCATGGTTCTAGAAAGACTCAATTTTAATTATGACTATGGTGTACACAAATTTGGCTGCTAGTGCAGCAACTGGTCTTTTTTTGTTTTGTTTTGTTTTTGTTGTTTTCTAGACAGAGTTTCTCTGTGTAACAGAGCCATGGCTGTTCTGGACTCGCTTTATAGACCAGGCTGGCCTTGAACTCACAAAAGTCTGCCTGCCTCTGCCTCTGAAGTGCTGGGATTAAAGGCAAGCAACTGGTCTTTAGTGAAGGTTTCGGTTTCTATAAGAGCCAGAACCCTTGGGATCCACGACAAGGGAAGACAGGGAGTGAACCACTCTCAGCAAGGTCTATCTGATGCCACCAGTGAGTGGCTCATCAGATACCTGTTCAACTGACATATTAGCCAGACTATACAGAAACTCCGGGATTTCTAGCAGCAACCTCGCTTTAATAAAAGAAGACTCAGAACTAGATTTTACTTCCTGCATCAATGCTAATTGGAAGTATCACTTCAAACATACTACTTTCTGCTACCATTTAATTTTTGTCCTCTGAGAAAACTGCAAAAATCATTATTTTAGTCATTTCATCAATGTTCTGTGAATATTGCCCCTATATCTTTTGTGCTGTACCTATATGAAAGCATTTTCTTCATCCATGGGATTTGGAATAGTGTATCTCTTTTGCTTTTAAGTCACTCATTGGCTACCGACACTATTAATTTATTTTGTTTTCTGCTGTTGAGGATGAAACCCACACCTTTTTGCTTAATTAACTTTTGTTGTAACACTGAACGACATCCATGGTTCCATTCTTTTTGATAGGGTTTGAATTTGTTACATAGCCCAGGCTGCCCTTAAACTCCTCCTGGTTTGGCAACCTCACTGAGATGGCAGGTGTTTGCCACTCTGCCCAGGTCTTCAAATGACTAAGCAGTCATTAGAAGAAAACTCTCAGCTTCTCTCCTCACAAAGCCAAGCTCTCTTGCTTGGTGTAGGTAATCCAACAGGATTGAGGTCTGTCAGAACTGGTCACTGACATATTACAGAGATGACAAAAACTTCAGATCTGCGAGCTCAGCATTCTTAATTGTACACACAGAGTCCTTTGTGTTCCCAAGAATATGCACTTGTTTCTTTATGTATGTCCATGTGAAGCTGCCCAATGTTCTCACAGATCCACCAGGGAGTCTCACTATCTTTCCATGTCTATTGTGTCTGTCATGTGACTGCCACTCCATGTGACTGCCAGATCTTTCAGTTCCCGTTCTTCTAGGGATAGCAGTTACAGTCATGATACTGATGTCCTGGGCTGCCTTCCACTCTACTTCAACCATGTAGCCTAATTTTCCCTATGGCGACTTTTATCTCAGGATATTCTTTTATTCTTTTGGGGGAGGCGGATTATTTTGTTTTTCATTATGTCTGTGTGTATGTGTCTCTGTGGCCATGTGTGCACATGTTCCACAGAAGCCAGAGATGTCACATCCCCTGGAACTGGAGTTACAGATGATTGTGAACCATCCATCATAGGTGTTGGCAATTGAACTTGGGTCTTCTGTAAAAGCTGCAATTTCTTTTTTATAGGCTGAGCCATCTCTCCAATACCCCTTTCCAATATTCCTTCTTTTTTTTTTTTTCTTAATGTAAGATATCTTCCCTGTGTCGAATAATCACTACCCCTTCTCCACATGTAAGCCACATTGTTAAAGCCTTTCTTCTAACAGAGTTTAATCTTTTCCCACTGGTTTCCTTTTCTATCTCTCTGATGCCCAGAGGCCTGGTGTTCTATCAACAACTCTAACTTCTGTTCTTTTTACTCTCCATCTTAAACACTCACATGACTGACTTTTAAGGTTGCTTTCTAGTCTTGACTTCAGTTTTATAAATTACAACTTTTACATGTTTTTTTTTTAAACTCATCTCTCTAAAAGTCCAAATTAAATACAAATTGCTTGAGTAGGATGCTGTGAAGGAGAAAAAAAATGCAGCAGAATTTTGTTTCAGCTGATGATTTTGATTAGACCATGAGTTGAAGAAGTGATAGACTCCATATGGTCACATTTTCATGTCATTGACACTGTGGTTTCCCACCTGCTTCAAAAGATTCCTGAAAACCCAAGCATATGGGAAATGAAGCAAAAGCAATAGGTCATGATTCTGTTCTTTAAATGCTCAGGAGATCAGCACTAGTGCTGGATTGCTCTTCTGACTACGTCTAGGGACAAATATAGGAATGCAAAGTTTAACACGTCTCTTCTTTTCAATCCAGGGAACTTGCTGACCACTATAATCAATGCAGCAGAAGTGATGCTGGGTCTCTTTGGAAATCAATGTTTTTACGGACTAGCACCTTCTACTCTCAATCTTTTGTAACAGTCATACCCAGGAACAGACCATTAGAGGAGACACCCTCCAGGAGCCCACATGAGGGGCCTCAAAAGAATTTTGTGCACAGTCTTACTGGCCTATGACTGTGCCTTTGGAAAGCAGAAGAAACTCCAAAGCTGCTAAAGTCGTTGCTTTTGATGTTTCAAGGACCAGATGTAATCTGTCCATATACAACCTTTTTTAGATTACTAAAAGAAGAAAGAAAAAATAATAATTATTGTTCTAAACCATCAAATATTGGGTGGCTTGTTGAGTATAGACAATTACAAGGTAACTGGAATTTATTCTTTTCATTCTGGTTGATAGGTGGTCTTCAAAAACCTCAAGAGATCTTCAGATATGGCATTCAAAGATGTTTTCTTAACTTAAGATTTTTTTGATATCGAGACATGTCAGCTCCTGACAGCACCCCCTATTCTACTCCAAGTAGAAAAAATGGACTTAAAAAAAACCATTTTTTTCAACATTTATTTATTTCTTCAAGTTACATCTCAGTCACAGCCCCTCCCTTCTACCCTCCTGGTCCCAACATCCTACTCTCTTCTCCCTCTCTCTTTTATCTTTTGCTTTAATTTAAAGTGTATCTTTTCCCCCCAACATCTCCCCTTTTAGTCCAATAAAAGACTTTTTATCTTATAACAATAAATACAATACAAAACATTAAGAACAATTGGGTAACAATTATTAAAATTATAAAGTATACTTCTGGGTATACATCCAAATGATTCCTCACCAAACCACAAGGATGTTTCCTCATCTGTGTTCATAGAAACCTTATTTGTAATAGCTAGAAACTGCAAACAACCCAGATGTACCTCAACCAAGGAATGGATAAAAAAAAAAACCCAAAAACTGTGGTACATTTACACAATGGAATACTACTCATCCATCAGAAACAATGAAATCATGCAATTTACAGCCAAATGGATGGAGCTAGAGAAGCTCATCCTGAGTGTGCTAACCCAGACTAAGAAGGACTGGGAGGTGTGGAAGGAGGGTACTGTTTTGGAGATGTAACCTGAAGTAATAAATAAACATTAAAAAAAAGAAGAAACACACACACATACATAAAGAAAATTATAAGGTATAACATACTTTCCCAACATCCAGTCCATATGTATTTGGCAACTAATAACAATTTCTATTATATATCTATCTTGATGAGTTTAAAGTTTTATACCTAACTCAGTTTCCAGCCTAACTTACATCACCAACTTAAAAAAATCTTCTTAGACCCAGGACAACCTTTTAATTCCTAAACAACTTAAAACTTAACTGTGTGAATATAACTATATGACTTTTAAATATATATTACACACACACACACACACACACACACACACACACACACACACACACACTGCAGGTATTCTGGGTTTAGTGAAGCTCTATAATCATCAAATGGTTAAGAGAGTATTGGTTATCTATCAGGCATTCTGAGCTTTGGGACAACTGTGGCTCCAGTGAAGTCTCTGTTTCATAAAGTTTACATTTAGGCAGGAGAAATAAATAGGAAAAATTGTTACATACCAATTATTGATATCGTAACAGTTTTACTAAGTGTTATGGAAAAAATAATACATGGGTATCAGAGGATTTGTTAGCAGAATCGAGTCTGGACTTAAAAATGAATCAAGTGGATGTAGGGTGGGGCTGCTTTCCAGTGAGGAATCAGCTTCTGTGGGCTGCTGTGCTAAGAGGAAGCATTGCTTAATACAGAGAAGCTGCTGGCCTAAGCAGAATGACACAGCAGGGAGCAGTAGGGCATGAAGCTGCTCAGGGTATCAACTGATAATCCACACAGTAGTTTGGGTCATGATAACAACTTTCAATTTTAATCCTAAAAAATGAGGTGACATTAATCTGCAGTTCAGCTCCAATAGCCTTGCCGCTCCTGAGGCTTGGAAGCTGGCCTGTGACGTCACAGACTGGGCGGTTTTGAGAAATGGAATGATCATATGGATGTTTCTTTTTTTTTTAATGTTTATTTATTACTTCAAGTTACATCTCCATCACAGCCCTCTCCCTCCACCCCTCCCAACCCCACTCTCCTACCCTCTCACCCTTCCCCCAGAATGCATAATTCTTTTTTATTTCAGTCCAACAAATGGTTCTTTCTCTTATAACAATAAATACAATACAAAACAACTTAAATAAATAGGCCACAATTCTGAGAGTTATATGGCTTAGCATACATTCTCAATGTCCAGTCCATATGTATTTAGCCCCTGACTTTAACATACTACTAACTATCTCCATGAGTTTAAAGTTCTCTAACTCAGCTTTCATACTAATTTGCCTCACAATTTTAAAAACATCTTCTTAGATCCAGAACGCCCTCTTGATTCCTAAACAACTCAAAATTTAACTATGAGACTCTAGCTATCTATTCTTCAACTACCTCAGAGACCTGAGAGGGATAAATATATCTGATTATATAGGAAGTGCAGGGCCCGCAGCTTCCAAAACTAAGAAATGACATACCCGTGGCTGCCTGGACAGTTCCCATTTCCTCTCCATAAATTACAGCATCAATCTTCAGCTGTTTGGCCCAGTTTCTCTGACCTACATTGATTGCAGAGCAGGAATTATGAAGGACTTACCTACCCTGTCTTGGCAGAGCTAGGCTGTCGACTTACCTGCTTCCAAGTTTTGTCCTTTTTGGACAGCAGTCTGTCTACAGTTGAAGCAAGGTTTTTTTTTTTTTTTTTACCAAGAGATAGGCTTGCCACTAATTCAACCATCTCACACTGGAGATTCTTCGATGCTCATCTTCTACTTGGAGTGGAATAGGGGATGCTAATATGGATGTTTCTTAAAAGATAAGTTGTAAGGAAAATAGTTTGGGCTACTGAAAAAGGTAAACTAGATAGTTCTTTGCTGTAATTTGAACATGAAATGTTCTTCACGTGGGCTATATACTGGGGACTTACTTGGTGATCAACTTTCAGGAAGTGATTGAATTTGGAGGACTCTCACATAATCATTCAATAGATTAGACCCTTGTTTGATAGTACAATGGCATTGTTGGGAAATGGTGAAACTAAGATGAGGGGCATAAATAGACGATGCAGATCACTGAGGAGATGCCTCTGGAAGGTTATTCCTAGTGTCTACTCTCTGCTTCCTCTACTCTCTGTCTGCCTTGCTATGAATGGCGTCCCCTAACACAGACCCTCCCCAACCCACGGTGACAGTCTGCCAAACCTCCAGGCTCCAAGCAAAATGGATTTGGCCAAATTTGGACTGTGATTTCTGAAATCAAGAGCCAAAATAAGTAGTTGTGTTTGCCCTAGGAGTTTGCCATAGTTATAAGAAGTCTGAACAACGTGGCCTTTTGGCAAACGGAAGTCCAATATGAGAGGCAGTTGGGGTGAGGCTGTGACTCCACTTCATTGAGATTTCGTCTATGTCCTTTCTGCAGTGATGCTAAAAATAATGAAGAGGCCCCACCCCCACTCCCTAGGCAGGATAGTGGCTTGGCTCTCTCTTTCTTTTGATGGGAAGAAGCATGTGGCAGGGGTAGGGACAAAGAACAGAGAGTGACTTGGTCATTTCTTTTACATGAAGTTGGATAAATAGCAGGCAACTTCTTGCCCACCAGTAAGGAAATAGAACAGATTATTCGGTAGGTGGCATTTTCCTTTTCAGTATCAAACTAATCAGCATCCTGCTGTGGTGCTGAGAGATGCTAAATTGCTGAGCCTGCTGCCTTTCAGATGTGATAAGACAGAGCACCTGCACTCAGGGCCTTAAAAAAACTGGTGGTTATTTTCCCTGCAGACGGAGTTGTTGATTCTAATGCTCTCAACATATGCTAACTTAGTGATTACACCGTGTTTGCCTAAATTATCATTGTGATTTCAGGAGAAAAGCTTCTGTTTGGCCAGAAAAAAAAAAAAAAAAGAATGTATACTAAGAAACTATGAGGTTTTACCTTAATAAATATTTTCGACTGATATCCCCCTCAAAAAAAATCCACAAAGAAGAAACACACTGTAATTATTTGCTATTTCTTATACTTGAATATATATATATATAACTGCAAGTCTGTTTTAGTGTTCTGGAAAACCAGCATAAGGTCACATCTGGTGGCAAATGACCCTAACTCCAGCATGCAGTATACAGAGGCAGGATAGCCTGGGCTACATAGGGAGACAAGAACAACAAAAGCACTGCATGAAACTGTAGAGTTATAATTTTTATCCATCTCACCGTAATCATATTCAGATAAGCACTATTGACCATCCCCATACATCTCAAGTTGTACTGACAGCCTTGTTGCACTGAAAGACCCGGGGGAGGGAAGTTCCTCACCCGACGTTCAGGATATCACGGACGCCCCAAAACTCACAAGAGACCATCTTGATGCAATCGCAAGAGGTTTATTTCGGGGGGGAAGGGGGGGCTCAGTGCACTGAGGGCGCCACTCGTATCCCACTCAGGGATAGGAGCTGCAACCTTGATTTGGGGGAGATTAGAGTATTTTATAGGGGAGCACCACAGATTAAGGGGGTGGGGGAAATCACAGGTGGAAAGTACCAGCCCAGCCCATTGTTTACCACAACCCAAGGGGGAGGGGAAATACAGGTGGAATGTACCAGCTCATTAGTTAGACAGCAGGAAACATCCTACATCTGTTTTTCTCAGGAATGAATCTAATCTTGGTTTGTTATCTACTTTGTGGTCAGCTAGTTCCTGAAACCCTGGAGGCCCTTGACCCATGACCTACATTCTTGGTTCCACCCTTTTCATGGTCAGCTAAGTTCCGGGAATCACCTGGCGGCTGGCCTGGCTCTACTGCCGACTTAGGGGGTCTTTTAATAATTTTCATTCCCTTCAGCACCTGTTAGCATTCAAAGTATTGACCTTACGTGTCCCAAACTTACTTTTCTCATTAAATTATTTCAGGGTTACTTCTGCGCTCAGGAAGTGAGACATATCTGGGGAGTCTATGTGTATGTGGAAGACTTTGTCTTCTTAAGGCACAAGACAGTCTCTCTTCTGATGACCTTTGACATAATTGGATATAAACAAATGCATATTTCAACTTATTGGCTCCCACTGAACCATCTTTCACTGTTCAGTTTCTTCAAATAACTTTTATGTTTTGTTAGTCTGGTGCCCATTGCCTCCAGATCCTATGTTCAGAGCGTGCATGTATGGTTCATGTGTTTTTCACCTGCATGGATTTGTTAATGGGGGTTGATTCTATAACCCCCACCCCCAGTGAAATGTTCTCTTTCCTTTGTTCCATTATCACCAATCTTAAACTTACAATAGCTTGCTAAAGGCCCATAGCCCGTATGAAAGTTCAGCAGATATGTTAAAAATATGTAAGGTTTTTGTTTGTTTGTTTTTTTCATGGCAAGGTTTCTCTGTGTAACAGCCCTGGCTGTCCTGGACTTGCTTTGTAGACCAGGCTGGCCTCAAACTCACAGAGATCCACCTGCCTCTGCCTCCAGAGTGCTGGGATTAAAGGTGTGTGCCACCACACCTGGTAAAAATATGTAAGTTTTTGAAGGAGCTGCAGGATAAACAGAGAATGAAGCTGGTTCCTATCACATGCCCCAGGGAAAGGCTTGGTAATTTAACTAGAGCTGAAGCAGGGGGTAAAACGCAGGCACCATTTGGAAATTTTCTCTGCAGATTGGCCAGAGTCCCTTGCCATATAGCCGTGTGACTCTTCCTTTACCACAGAGGACAATAGGGATCAGGTAGAACGCTGAGCCAGGGGAGGAACTGACAAACAGGAGCAAGTTGCACATATTAGTTTCTAGACAAACAGTAATCTGAGAGGGAGAATAATCCCAATAATTTTAAGGTCCTTTATTATGTTGCCATAACTCTACTGAATCCCTCTGTGGTGAAGTTTACCACTGGAAAAATACTGCCAGACACATAGGACTTCTAACCAGCATTGTACTAAATTTGGGGAAGTCCCTCTTGAAGAAGAGAGATTAAAACCACCTTAGGAAAGACAATTGATTTGGAGGACAAAGAGTTCTTCCCATACAAGCAAACATCAGAACAGTATCTTTAAGACCAAGTTGTACTGCTCAAATAGTCTTGCATGTATGATCTACCACCAACCTATCAGTAGATATGCACTTAGAGAAAACTGTCTCTCCCTCTTCCAATAGATAACAATTGCCATTTGCTCCATGGGGAGGGGTAGGATTGTATGGCCAACTTTTCTCACCATTATAGGATTTACCTGGCTTGGGCTCTTACAAGTTTTGTGCATGGTGTCAGAGTATGTTTTCATATGTGGATGCTGCCCTGTTGTGTCCATAAGATAATGTTTCCTAATAGTCATTCACTACCTCTAGTTCTTACACTCTTTCTGCACCCTCTTTTGCAATGATCCCTGAATCTTGGGAGAGATGTACAGAATATATGTTTCCTTTAGGCCTGAACATTCTACAATCTCTTATTCTCTGCATTTCAGCCATCTGCTTATCAACATCTACCATAGATAGAAGCCTCTCTGATGAGGGTTCGGGGATGCCTTGATCTACAGATGTAATGATAAGTCATTAGGAGTTAATTCTTACATGTTGTGAGGTGAGGATTTAATCTTATTGTCTTGCATCTGCATTTTTGACCATGTGTTAAAGAGATCCTTTCTGCAGGGTGCAAATCTTGGCAATTTGTCAAAAACCAGTTGAGCACACACACCACATATATGTGAGTTTTCTTCCTTTTAGATCCTCTGCTCTCTTCTTGCCTCTACGTCAGTGCCCTATACAATGCTGTCTTAGTTACATGCCACTATATATTTTGAAATTAGGTGCATCTACTGGACTAAGGACATGAGAAAACATTTTATCCAAAGAAAACATACAAAAACCCAAAAGGCATAAAAATTTCTTTGTATGACTAATTAAGACTAGGCAAATTAAAATTGCAATAAGGACAGGGACCCAAGATGACGGCGGCCTGTGCGGACACATTTTGATTTCGGGGTCAACAGTCACAAGGCGGCAAGTGTTGCAGGATGCTGTACAAAGGGCACGACCCCTTCTAAATCTCACCCAGCTACACACGGACCATGGAAGATCCCTGGGAAGGATGCCTTTTCCCACTCTCCGACACACTAGGAAGCCGCTGGTCCCAGGAATCGGGATCACCCATCCCCCAACAGGAGAGAGACTCCCGGTAAGTTCCAACCTAATACCCAGCCGGCAGATTCAGGACACATGCAGAGATAATCCCCACCATGCTGGGCACTCCCAGGTCTCACACAGACTATCCAATTATCTGGCGAAAGGTTGCGACCCTTGGAAGGGAGCATAGCTCTGCTGCAAAGTGCCTTCAGACCACAGATCACAGTCTGTGACGTCACTGGCCAGTTTCCTAGCCACGGAAAAGGCAAGGCTATTGGAGCTGAACTGCAGATTTACCCGCTACAGGAACCAGCCCTGGGCAAACTGTGAGATATTTGAAACTGTCCTATATTGGACTTTTGTACTAGTATGGGCCCTTCCGGCAGGGAACCAGAGCTTACTTATACACAGCTCCGCCACCTGGATTAGTTAGGTCTCACCTGGGAGGCGGGGCTGAATGACTCATCTTATAGGGGTGGAGTAAGGCAACGCTACTCCTACACCAAAGCGCCCCCTTTGGACCCAAGTACAGAAGACAGCAAAAAAATTCCACATGGCTAGAGGCCCTAGACAAAAAAAAAAAAAAAAAAAAAAAACA